>VZRE01014800.1:201638-232155 GCA_013396775.1 Cephalopterus ornatus
AGGGAAACCAACGGGAGTGGGAGGTGACAAGGGAGGCAGCGGGGAGACGCAGGCCTGGTGTGTCCCACAGACGGAGGGCTGAGCAGGTTCCTCCTAGCCCGGGTCTCTGATCGGGAGCTGCTCAGCTGGGAAACTGCAGGACAAAAGAGAACGAGCCCAGACTCTCCCCAGCCCCAGAGCTGAGAAAGCAACCACGGAGCCAGGGACAGGAACCAGAGCTGGGCAGGGGGAGCGTGTGCTGCAGGGGCTGGGGGTACTGCGGACACCTGGCGGTGGGAGCGGATTTAGGCACTACTGGAGTCAGACTGGGAGTGAAGGTGCCCCCAGCCGTGGTGTCAGCTGTGGGGGGACAGGGGTCCCAGTGCAGCCACTGGGCTGAGAGGGGGTGGCCTCTGGCCTGGGCTGGGCTATCAGGCAATGCGGGCTCCCTCACCTGGATCCCTCACCTGTGCCAGCAGCTCCCAGCTCCTTCTCCGGCACAGGGAGGTGGTTCTCTACAGCTTTCTGTGCCTCTGCCGGGCCACTCTGGCCAGCATCTTCCTCGGGGGGGTCGTTTGACACCTCCTTCCTTGCAGACATTGCTGTGGGAAGGAACAGAAACAGCTTTGAGGTCTTTTCCCACCCGGACAATTCTAGGACCCGGTGCCTTCCAGTGCCACAGGGATGCAGCAGCTCTGTCATTCTGCAGGGGTTGGGCCTGAGGTTGTGTAAAGGACTCATCCAAGGTGGGATCTGCTTCGCCTTTGCCTCGAGCCTGGGGCTCAAAAGCCTTTGCTGCAAAGGCCAAGCTGCTGCAGGAGCAGAGCTGCCTCCAAAAGCTACAGAGGCACGAAGGAAGCTAGAGGAGGTACCCAGCAAGCTGCCAGAGGCAGCTCTTTTTAGCAAGAAAGAGGGTCTTTTTATCAAAAGTTGTTACAATTAAGTACATGGCAAGGACTTACCCTCTCAAATTAGGAATTCCAGGCAGGTCTTTCTCAGATACTGGGGAACCAGCCAATGGACACTCCGGGCTCGTCTTGGTACCGGTCGACCTTTGCTTGGATGCTGGGGAGCCAAACAATGGGCATTCAGGGGGCAGGGGGACAGGATATTTAAGGAGTGTCCGGGGGGCACGGGGAGGGGCTGCTGCGGGACCTGCGGCCGCTCTGTGACTCTGCCCGCGGGGTTGCTCCCTGGGAAGTGTTTAAGGATGTCCTCAGGTCATGCAGAAAGGAAATTAGAAATGCAAAAGCTCGATTAGAACTTAATCTGGCTACTTCTGTAAAGGGTAATAAAAGGTGTTTTTATAAACACATCAGTAGCAAAAGGAGGGGCAGGGCAAACCTCCGTTCCCTGTTGGACACGGCGGGGGAACGGAGCGACCGAGGCTCGACTCCCAGGGCAGGATTTCCTCAGTGTTCCCTCAGCCCCGGGTCTCATCAGCACTGGGATTTGCTGTCGCGGGCACAGCGAGTCCAAAGGGACACACACGTGCCCCACCACTGGCTCCAGTGCCAGCGGCACCAGGAGAGCAGCGCCCAGACTTTGGGGGCCATGGCAGGGGCAGCCCCTTCTCCCGAGGGTCCCGGGGAGGGCGCTGGACGCCCGCACTTTGGAGGCGGGATGAGTGAGGAGCTTCCCGGGGGGACTGAGCCCATCCCCGAGGCCTCAGGGCGCCGAGCACCGCGGAGGGGACTGCCGAGGCCGTGCCTGGGCACGTCGGGGAGGAGGCAGCCCTGGTGCCAACAGCAGGAGCATCTCTTCCCCTCTCTCCCCAAACTGAGCGATGGATTAGTAAATCCTCCCGTCGCCCGGCAGAGGGGGCCGAGTCCTTGTTTGATGGTTTTCTTTCCTAATCAGCTTCCAAAATAAAGATTAACTTACAGAGTACTTTTGCCGTGTAACTGTGCGAGGTCCAAACGGAGGCTGGGAGCAGCCGCGGAAGGTGGGAGTAACCCGGGAGAGTGGAAGAGCAGTCCCAGGAAGGTGGGAGCAGTCCTTAGGAGAGCGGGAGCAGCCCGGGATGGTGGATCCAGCCTCGGGAAGGTGGGAGCAGACGGCGCGGTGCCGGCGCCCGGTGCGCTCCGAAACCTATTGTCCGTGACAATCCCTTAATTCCATTACACCTCCCGCAGCAATCCGCTTAGGGGAAGCCGTGGAGCGGCTGAGAAAGGACGAGGCATCGCTTAAATACACCTTGGCTTTATCCCCGGGGGAAGGCGCGCGGCGCAGGGCACGGGGAGAGGCCGCGGGGCTCTCGGGTTCTGCCCGCGGCTTTGGCACCAGGCTGGAGCCGCCTCCGCCGCTCCCGGGACAGCCTCACCCCGGGTCCCTGTCCCCGCTGCCATCCCGGGTCTCACGGGCTGCTCTGACGCTCCCCAGCCCAGCTGGGGCTGCTCCCGGTCCTGCAGAGATGCTCCCAGGGCTGGAGCCCCTCTGCTCTGGAGCCAGGCTGGGAGAGCTGGGGGTGCTCACCTGGAGAAGAGAAGGATCTAGGAAGACCTGAGAGCCCTTTCCAGGGCCTAAAGGGGCTCCAGGAGAGCTGGAGAGGGACTAGGGACAAGGGCTGGAGGGACAGGACATAGGGAATGGCTTCCCACTGCCAGAGGGCATGGAGATATGGGACATTGGGAATCAATCCTTCCCTGTGAGGGTGAGGAGGCCCTGGCACAGGTTTCCCAGAGAAGCTGTGGCTGCCCCTGGATCCCTGGAAGTGTCCAAGGCCAGGCTGGAGCAACCTGGAAGGTGTCCCTGCCCATGGAACGAGATGGTCTTTAAAGTCCCTCCCCCCAAACCACCCTGTCGTTGATAGGAATCCATCTGTGCCCGCTGCCCTCCAGCCCATTCCCTGCTCCACCTTCATCCTCACCTCGTTCAGCAGAAAGGAAAGACAAACACCAGTAAAAGGCATGGAAAATTTTATTCTTTACTGATCTTTAATAGTTTTTGTTTGGTTTAAACACAATAAATATTTCAGTAATAGCATTGAACAGACAGGAATTCACACCCACTGCAGTACCTGAACCCCCGGAGTCCGGACTCGGGGAAAGCGATGGGGGCTTTGCTAGGGTCAGCGTCCACTCCAAGGGACACACTCCAAGGGACAGAGGCAGGGCAGTGTCCCTGCTGGGAGACGGGGAGGGAGAGGGGTGGATTTTGAAGTCTCCAACCTGAAGCACAGCCCCAGCTCTGGCCAAATGAACGACACTTGGAGGGTGAGCAGCGAATTCCTGAGAACCTCCACTCCTGGGGCAGGGACACCCTGGCCACTCCCCTGGAGCCCAGCCCAGAGACCTCTCAAGCCAGGTCTGACCACACCTGGATGGGCCAAAGGGTCTTCTACACACCAACAGTGACCTTTCCCACAAGCAAAGAGCTCCCATTGTCACCATCAATAATTTGGGTTGGAAAAACCCTCAAGAGTCCATTGAGCCCAACCATCCCCCAGCACTGCCCAGGCCACCATTGACCCGTGTCCCCAAGTGCCACGTCCACAGGGCTTTTAAATCCCTGCAGGAATGGGGACTCCCCCCTGCCCTGGACAGCTGTGCCAGGGCTGGACAGCCCTTTCCATCAAGGAATTGTCCCAATATCCAACCTGAACCCACCCTGGCACAGCTGGAGGCCGTTCCCTCTTGTCCTCTCCCTGTCCCACCAAGAGCAGCCTCCGTGTCACCTCAGGCACTGCTTTGACAGCACAGCGAGGCAGAGGTGGGCAAAAGCAGCAGTCAAGGCTGTTTTCCCAAAAGCACTGCTTCCCTAGGGATTTTCCAGGTCTATCCCAAGCAGGCTTGGAGGAGAAGAGTTTAGGGGCCTCACTAGAGTTGATGTGAGATCAAAACAGCTCCGAGTTCCTGCAGCAGGTCCTCGATGTGCCGGGAGGTGACATCAGCCCTACTGCAGGAGCTGAAAGGGGTTCCCAGAGCCTCAGGCGCTTCCTCCCGCTGCCAGTGCTGCTCCTGGCTCTGGCAAAGCTCCTGGGCCAGGTGCCTGATGTTTAGGAAAAGGGGCGGCTGCCAAGTCCTATCCGGGGGCTCCAGGAGAGCTGGAGAGGGACACTGGGCAAGGGCTGGAGACTCAGGACACAGGGAATGGCTTCCCACCGCCAGAGGGCAGGGAGAGATGGGACATTGGGAAGGAGTTCCTGGCTCTGAGGGCGGGGAGGCCCTGGCACAGGTTGTCCAGAGAAGCTGTGGCTGCCTCTGGATCCCTGGGAGCGTCCAAGGCTTGGAGCAACCGGGACTAACATTTTCCCTAAAGAAGAGACAACACAGATCAGCTGAGGAGCCAGGACAGTCCCCTCCACCCCCAGGAGCACATCCCTCGGGGAGGACAGAGCCCAGCCAGTGACCCCCACGGTGGAACATCCCCTTCAGGGGCTGTTACCCAGCAACACATTTATTCTTCAGACCTGAAACCAGAGCGATGGACAAAGGGGTTGTTTCTCAGCTGTCACTTCCCACCCTGCCCACGTGCTTTGGTCTCTGTTCCTTTCTGTTCCCCTCAGAATCCAGGAGCAGAAATCACTGGATTTCTAACAGCCCAAGGAGGACTCCCCCTCCTCAGCAGCACGAGTCACATGGGCACTGAGGGGGGCTCTGCTCCCTCCCCGCTCTGGTGGCACCAGGGACAACCAGCCCAACCCCAGCGCTGATTGAAGGAGACTTTTTTTAGTTTCAAGGTGCAATCAATTTAAGGCACCAAAAAGCCAGGACTTCCCAGAGACAAAGCCTGTGCAGAGGGAGCAGTTCCAGTTTGGGAGAGATGTTTCTCCTACACACTAAGGTCTGAGCTCAGACAACTCCTCCCAGCACCAGCAGCATCCCAGGGCTCAGGGCCCAGCGATGCCGTGGGAAGAGAGGCACAAGGCAAGGGCCAGGTTTGGGAGCCCAGAGCTCAGCTGAGGGAACAGCTCAGTCCTTCCCTGGCCCTGCAAACACAAAACTAGACTGGAAACCATCGAACCTCCACGTTCTGGCGGTGCTGCCAGCCCCGCTCTGCTCTCCAAGCGTGTTCCAGGGAAGTGTGTCCCAATTCCCTCCAACTCCTGTGCGAGCAGGACTTAAATTTATCTCCATAATTACATCTCACTGAACAGCATTAAACAGTCAAAAACTCAAGTGCAGCTTAGTTCATTTACCCACTGAGGGTTGTTTTTTTTCTGTACAACATCAGTAAAATGGATGGGAGGAAGCTCCTTTATTAAATAAACTCTGAAAACCACCCGCCCCCTTTCCCGGCCACGTCGCAGCCACACAGACACGTGAGCACACGGACATCCAGAGCCCCCCACCACGGCTGGCAGCCCGGGGGAACGTACCTGTTCGTCCCTCAGCCCTGGGGGAGGTACCTGCTCACTCCTCACCCCAAGGGGAGGTACCTGCTTATTCTCAGCCCAAGGGGAGGTACCTGCTCATCCCTCACCCCAAGGGGAGGTACCTGCTTATTCTCAGCCCAAGGGGAGGTACCTGCTTATTCTCAGCCCAAGGGGAGGTACCTGCTTATTCTCAGCCCAGGGGGAGGTACCTGCTCATCCCCAGCCCAGGGGGAGGCCCCAGTTGCTCCTCACAGGCTGTACAGTGACCATGGACTGACCAAAGGGTGACCAAATAACCCTGAGTTGAGCCCCACAAACTCACGAGCTCAGCCTCAGGGTTTCAAGTCTGGTCACCTGCATGACAGTGATTCCAAGTTACAAAAGAAAACCCACCGAACAGCAGTTACTTGGTGTTGGAACTTACACGCCGGAGGTTTCCTAAAGCAGCAGGAGGCTCCTCCTGCAGAAGGAAAACACTCTGACCAAGCTGTTATGCCCCACATTGCACAATAATCAGAGTCTGAAGGACTTTGTTCCCATGGCAGTTACACCTGCACAATCTGCTGTGCTTGTTCGCTTCCGGATGCAGCCTTTCCAGAGCCTGGCTTTAAGCTACACTCTTCATTCAAGCACAGGTCTTCATTAAATCAAGCCCACAGGAAAGAAAATCAGCATTCAGTCTTCACCACCCCACTCGAACTCAATTATAAAAACAAATTAAAAAATCAAATCAATGCACACACGTCTTGGACAAGCGGACAGTAAACAAAGAGATCCCTGGATGAGACACGCGGCCACTCGGGACAAAGAGACAGTGAGATTTGGGAGGGTTCCCACCACACCCCCCCGTGAGGGCTCTGAAGGTGCACACACAACCAACACGAGGCTCCAGGCGGTGGAACCACTGGTGGGAAGGGCCAGGCTGTGCCTGGCTGTGGGAGAGGCGGCTCAGGCAGCCAAGGACTCGCAGAGCCGACCACGACAGCAAAGTCCTGCTGGCAGGAAGACCTGGGAGCTCAGCTCTGTGGTCTCAGACACTTCCTGTGGCCTCCGGGAGCCCAGATGCCATTCCTGGACTGGGCACACACATGGACAGGCAGGAACATGGTTGAGATGTGGTCCCAGGCACCCACAGCTCGAGCAGGGCAGGAAGAAGCCGCAGTCCCACTCTTGCAGGAAACTGAGCCCTGACTTTTTAAGCCCCCCCCAATCAGGTTTTAACTACAAGTTTTGTTTGTGTCTCGGGTTTTTTCCCCCCTCTTAAAAAAGAAAAAGGTGCAATATTTGCCCAAATGCAGGATGCAGGACAGAACGTGGGAGAGCTGCCACCATCTGCTCCAGAGGTACCAGCTCAGGACAAGGGCTGCCCAGCAGGGTTAGGGACAGCCAGGAACTCCCCCGACCACCAGGATGTTCCCCCGACCTTGGAGAAATGAGCCACGTGTTGGTTTTGGTGACAGGCCCAGGGGCTTTGCTCAGGTAAAGCATTTGCATCCCCAACCAGCTTCACCTGAGCAAGAGCCGGAGTTGGAAGTTTCCCCGGGAACATTCAGCTGGTCTAAGATACAGTAGCGGTGACCTGGAAGGCTCCTCCTGCTCCAGCTCCACCCGAAGCCCGCGGTGCCCGAGAGCGGGAGCTGCCCCGGGCAGCCCTGCCCCGTGCAGCCTGTCCTGGCTCTGGTGTCTGTCCAGGGGGGAGCTTGGGTCCGTGGGGATGGCCGAAGTATTTACAGGAATTTGCAGCAGGTATTTACAGTCCTTCTGCAGAGCGCAGGCCCACTCGCTCCTCCTCCAGCCCTAGTCAGTCCGGGGTGGGCTTCTTGAGGGAGAAGGGCCGGATGTTGAAGTGCCTGCTCAGCTGGCTCACCTGGGGACAAGGCACACACGGCACCGGGTCAGCCTGGCTGGCAGGGGCGAGGGAAGAGGGCAGAGTGCCAGACCTGCTCCCAGGACAACGCCCCTGCCACCCTCCTGCAGCCCCGGTGCCCACCCCACGCGCTCCCCACGCATCCGTGTCCTGTCCAGCCCTGTGTCCCTGGTGCTGGGGCTGGCCAGGCACCGGCTCCACAGGGAGCAGCCCTGCTGCCTCCCCACACCTCCCCAAAGAACAGCCTGGCCTTCCTGGCATCAGGCTCCCTTCTGTTCCTGCCCTCCTGAGGGGCAGGAGTCGGGAATGCTGCCCTGAGCCCAGGCCTCCAGGATTTTCCCCTCACATTTTACCCTGCTCCCTCTCTGCTCCTCCCAGCATTACTTTCCTTACTTTGCTGAAATGAATTTGGTATCTCAGATATCTCTATAAAAAAATCCCTGAATCCATTCAACCCAACTGAGGGCTGGATAGTTCCTACAGAAGGAGGCTGAGCTGGGAACAGAGGGTTTGTTCCTAATCATTCCTCCCAAATTCAGAGCGCTTTGGGGTTATGCCCCAGTCACAAAGCCTTTAAAGGCTCTTCAGCTCCAAGTGACTTTTATCCTGGAAGAAGAGACAGATGGGCCCCTGGAAGGCCGGAGAGAGGGAAGGAGGGGAACAGTCTCAGGGGAGCAGAGCACTGGGAAGCTCCTGGGAGGGGATGGGCAAACCTGGGCAGGAGGATTTCCCCACCCGCTCAATCCCATCTCCAGCTGTGATTCCAAGACCAAATTTCTTTAAGCTTCTTAGTTACTCAAATCCTTCTTGCACAGAAGCCTCTTTACCCTAATAGGAAAGACAAGACAACCTGGCTATTGCTCCTTGCTGTAATTACAGCTGGAACTCGGCTCAGAGCTCCACGTTAGAGCTGGGCTTCCCAGGAGAAGGGACTTCCCAAGGAAGGTTGTCCCCAGCTTGGCAGGGGCCAGGGGGTTCCTTGTCCTCCTTCCTCAGCAGCTTCCGGGGGTATTCCTGATGGGACTTGGGTCTTCTCTCAATCCAAACTCAGGGGGCCAGGCAGAGCAAGAGGAGCAAATCAGTCCCTGGATCTCAGCCCTGAGAGCAGGGGAGGTGGCCTTGCAGCTCCCATGTTCCCACTGTCTCTACCAGGGACATCCCTGCTCCATCCTGGCTCTCCCAGCACCTTGGAGACCTCACTGGGAGACCTGAGAGCCCCTTCCAGACCCTAAAGGGGCTCCAGGAGAGCTGGAGAGGGACTTTTGGGACAAGGGATAGAGGGACAGGACACAGGGAATGGCTTCCCACTGCCAGAGGGCAGGGAGAGATGGGACATTGGGAAGAAATTATTCCCTGTGAGGCTGGGGAGGGAATGGAATGAAATTCCCAGAGAAACTGTGGCTGGAAGTGTCCCAGGCCAGGCTGGATGGGGCTTGGAGCAACCTGGGCTAGTGGGAGGTGTCCCTGCCCATGGCAGGGGGCGGCACTGGATGAGTTTAAGGTCCCTCCCAACCCAAACCATCCTGGGATTCCATGATTTGTTTGCAGCTCCCCTGACACAGCCCCGGGGGTAGCACAGCACGCTGAGTGCAGCTTGTTTCAGAGCCCTGCCGAGGCTCTCAGCAGGAGTTCAGCCCACGTTCCAGGCAGCCACAGGCAGCTCCGGCCATTCCCACCCACGCTCCCGGTTTCACGTGGAGCATTCCCTGCCCATCCGGCAGCAGAGCAGCGGTCAGAGCCCAGGGTGCCAGGGTCACCTACCACAACAACGCCGTAGTGGACGTGTGCCAGGGTGAGGAAAGCCGTCAGCAGGTACAGCAGCAGCGTCTCGCCCTGGGCCGCGAGCCCCGACACGACGAGGAGCAGCGCGGCGGCGATGGGCAGCAGCATCCAGTTGAGGGGCTGGCACCGTGTGCTGCTCATCTGGCACACGATCAGCTGGCACTGGGGACAGGGAGCAGGGCCTGAGCACAGGGTGGGCTCCCTGGGCCCTGGGCTCTGTCCCCAGGGCACAGGGGATGTGGCAGCAGGGCCAGGGCAGTGCCCTCCCCGTGCTGGCACTGCTGGGGCACCTCCAGGGCTGGGGCAGCTCTGGGCCCCTCACACCAGAGACACACGGAGGGGCTGGAGGTGTGCAGGGAAGGGAACGGAGCTGGGAAGGGGCTGGAGCAGCAGGAGGGGCTGAGGGAGCTGGAGGGGCTCAGCCTGGAGAAAAGGAGGCTCAGGGGGGACCTTGTGGCTCTGCAAGTCCCTGACAGGAGGGGGGAGCCGGGGGGGTCGGGCTCTGCTCCCAGGGAACAAGGGACAGGAGGAGAGGGAACGGCCTCCAGCTGGGACAGGGGAGGGGCAGATGGGATAGTGGGAACAATTCCTGATGGAAAGGGCTGTCCAGCCCTGGCACTGCTGCCCAGGGAGGTGGTAAATCCCCATTCCTGGAGGATTTAAAACCCCTGTGGATGTGGCACTTGGGGACGTGGCTCAGTGTGGCCTGGGCAGTGCAGGGGGAACAGCTTGCCTTGATGATCTTAAAAGCCTTTCCCAACCTTAGGGATTCTGCAGATCTATGAATACGCAGCTAGAGTTGATTTTGACCAAAAAAACTAGTCCCTATCCTTTTACGTTTACCCCCAAAAAGGAAGCAGGAGCTCCCTTCCTATCAGGTCTTTGCTGTTCAGAGCACAGGGGGTGCACGAGCCTTTGAAAACACTCAATTTAACTAACCCTCCAGTTTCTCAAGCATAAAGCAAAAGCTGCTCACAGAGATGTTGGCAAAGGCTGTTCCAACCATGAAATAGAAGAGCCTGGGCTGGACCTCCAGGATGTCAGTGGGGGACATGAAGATCCACGTGGTGCACAGCAGGAACAGCAGCACCGGGGACACGAGGGGCAGCAGGATTTCATACACAGAGTGGTGCTTCAAGGTGTTGTTTTTATAGGCCCTGGAACACAAGGAAAGAAACGAAAATACATGGAATTAATGGGAGATCCGTGGTCCTGCCTCCAGCAGATACCTGAGGGGGCTCCAGGAGAGCTGGAGAGGGACTTGGGACAAGGGATGGAGTGACAGGACAAGGGGGAATGGCTGCCTGCTGCCAGAGGGCAGGGAGACATGGGAGACTGGGATGGAACTGGGGAGGCCCTGGCACAGGTTGCCCAGAGAAGCTGTGGCTGTCCCTGGATCCCTGGAAGTGTCCAAGGCCAGGTTGGATGGGGCTTTGGAGCAACCTGGCATGGTGGAAGGTGTCCCTGCCCATGGCAGGGGGTGGCACTGGATTCATTTAAGGTCCCTTCCCACCCAAACCACTCTGGGATTGCGAAGACTCACTTGTAGAAGTTGTACAGGCTCATGGGCAGCGTCACAGTGAGAGCACAGGCTGGAAGAGAACAGAGCCCCGTCAGTGCCCTGTCAGAGGGTCCCTCACGTGCCCCTGAACATGCAGCTGGCTGGGCCCTACTTTAAGGGCCTCGCAACAGAAACCGCTCCAAGGGCGCCCCAAGAGTGGCTCGGCACGTTCAGAAGTAGGTGCTCCTACCTCTGGTCCAAGGGCTGTAATTAAAATTGAGGTCTGCTATAAATTAAAGACATTTCCATTTGAAAGAGCTGCATTAATGAGCCCGGCATTGTGCTTTAAACAAGGGAGAAAGTTTAATTATAACACAATTTTAATGAGCCGTGAGGCGAGCGCAAACACCACGAGTGACATGGCTGAGCACAAGCTTCCAGCCTTCATAATCAAGGCAATTTGCAGCTTCTCCAGCTGTGTGCAAACACTTCCAGGGCCCACAGTGCCAAAAAGTTGTCATTTTAACTTGACAAAAGGATACAAACCACCTAAATGACTGAGAGATCTGCACCCCAATCAGAACCACCAACCGCTATATCCATGACAGCCCAGCACAACCCCGCCCTGCTTCTCCAGCAGAAGGTATTTTAACAGAGCTGGAAACATTCCTGCTTTAATAACCCAACTCCTACCCCAAATCCTGCCCGTGTGGGCACTGGGCTCTATTGTTCACACTGGAAAAGCACATTTATTATTCACGTGTTAAGTTACATGGCTGCCAGAGGGAAGCTCAGAACATCCACCTGATAGAAGTGCAAGCATTACACTTGACACACCAATTCACTTGAAATGAAGTCATTGCAAAGAACACAGAAAATAAACCGAGCAGGAGCTAGTGAATGAGGCAGCTGGCATCAAACAAGGTCAGCCCAGCTCTGCTCTTTGCAGCGGCTTCTTTCGACCGACCCCAGGACAGAAAGGCTGGTCTTTTATTTCAGTTTTATTATTACCATTATTGTTCAGTGCTTAGGTGGGCGGGTGGAGGGCAGGATCCCCAAACGGCAGAGCTTCCACCCACCTCCAGGGCTGCAACCTCCCTCCCACACAGTGCTTGTGCTCTGGGGTGAGGGAGCCCCGCGGCAGCAAAACAAGAGCGTCCTGACCCTCCAAAAACTGCCCAAGGCTGGGGAGGCTCCACTGGGTGCCAGGTCCCAGCACCCATCTGCGCACGGGGCTTTATCCCCTCAAAACTCTGCTTTTCTCACACTGGTTTTATCCCCTAACCACCCCCACGGCTCTCACTGCAAACAAACTGAGCTTCCCCGGTGTGTGAAGGCAGCCCAGGCAGACGGGAGTTAAGCTCTCCAAAATAACTCCGCAGGAGACAACACTGTTTTGCAAGGCTGGGAAAGGGCAGACTGTGAGAACACCCTGCATTAGTCACCTCAACAGCCCACAGCAGCTCCCGTGGCAGCAAACAGAGCAACATTAGCATGGCATTAACAGTGGCTTGGTTAAAAAGGTGGAGTTTAAAAGACAGGCTTCAACATGGAGTTTCTTACCAATAATCATTGCAGTGAATAGGTCTCTATATAAGAAATTAAACAGGAAAGGTGCATACCAGGCCTCAACTCCCACAAAGGCTGTCACTATGTAGACAATTGAAATGGTCTGAAAGAAAGCACAGGACACGAGGGTGTGAGGAGTGCGAGGGGCAAGGCTGGGACCTGGGACTTCCTGGGCTGGCACCATCTGGCAGCTGTGCTAAGGCATGTTCAGCCCTACCCACCCCAGGAAGCATTAAAATAAAACAAACCCACCAACCCTCCACGGTAGGAGGTGTAATTAGAGCGAGCTGGGATTGGATGGGGCAGTGCCCTCCCTGTGGCAGCACTGCTGTGGCAGCAGGGCCAGGGCAGTGCCCTCCCTGTGCTGGCACTGCTGGGGCACCTCCAGGGCTGGGGCAGCTCTGGGCCCCTCACACCAGAGACACACGGAGGGGCTGGAGGTGTGCAGGGAAGGGAACGGAGCTGGGAAGGGGCTGGAGCAGCAGGAGGGGCTGAGGGAGCTGGGGGGGCTCAGCCTGGAGAAAAGGAGGCTCAGGGGGGACCTTGTGGCTCTGCAAGTCCCTGACAGGAGGGGGGAGCCGGGGGGGGTCGGGCTCTGCTCCCAGGGAACAAGGGACAGGAGGAGAGGGTCAGGTTGGCTATTGGGACAATTCCTGCCTGGAAAGGGCTGTGCAGCCCTGGCACAGCTGCGCAGGGAGGTGGTGGAGTCCCCTTCCCTCGAGGAATTTCAAAGGCCTGTGGATGCGGCACGGGGGGACACAGGTCAGTGGTGGCCTGGGCAGTGCTGGGGATGGTTGGACTCCATGGTCTCAGAGGGCTTTTCCAACCTCAGTGATTCCTGGAGAAGGACAGGACCAGGAGCCAAGATGCCCTTGCTCAGCTGGAACTCATGAGGTGTCCCAAGCACAGCGACAGGTTTTACACTACAAGTTCCAGTGACCCCGGAGGGTTCGCTCAGGGACACTTTCTTCTCCATCTGCTGCAGGATTACAGGGCAAAAGCTCACAGGGAATATTTCAGCTTTACCAGCCCCCTGAAGTGGTGGAACACGCTGCAGGGCAGCTCAGCCCTCCAGCCCTGCCCTTCTGCAATGGGCTCAAGCTGAAAGCACTGGCGTTAAGCAATTCTTCTGGAGAAAGGGCTCAGAGTGTATCTGGGGTTCAGTTCTGGTGTTTGTTACTTGGAGAGATGATTATTATAATGCAGCTGCAATAACTGATCTCTCCTTCCAGCTTGTTACATTTCCCACCCAGCATCTAATGAGCCAGAAGATAAATAAAATAGGTATAATCAGATATAAGGAAGAGGAGTTTTACAATGGGGGTGGTAAAACACTGGCACAGGTTGCCCAGAGAAGCTGTGGTTGCCCCATCCCTGGAATTGTTCAAGGCCAGATTGGACAGGGCCTGGAGCAACCTGGGAGTGTGGAAGGCAGAGCCAGCAATACAGGGGACCTGTCTCACCCCTGTCTTCACCAAGAGCTTCCTGCAGAGAATTCCTTAACGAGGGATGGACACCCCAACACCCCAGAGGGTCCATCAGCATCAGTCTCAACGCCCACTGCCCAGGTACCAGGGTATGGGGGGGCACCTCCGCGGGAACCTTTGCTCCAGGCACAGCAATTAACAAGCCAATTAACTCCGCTGTGGTTTTGGCACCCGTCCCAATAGTGCCAAAAGGCATCCCAGATTTCCAGCCTTGAACTTACCCACACCGGTGCCACGCAGGAAACTGCCCAAAGACACAATTCAGGTGGCCAAAACACACACTGAGAACCAGGGAGAGCAAAGACAGGGCAATGCCCACCCTTCAAACCTGGCTTTTCCCAGAGAGTCCATCCCCACGGGCTCCGGTCCCGTGATGGCCAGGCCCCAGGCAGCGGCAGAGCCAGCCGCCTCCCTCGCGGCCCGCAGCACCCCAGCAGGCTCCGGGGGCTGGGCTGGGCACTCACCACCTGGCTGATGTCATATCCCCAGGGCAGGAACAGAATGCCCGTGTTGTACTTCTCCCAGTGGGAGAGGATGAAGGAGAACAAGACCACCCAGAGGAGGAGGTAGAGAACGAAGACGCTGACGCCGGTGGAGCCGCGGCCGAAGGTGGAGTAGACGGTCACCACGAAGTACACGCAGGCCCAGCTGTCCAGCCCGTGGTCGAAGAGCTCTCCCAGCGGGGTGCTGGAGTTGGTCCGGCGGGCCTGCTTCCCGTCAACTCCATCTGGGAGCAGGAGAAAGAACGGGCAGTTTCCCTGGAGACCCCCACACAACGCACAGGGCGGGTCGGCAGCCAGGGGACGGCGGCTGCCACCGCCTCCACCCTCCACAGGGAGTGGGATCCTCACCTAGCCCTGCTCCATAGGAGGCTGGAGATGCAACAGCCTGACAACGTTGTATTTACTGCCTCGTAGTTCCTCTATATTCCTTAGAGCAGCCCCTTCCAGAGCCTAAAGGGGCTCCAGGAGAGCTGGAGAGGGGCTTGGGACAAGGGATGGGGGGACAGGACACAGGGAATGGCTTCCCACTGCCAGAGGGCAGGGAGACATGGGACATTGGGAAGGAATTGCTGGCTGTGAGGGTGGGGAGGGGCTGGCACAGGCTGCCCAGAGGAGCTGTGGTTGCCCCTGGGTCCCTGGAAGTGTCCAAGGCCAGGTTGGATGGGGCTTGGAGCAACCTGGGCGAGTGGGAGGTGTCCCTGCTCATGGCAGGAGGTGGCACTGGATGAACTTTAAGGTCTCTCCCAACCCAAACCATTCTGGGATTCCTGACTATTTAAAGCAGACCCAAGACAGAATTTCACAATTTATCTCAAATTTGTCTCGGTTCCAGTTTCCTCCTTTCCTCATCTGCTGCTCTGGGACAACTTCCTTCTCTCCACTTTGCAGAGCAGCTCCCAGAAGCTGCTCCAGCAGACCCAGGAGCAGCTGGATCAGTGCCTGGCAGGAGACAGAATCCAACGTTTCCCAGGGGACTCAGAGACTGGGTGGCACGCAGCCACAGCAGGACCAGGTGAGCAGAGTCCAGCAGGAAAACTCTTACCTAACGTGTAGGCCATGAAGTTGAGGAGCCCCACAACAATCCACACTCCATTGGGAACGTGCTGGTGATCAGGAGCTGCAGGGATCATACAGAGCCGAGTCAGGACAGCTCAGGACGAGCTCCCAGATGGTTTGTTGTGGCCCAGGAGGCACAGCCCCAGGACCAAGCAAAGCACCTGCACAGCTCAGTGAAACTGGGATGGGAACTTTTCAGGATGTGATGGCAGAGCTGTTCCACAACAGCTCATGAAACCAGGTCACTGAGGACTTTTCCTTCCAGGATTTCCTTCTCCTCTGTCCCCAGATCCCCAGAATCACAGGATCTAAGAACTGGGGCCAGTTCTGTAGCCCCACCGCAGTACCATGGAGTTGCGTGCAGGTGACTCTCCTCGATCCCTCGCTCACAGAGCATCAGGTGGAGCCTCTCTGGGATGTGGCAATCCCCTGCCTCCGCAGGGACACGCCAGCATTCCCCGCCCCGGTCTCCAGTCCCATCCCACCAATGGAAAAGGAGCTGCTCCTTCACGACCCTGGCAGGGAGCCAGCACAGCCAGGGTGCCAAAGGGGCACTGGAAAGCAGCAGGAGGGCACAGGGAGATCTCCTGATGGAGCAGTGATTCCATGAAGTGCCACGCCCTGTTCCCTCACGGCAGCAGCATGGGGCCTTTCCAGCAGCAAAGAGAGGGGCACGTCCTCAGAGCCATCCCAGCAGCAGGGAAGGCACAAGGCTCTGCAGGCTCCATCAGCACAAGGAAAGGTTCTCTTTCCAAGAGGGACGTGCAGAACACATGTGAGAAAGGGTCCCAAAGCATGAGCTTCACCACCACTCCAGACCCAACTTTTGAGAGGCTGGGAGAGCTGGGGGGTCACCTGGAGAAGGAAAGGCTCTGGGGAGACCTGAGAGATCCTTCCAGTGCCTGAAGGGGCTCTAAGAGAGCTGGAGACGGACTGGGGACAAGGGCTGGAGGGACAGGATACAGGGAATGGCTTCCCACTGCCAGAGGGCAGGGAGAGGTGGGAAATTGGGAAGGAATTCCTTACTAGGAGGGTGGGGAGGTCCTGGCCCAGGCTACCCAGAGAAGCTGTGGCTGCCCCCGGATCCCTGGAAGTGTCCAAGGCCAGGCTGGATGGGGCTTGGAGGAACCTGGGCTAGTGGGAGGTGTCCCTGCCCATGGCAGGGGGCGGAACTAGAGGATCTTGAAGGTCTCTTCCAGGCCAATCCATTCTATAATTCCCTGATTCTGGATGTCTGATGTCCTGGGGATGTTCTTGACCTAGTGTCAGCTTTTCTTCCATGGCTCAAGGACCAAAACACGGCCCAAATCTTGGCAAACAACCCCCGATGCCACCTGAGCTCTCCACAGCCTGGACTTGCCCACCCACCAACAAAGGCAATCCCAAAGAACCAGGATTTTCCCACTTAACTGTGTTTTGATGATGGGCCCAGTTTTAGAAGAACAAGCTGAACTCTCCAGAGCAACCCAACCCAAACCTTTGCAGGGGCAAAGGGATTAAAAACACGGAAAGGGATCCATGGAGAGTTAATCACGCTGTAAACCCTTTCCCTGTGACTCTGCCACGAGGGAAGGGATAACAGAGCCTTTGGACTCGCAGACAGATGCACATGGGCACTGTTGGAAAGCTTAAAGCTGTGAACAGTGAAGCTGAGAAGGAGGATCTGGCCTCATTGGTCTGCTGTGGTGGAGTGTTTTGCAAGAGGGCAGTGAGCAGGGTTGTGAGGAACACGGCTGCTGATTCCAGGGAAGCAGCATTTCCCATGTCACCCTGTGATTTTTAAAACAAGGGCACCGGGTTGTTGTCTGCTCTGTAGGAAGAGCCAATTCCTGCCCAAGATTCCAGCTGTTTGCTCCTCCCTCTGCTGCCTGATGCCAGGAGCACATTCCGCGGGCAGCCGGAGGGAAGGTGTTGTACCCAGACAAGTCCTTGTCAGGAAGCCCAGTGGGATCAAGCCCCTGCTCTGTCCCAGTCACCTGGGAAGGCCCAGGCCCAGGGGCCTCACCCACCCGCACTGGAATTCCCAGCGGAGCGGGTGGCACACGCACACCCAGGGACGCGCAGCCTTACCAGAGGCATAGAAGTCTGGGTCGAAGTACGCCATGAGGAAGAAGTTGAAGACAAGCAGCAGGAAGCCAGAGAACGTTATCAAGTTTGGGGCCAGCCAGGTGGGGAAGATCTGTGGGGATGCAGCAAAAGGAAGAGGAACTCGTTCAAACATGGACGAAGGAGCACGTGCTGCTCCGGCCGCAGGGACACCGTCAGCAGCATCCCGAGCATCCCAAGCAGCAGGAAGCCTGGGCTGGGATGCAGGGACTCAGGGCAGGCTGCAGGCAGCCCCTGGGGTTAGGGGCACGCCAAGGGAGGCAGCTGAGGGTGTCCCAGAGGCGGGTGAGGGGGCTCACCTTGACGATGGTGTTCCAGAAGGGATGCATCACGTACAGGGACAGGGGGTTGCTGTCCACGGCGCTGTACTGGGAACCACAAAGGAAACAAAACCACCAATCAGGGCTCAGAAACACTTGGGAAAAGCCAGAGATCCGGAATCATAGAGCGTTAAGGGGTTGGAAGGGACCTTAAGGACCACCCGGTCCCAACCCCTCCACCATGGGTGGGGACAACTCCCACTATCCCACTTATTCAACCTGGCCTGGAATGCTTCCAGAGTTGGGGCATCCACCACCTGTTCCAGTGTCTCACCACCCTCACAGTACAGAATTCCTTCCCAGATTCAACCTGAATTTCCCCTCTTACAATCTGTATCCATTACTCCTTGTCCTGTCACTACTGTTCCAGGAATACTGAGCTTTCCACGAGGACAGAAACCCCCCGAGTCTTGGTATTGCAACAGCACTCGGGTCAAGGGTGGAGTCTCCCCAAAAACGGTGTGAACATCCCAAAAAGGACCTCCAGCTCCAGTGGCCATGGACCTGCAGAGGCAGCTCCTGGTCACATCTCACACCTGCCTCCTCTGCACACGGAGCAGCCCCAGGAGAAGAGCAGGTACAGTGCCCACCACAACCGTTTTTGGAAAGTGGGATGACACCCAAGGACATGCAGCCTCCTTTGCACCCCCAGGGCTACAGCACAGCCCTGGTGGCACTGTCCAAGTGACAGTCCTGTGTCCCCAAGCACCCACAGCACTGGGCTGTCCCACCAAGGACAGCTTGGGGTGCTCCTGCTGAGCAACCCTGGAGAGTCCAGGGGCCTCCTCGGCTCAGCACCCAGAGGGCTGCAGCAGGACAGTGCTGGGCTGCCCAAAATGGGAGACTGCTCTCTGATGGGCAGGATCTGAACAGGGGCTTCAAGGGACACGATTCTGTGCTGGCAGCTGTGAGTCAGCAGAGCCTGGGCCCAGAGGTCCTGCACAAGAGCTGCTCCACCGGGCACTGAGGCCCTGTGATGCTGCAGCAGTGGTGGGACGAGGGGTAGGAGCTCTCCCTGCTCATTCCCGAAGCTGCCTCCACACAAATCTCGGCTCCTTAACGGAGAGGAGCCCCCTGAGACCCTGCATGGAGCACCCAGGGCACGCCTGGCATTCACCCACCAACCCTCTACCCCTTGGAAATGTCAACTCCAGCTCTGTGAGCTGGACACGAGGCAAGGAGATGCTGATCCTTCACCAGGCAACTGCCTCCAACTGCTCTGCCCTGCCTGGGTAAGGAAAAATGAGGAGGGAGAGCTCCTACCCCTCATCCCACCACTTCCACAACATTTCAGGTGCTCGGGGCGCGTTTGTGGTGGGGACAATAAAAACGGAAATGCAAATCAAAGGCTGAGACAAGGCATGAGACAACTGCAGGCAGGAAGTTAAACTTGGACATCCTTTGGCTCCAGAGAGCAGCACGAGCTGTTATCTGCTCCCACAGCCCTTCTGACACAGATCCCCCTGGCCAAAGTCCTCTTCCCCAAGAAGCACTTTGATAAGAATCTCAAGAAAATTCCATAGCCTATGGCACTCCTCGGCTCTCACACTCAGGGCTGGTGGGGCAGAACTTGCTGCCCACCCACCCTCAGCCCCCGAGGTTGGGACAAGTTCCCCCAGCTCCCCAGCAGGGCACCTGCTCAAGTCCAATCCCAGCCACAGAAAGCCAGAGTGGTCTGGTTGGGGAGGGAGCTTAAATCCCATCCAGTGCCACCCCCTGCCATGAGCAGACACACCTCCCACTCGCCCAGGTTGCTCCAAGCCCCATCCAGTCTGGCCTTGGACACTTCCAGGGATCCAGGGGCAGCCACGGCTTCTTTGGACAACCTGTGCCAGGGCCTCTCCACCCTCACAGGGAAGAATTCCACCCTAGTCTCCCATCTCTCCCTGCCCTCTGGCAGTGGGAAGCCATTCCCTGTGTCCTGTCCCTCCAGCCCTTGTCCCCAGTCCCTCTCCAGCTCTCCTGGAGCCCCTTTAGGCTCTGGAAGGGGCTCTCAGGTCTCCCTGGATCCTTCCCTTCTCCAGGTGAACCCCCCCAGCTCTCCCAGCCTGGCTCCAGAGTAGAGGGGCTCCAGCCCTGGGAGCATCTCCGGTGCCTCCTCTGGACTCTCTCCAGCAGGTCCCAAGTTTGGTTTGGCTGCTGACAGGAACCCTCTCCCCAGGGAGCAGCTCTGTGGCCCCACCCACCCCGTGGCCCTGATCCAGCCCCCGTCACTGCACCCACGGGTTGCTCCTCTCTGCTCCTTTCCTCGCCCACAACCCCCATTTTCCCTGGAAGCAGCCTGTCCGTTTCCAAAGCTGGGGAGAAAGTGGTGGGAAAGGGCCAAGTGACACCCGCCAGGGGAGGCACCAGGACCAGGGAGGGGCACCGGCTCTCGCTGGGCTCCGACCTCACAGCCTTTGTTCCCAACGGGGTGAATCCCATCCTTGGCAAGGACTTCTGTGCCCCCTCCTAGCCTTTTCCTGCCCTCCCCGTGCCGGATCAGTCCGTCTCCCTGGGACTCAGCCCCAGAGCTTCCATCCCCACACCAGCAATCCCACAGGAACTGCGGAGCGAGCATCAACCAACCCTGAAGTCGATGCCGTAGGGAGGTGAGGGATAAGCCACGAAGAATTTCCATCCCAGCTTAATGCAATTTTGGGAGGCAGAATTCCAAACGCTTTACAAGGTAATAGGATTTGAGCCACCAGTTAGGTGAGGAGGAGGGTCTGATTTAATCTCATTATCCCCCAAACAGCCTGGAACAAGAAAACAGACGCCGGGCTTGGAGCGAGGCAGGGGAAGCTGCGGAGCCTCCGTGCTCGTAAGGAACCTCAGGGAAGCTTTTCTAGGCTCATGTCTTGGGAAGCTTTCCCCTCTCCCTGCAAAGACTGGGGATTACAGTTAAAAGGCAGCTTTTCCCACGGCCACACGTTCCCACCTCTCTTGCAGAGCTCAAAGAGCCGAAACACCCATTTCTTGAGGGAGGGGGCAGCTGCTCTGCAGAGGTTTGTTGATACAACCATAGAATCATGGAATATTCTGAGCTGGAAGGGACCCCAAGGATCATCCATCCAGCTGCTGGCCCTGCACAGACACCCCAACAATCCCCTTGTGTCCCTCAGAGCGTTGTCCAAACCCTCCCTGAGCTCTGGCAGCCTTGGGGCCGTGACCCTGGTCACAAGGAGCAGAGATCGTTAGGAGCTGCAGACCCCAATGGGTCTCCCCTCAGTGTCCTCTTCTCCAGCTGAACAAGCCAAGTGCCCTCAGCCCCTCCTCGTGGTTTCCCCTCCAGACCCTTCCCCACCTTTTTTAGGACGCTCTCCCACAGCTTTAGATCCTTCCTAACCCCCCCAGATCCAGGCAGTCTCCTGGCAGGACATCCCTGGTGGTGCTGTGCCAGCTCAGGGGACACCCCCAGGGCACAGGCGGCTGGCTCTGGTGCCAGGCGGGCTGCCACCCTTTGGGACAGCTCTCGGGACACCCAGGACACGGCTGCCTGCCCAGGACACACACTCCCAGAATTCCAATGAGTTGCAGGCACTTCACGGACAGAAGCCTGCCCAGCCTCCCCCAGCTGCTTTTCCTCCTAAGGTTTCTTCCCTACAGACATTCCTCAAGTTGTCCCTTCCACCTCTTTGCCTGTGAGGCCACAAACCCAGTGGTGCTGGAGCTGTGTCATCCCCTCACCTTGCCCTCGCTGCAAAGTGTCACCTTCTGCATTCTGGGTCTCCACACACTGCTCTAGTCACTCCTGCCAGGGGTGGCTTTTCTACCACGACCAATGGTTCCCACCTGCCTGGACTCAGATTTCTGCCTCGTTTTCAGGGAGAGAAGGTCAGAGGAAAAGGAGAAGTGCCCCGGAGGAATTTCATCCCCCCGAGTCTCCCTCCCAGAGCAGGTAGGCATTTGTAGCAGGCCCTGCTCGAAACCAGCACTGTGCCTGCAGCTGTGGCCCCAGGAAGGAGCCAACCCAGCCCTGACACTTCCCTCGGGATTCGGGTTGAAACTCCTTCAGAAAAGAGCAAAGGCAGCAGCAACAATCCTGTCACTGGCACCTGGATGGGGCCTCCTGTGCCCCAGGGAGCCCCGGGGCACCCCAAGAGCCAGAGCCAGGCCTGGTGGCCGCGGTGCCATCGCAGACGAGCTGTCTGGAGTCCTTATGGGATTTACAGACACAAATGGCTCGTAGGGCTTGAAAACAACATTAATCTCGCAACCAGGAGGCTGCTGGAAGATTCAATTATGTGTCCAAAGAGGAAAAAAATACAGATTTATAGCCCAGCGTCTACTAACAGCCTTCCTGTCTCAGAAAAACAATTCCACGTTGAAGTAATCCGGCTTCCTGGAGCCAGGGGCAGACCAAGCACTGCCACAGAACCACGAACAGCCTGAGGGGGAAGGGACACACAAGGGCCACCGCGTCCAGCTCCTGGCCCTGCACAGGACAGCCCAAGACTCCCGCCCTGTGCCTGGTGGGATCCACACCATCACCCCTGTCACAGCTGCCCTGGGCACACCGGAGTTGGGGCGGGCTGGGGCAGGGCAGCACTGGTGGCACAGCCACCTGCGCTGGGGACAGCAAGCAAAGATGGATCTGCGCATCCCATCCCGCTCCCAGCTCCCCAGGAAGATCCGTGGCAGCTGTAGGCCACGAGCCCACGTTTCCACGTGATAAGTGCAATCGGCAGAGCAGCTCCAGCCAGTCCATAAGGCTGCTCCCTATAAATCTCCTTACGCACAAAGAGGGCACAAGGCAAAGAACCTTCTCCTATCAGGCTCAAGATCAGCCAGGAGGCAGAAAACTCACCAACCCTGGCCCATGGAAGTGAGCAGAGCCGTGCCAAGAAAAACAAGGCCCGTTTGCCCTCTGCCCACACTCGGCTGACGGGTGAGGAGTCCCCTCACCCTCGATGGTACTGATTAACCCGAGCCCTGTTTGTTGTTTCTAAGGTCACTTCTCAGCTGGCATCAGCACGGATGCTTGGCTTTGCCACGCTGGCAGTGCCAGAGCTGCACCCACCACAGGAGCCGGCGGGTTTAGCTCCCAGCAGGAGCAGCAGCAGGTGGGAAACAGCAGGAGGGATGCGGGTGTCCCACCTGCCTGCCCCAGCTGCAGCCCAACACCAGCCCCACGGCCTTGCCCTGCCCCAGCTCCACCGGGCAGGGTTTAGACAGCCAGCAATAAAAGACCTTCAGAACACAGCAGAGAACCATGGAATCACTGAGGTTGGAAAAGTCCCCTGAGACCACTGAGTCCAACCACCCCCAGCACTGCCCAGGCCACCACTGACCCACGGCTCCAGGTGCCACAGACACACAGCTTTTAAATCCCTCCAGGGCTGGGGACTCCAGACCTCCCTGGGCAGCCCCTGCCAAGGCCTGACCACCCTTTCCAGGGAGAAATTCCTGCTCATGTCCCACCTGCCCCTCCCCTGGCACAGCTGGAGGCCGTTTCCCCTTGTCCTGTCCCTTGTTCCCTGGGAGCAGAGCCCGACCCCCCCCGGCTCCCCCCTCCTGTCAGGGACTTGCAGAGCCACAAGGTCCCCCCTGAGCCTCCTTTTCTCCAGGCTGAGCCCCCCCAGCTCCCTCAGCCCCTCCTGCTGCTCCAGCCCCTTCCCAGCTCCGTTCCCTTCCCTGCACACCTCCAGCCCCTCGGTGTGTCTCTGGTGTGAGGGGCCCAGAGCTGAGCACAAGCAGGGTCTCAGCAAGGCCAGAGCCCCACAACATTTGCAAATTCATTGGAAAACCAGATTCCTGCCCTGCCAACAGTCTCTGACACTCATGGCCTTGTCTCTCACAGGCACCAGCTGGGATATTCCCAGAATGGTTTGGGTGGGAAGGGATCATAAAACCCATCCAGTGCCACCCCCTGCCATGGGCAGGGACACCTCCCACTCGCCCAGGTTGCTCCAAGCCCCGTCCAACCTGGCCTTGGACACTTCCAGGGATCCAGTGGCAGCCACAGCTTCTCTGGGCAGCCTGTGCCAGGGCCTCCCCACCCTCCCAGGGAAGAATCCAGTGAAGTCTCGCTCTCCAGCACAGCAGCTCCAGGCAGGGCACGTGGAGGAATGGGGCTCTGAGCCAGCCCCACCTCCCTCCTGCAGAGTCCTGACCCCATCCCAAGTCGTGTTGGTGCAGTGGAAATCACTTCCCCACGGATACACAAGGTGGAGAAACACTTGATGTTGATGGCAGGCTTTGGAGAGCAGCCTGCCAATTCCAGCTGCATCTAGGAGCTCTCTGTGCCTGGGAGCATTAAATATCCATGAATATGGGTCACCACCACTTCCACTACAGTTGGAGGTGATCAGCTGCAGAAGGATGCAGAGATGGTGAGCACAGGGGAGGGAATGATGAACCTTCAGGGGCAGGGATGCAGTTAGGACAGGATCAGCCAGCAGTGAATCCCTGGAGTGGGAATGGAGAGATCAGAGCAGGGACTCAGGGGACGAAAACTGAGGGAGAGGGGAGAAAAGACTGAATCCAAACCTGTTACAGTAACACTGCGACAGCGAAGAGAATTTCCCACTGCTGCCAGAGTTGGTTTGGGCTTCAGAAAACATGGGGGATGTTCCTCAGGGACACCAGGAGCCTCTGGGGAGCTGCAAACACTGGCAGGAGCACAGACCTCCTGCAGAGCTGGGTTTGATCCCAGCCCACCAACCAGCAGGGACACGACCAGGGGCCACGGCTTCCCACTGCCAGGGAAGGGACAGATGGGATACTGGGCAGGAATTCTTGGCTGGGAGGCTGGGGAGGCCCTGGCACAGGTGTCCCAGAGAAGCTGCCCCTGGATCCCTGGAAGTGTCCAAGGGCAGATGTGGAGCCAATACAGCCACAAGCTGCATGACCCCGGGCGAGTCCTCCCACAGAGGTTTGAAATTCCTCCTGGAAAACCTGCAGCACCCACTGGGGACCAACACAAAGAGCTTCATCACCACCACTGTGTGGCTAAAACCAGAGAGTCTGGGAACTCCCCACCGAAATATGGCTCGTTATCTCTGACACCCCGCAGAGCAAAGGCCACTGCTCAGAAAGCAGCAGCGCTTCCGCAGCAGTTTCAGGATTGCTCGGGATGAAGGGATGTAAGCACATCCAGAGCAGGTGAGTGGCACCAGCTCACAACTCTCCAAAACCTCCCAGCACGCATCACAAGTGTCTCTAGAAAGCAGGATAAATCCCTTCCCCTCATCTCCTCACTTAGCACCGGGGCAAAGCTCAGCCAAGGCTCGTGAGCCGGGTCGTTCCCAGTTAATCCTGGGATTGCTGCTGTCTCCTCCAACCACGGCAGTCTGCAGACCACGAGAGCTTCAAGGGGCACACTAAGCTGGGCAGAGGTTCAAAATCCCGAATTTAATCACAGCACAGGAGAAGAAAGAAGAAAAACCCCTCTAGCTTGCGAATCACGGAGTCTGGGAGCACTCCTGGACTTCCTTATGGCACAGCCAGGCAGCACCTCGGGAAGCTGGGCATGTTTAAAAGCTGTCTCAGAGCAATTGAAGAGCCCCTGGGGAAGGAGTTAAGTGATTCCAGAGCTGGGCTCAAAGGCTTCCCCTCCTCCTCACCCTTCCTGCTAAGGAGAAGCCGAGCTGGATGTCTGGAGGGAGGCACTGGCCTTTCCATCACCGTGGCCTCGAGCCTCACAGCCCCATCCCAGCGGCAAAACGCTCCCCGCTTCCTGCTGCCCTCACTCCCAGTTCCACTGGTGTGAGCTGCCACGGGCACACCAGTGTCTCTGCACACCCTGCAGAGATCTCCTCAGGGCTCCCATTTCCAGAGCAGCCATAAAATCCTGCCAGGAGCAGCCCCCGGCCACCTGCTCCCCACGGCGCAGCATCTGCAGCCCTGCTCTCTGCGGCGCTCCAAGCCCGGAGCCAAAGGGGTTTCCTGAGGCTGGCTGAGGACACTGCATGGGACCGGCAGTTGGATTCCCACCTGGAAGGAGGGTGCAGAGAAGGGAGAAGAGCATCCAGAAAAAAGGTGCTTTCCACACTAAATGGAAATCCTTGGAGCCAGCTGCCTGCCTGGGTCTCCTGAGCTCTCCTGTGAACGCTCTTCCCATCTGACACTGGAAAGGAGGGATAGAGCTGTTTTCCTGGAAGAAAATCCTGTAATAGTTTGAATAATCTAATGTGGGAAGTATCTTCTCTGCATGGGGCGTGCCCAGCTCACTGCACATGGATCAGAGGCCCGCTGGATGCTCCACCACTGGGATTCCCACTGTCCAAAGGGATGTAGGGTCCATACTATTGCACCTTTAGGTCCCTTAAGGGCACCACCAGCTCCTGCTCAGACACCAGGACACAGAATGGAAGGGTTTGAGGGTTTTAGCAGCAGTTTTGCTACAAAAGGCCCTTCCTAGGCCTCACTTCAGTTTCCTCTTGCTGGACTCACACTTGCCCTGGAAGCTTCTGGGGTGAGCCACCGGCCTGTGCCCCCTCTGGACTCAAACATGACACGTGCCATTGCCTTCCCATCCTGTCCCTCCTGTGCCACAGCTCAGGAGTGGCATGCCCACATCCTCCTTTGCTGGCATCTCCCCCAGACCACAATTCCCCCGGATAATGCCTGAGGTCCAGGTGACATCACAGAGGTTTGTACCTGCACCTCCACCCCGCTCCCACGGCTGGGAAAACACAGGAGCAGAGACTCACCCTCGGCCAGAGCCTCCTGCACAACACTCCTCCCTCAAGTGCCTTCCCTGCTCCTACAGCACCTGGATCCAAGAGCCACAGAGGGATCACTGGGAATAGTCACCAGTGGCTCCATCACACCAGAAGACACCAGTAGAGCGCAGGATCCCTGGGGCTAGAGCTGGAAACCTTGGAATCACAAGCAGCTCAGACAGCACTGGGTGAGGAAAGGCCACAGAGAATGCAGGGCACGTGACTGGAATATGGAAAGGTTCCATAAAGGCTCCCAAACCATGGGAGCTGCTGTAACTGCCAGGACAAGTGGAACTGCAGCACTGTGCCCTCAGTCACAACATTAAATTCCAGCATGGTTTGGGTGAGAAGGGACCTTAAATGAATCCAGTGCCACCCCCTGCCATGGGGCACCTCCCACTAGCCCAGGTTGCCCCAAGCCCCGTCCAACCTGGCCTTGGACACTTCCAGGGATTCAGGGGCAGCCACAGCTTCTCTGGGCAACCTGTGACAGGGCCTCCCCACCCTCCCAGGGAAGGATTTCTTCCTAATATCCCATCTAACCCTTCCCTGGCAGTGGGAAGCCATTCCCCCTTGTCCTGTCCCTCCAGGCCCTCATGAAAAGTCCCTCTGCAGCAGACAAGGCAAGACAGGAGCAGACACCCCTGTAAACGTTCCAGAAGGTCCTATTTCCCCCCTCCATTTATAGGAGGAGGTTGCCCAGATTCTGGCTCAAAGCTGATCTGCAGACAGGTTTTAAGAATCTGACCTCTGGCATTTAACTGTAAGGTTTCCCCCTGGAAACAGCAGTGCCTTGGCCGCAGCTTTCCCGGCAGAGGACCCCCGGTGCTGGACAGTGACGGAGCGCTGGGTTTGGCAGAGGACACCCCACACCCACCCGGAGCAGAGCCCGCCTTGCTTTGCTCAGGAGGGCAGCACACCCGTCCTGCCCACAGCCCAGGGCAGCTCTGCATGTCTGACACCGACACCTCCACCCTGCCAGCACCACCCACCACCTGCACCCGGCTGGCAGGCCAGAGGAGCTGGAGCACCCACACCTGGGATTTGTCCGCTCCAGGGGAAGCCTGGGCTGAGGCAGGGCTGGAACACGGCACCTGCCAAGGATGGAGCTGTTCCCTTCCTTCCCAGTTGAGCTCAGCTTGTCCCCAAAGGCACACATGCACACCCACAGAATTCCCTGCTGCACAAGTGTTACAGGTACAGAATCACAGAGTGCTTCAGGTGGGAAAAGCCCTCCCAGGCCATGGATCCCCCCTGTGCCCGATGCCCACCCTGTCCCCAGCCCAGAGCACTGAGTGCCACGGCCAGGCCTTCCTTGGGCACCTCCAGGGCTGGGCACTCCAAACCTCCCTGGGCAGCCCCTGCCAAGGCCTGACCACCCTTTCCAGGGAGAAATTCCTCCTCATGTCCCACCTGCCCCTCCCTTGTCCCAGCTGGAGGCCGTTCCCTCTCCTCCTGTCCCTTGTTCCCTGGGAGCAGAGCCCGACCCCCCCAGCTCCCCCCTCCTGTCAGGGACTTGCAGAGCCACAAGGTCCCCCCGGAGCCTCCTTTTCTCCAGGCTGAGCCCCCCCAGCTCCCTCAGCCCCTCCTGCTGCTCCAGCCCCTTCCCAGCTCCGTTCCCTTCCCTGCACACCTCCAGCCCCTCCGTGTGTCTCTGGTGTGAGGGGCCCAGAGCTGCCCCAGCCCTGGAGGTGCCCCAGCAGTGCCAGCACAGGGAGGGCACTGCCCTGGCCCTGCTGCCACAGCAGTGCTGCCACAGCCCCGGGGCCATTGGCCCTGTGCCCCCCTGGGATCGTGTCCAGCCGCTGCCACCAGCACCCAAAGGACAACGTCTCCAATACCATTAAACCTTTAAACCCTCTCCGACACCTTGTGCCATGAGGCTTCCTCGGGCACAGCAGCTCTTCAGTGCCCGTTCAAGAGCAGCCAAAGGATGGACCCCTGCCAGCCTGTGCCAGCAGGAGCACACACCTGCCTCTCCCCCCGCAGCAGAAATGTACACTCTGCAAAGCTGAAACCATCTGGACTCCTGACTCGCCGCTCCCCATCTGTGCTCCTGGCAGCCACGGGAGGGGAAACCCAGCCAGTGCCACAGGAAGCTGTGGATCATCCTGCATGAAGCTCCTCTGCTCCTGCTGGATCAGCTGCAGGGACACCAGCTCCCCTCTGAGGACATGCTCCTTCCCTGGGACACGCTGCCTCCTCCACAACCCCAAAATCCACTCGTGTGGATGGTGTGTGGCCAGAGAAACTTCTGCCAGGCACGGCTTAAAGCCAGAGTCAGGGGCTGTAGAAGGGTGACCAGAGAAGCTGTGGCTGCCCCTGGATCCCTGGAAGTGTCCAAGGCCAGCTTGGATGGGGCTTGAAACAACCTGGGCTAGTGGAAGGTGTCTCTGCCCATGGCAGGGGATGGCACTGGATGAGCTTTAAGGTCCCTCCCAACTCAAACCCGATTTGGGAGCCTGATAAGGTCAACCAGCTTTGGAATCTGGAAAGGGCAGAGCATGACAAGCCTCAGTGCCTAAAGCAAGGCTTGGAATATGTGACCCAGTACCAGAGAATTGTGCTGGATCAGCCGCTTCCTCAAGGCTAAAATAGCCAAGAACAAGGCTCCCCAAGGAAACAAGAGACAGAGGAAGGAAGGAAGGGAGCAGGACACAGGCAGAGATGATGCTCTTTGAGCACTAAATGAACCCGCCCACTCTTATCAAAGTCTCCATTGACCCAGTAAAACCACAGGCTCAGGAGCAAAGCTCCTCCTGCCAGGCAGCGGAACCCCTGCCCTCAGGACACAGTTCCCACATTTCAGCCTGTGCCACCCAAACCCAGGCCAGGAAACATGCCACCGGTGCCTAACTGGGGACAGCAAGTGCTTTCTGTGCCAGGTGGGACCTCCCTCCTCGCCTCGGTGGGCTTTCAGGGCTCCTCTCCCAGATTTAACCGCGGCAGCATTTCCCTCAGAAGTGTCTTCAGGAAAACCCTGGGAGCAGGTTTTGGTGCCTGCTACAGGTCGCGGGAGGTTGCTGCAGCTGGAGACCCCCCTTCTCACTGTCCGGGCGCCGAGAGGGAAGGCAGCACCCCAGGAATCCCTCCGGCACGAGTGCGAACAGGCTGAGCCCACGACAGGCTCCCTCTTTAACCGAAGCTTTGTGTTTGCAGGAGCCAAGCCAGTGACTCGGGCAGGCCTGGCTCACAGCTAGGGGCTTTGCCCACCTGTCTCCAGCACCCAAACAAAGCCACCATCGTCAGCCTTGCCCCGGGAGCCCCATGCAGCCTTGTCACATCCCTCCAGCTCGCTCTCCCAGGTCCACCTCCCTCCACCTCACCAGCTCTGAGTGTGCAGGAGGAGAGTGGCCTGGCCACTCCTGCCCCCATGGACTGCTCCAGGAGGGCTTTGCTCCCTGCGGGCATCAGACTTGTCCTGACTGTCCCACACTCTTAAATGACAGCCCACAGACCACCCTGGAGGCATGACTGCAACGTGGCCCAACACGATGGACCCGAGAACAACAAGGCAAAGAAGGTGAGGTGAAGCCTTTCTGCTTCACTGATGGGGTGGGAGAAGAAAAAATATGGAAAACAGCCTCCTCTCCACATAAACGCAGGACCCAGTGCTCCCCCGTGTTAAGCGTGTCACCTCCTTTGGCCCAAGGTCAGCCCCCAGGGACTTAAGTGCCACAGCAGAGCCTCTCTGCACTTCCAGCGCTTCCTTCCAAGGTTCCCAGTGCTTTGAACACAACACAGTTGGCAGAGGAGACGGGGACAGTGTGGGTTCCATGGGTGTGACTGCACAGAGCAGCCCTGGGGCAGGAGCGGAATGTGGGGCAGTTCCTGGGCTGGATGTGCTCTCAGGGCACCCAGAGCCCCCCCTCTGCTGTCCCTTTGTGGGGGGTGGCCACAGACCTCTCTGTGTGTGGTGACAGGCCACCACTGCCTCCCCGGGCCCAGTCCAGCCCCGGAGGAGGGGGGGGACACAGGGAAGCTGCCACAGCTCCCTCCCTAAAGGCCCCCAGCAGTGCCTCCGCTGCCAGGGACAGGCTGGGGGGGCCACACGCACTGAGTGTGATCTCCCCACTCTCCTGTGAAGGTGTGTCCCCCCCCGGGGACGCCTGGGTTGGGGTCACAGTGCCACTGCCCCTCCCGGGCACAGCACGGCCCCCCTGACCTCTCCAGCAAGGGCGAGGTCCAACGTCTCACATGATCCCACCCTCACTACGCCGGTCCTCGCTGTGCCCAGAGCCCCCCCAGCCCCGTGTCTCCCTGCAGCCCCTCCCTCTCAAATCCCGGGTCTCCCTTCAGGCCCTCCAAGCTCCCAGGTCTCCCTGCAGCCCCCCCTAAACCCCGTGCGTCCTTGCAGACCCCACCCCCCGAAACCCGGGACT
>VZRE01014802.1:0-91300 GCA_013396775.1 Cephalopterus ornatus
AAAGAGTTTGGCGAAACAATCACTTGAAACAAGATCCAAAGTACAGATGTGTTAAAAGTAAGAGAAGAGGGCGCAGCCATAGATAAGAAAAAAAAGCAGGGTGAAATTCTTAAAGCTGCTTTTCTTTTATGAACACGGTACACACATGACATTTAAAAAAAAAAAAAAGGAAAGAAAATCAATGCGTTTCTATTTGAGTCTTGCTGCTGACCAGTCTTGTACCAAAGGCAAGCCAACAGCTATACCAAGTGTTCAGGAAGGTGGTGGAAAGTGTCTGTGCTTCAATCCCCCAGCCAGGAAACATGAGGAAATTATGTGCTTAATGAGATGATGACACTTGTTCAAATCATCTGAAAAGCCAAAAGACCCCCTCAGTCCCCTCAACATGAGCCCTTGTTAAGAGCTCTTCTAATTAACAAGCATTTTGTTACCTCACTCCTGCGTGGTCTGCACAGTGGCAGGTGTAGCCTGCTTGTAGGCTTCTTGTAACTTCACTTAAATTATTTTTCCCAGACTTTACACTTTATTATGCAGTTGTTGATCTCTGGAATTTATTGGCTTGCTGAATTCAGAAGAATAGCCTTTTCTCCCTTTCACTTAAAAATCTTATTTGCCTGTGCTCCATAGACACTCTGTATTTCTTGCTACTGATGAGCGACATCTGGAGAGAGGGCTGGATCTCTCTCAATTGTCACTTAGTCTCCAGTAGCATAGGGTACAAGTATATGTCCAGAACAGCATTTATTTCGATCTTTTTGAGGCTGATGAGGGAATACTGTGCCTGTCATAGGTAAAAAGCTTCTTACAGGAGTAGGAATTCACCTGGTGTTCCTCTGTAATGCAGAGTTTGTGTAGGCCAGTTTGTCGAGTATCACGTGTGGCTATAGTCATGGGGACTAGTGCTGATGGTATTGATGCTATTGAACCATTGGCGCAGCTCACAGTTCAGTAGCACTGATGCCAAATATTCTTTTGAAAACTGCTGATGTGCCAGCAGTAGCAAATCCTGTGCAGTTTAGGGTGTCCTACATCCGTGTTTTGATTCAGCTTTTTGGGTTTTTTTTTATGCTGATGCTCATCCTAAGAAACAAAAAAGGGACTGCAGAAAAGGACAGTGTTTTTCTCATTTGTACATGTGTTTGCTTGTAGAAAGTAGAAAAATATACAGTTTAAAAAAAACCCAACTCCTTCAGGTGTCTCAGCTCAGTTCATAAAAGCTGCCCATCAGGCAGCTTCAAATGTTGAGATGCTGTAAAGTTGTTTTGCTGGTGTTTTGCCATGCAGCAACGATATATGTGGGAGCATTGCTGTAGGCACCTGACAAAGCAGGCATAAGTGACATTGCTGAGCATGTATGACACCAAGATTCAACTTAAAGGTTAGCTTCTTATGTGAGGTAGAAGTATTTCAGAGATTGTAAAAAATCTTCTAGAAGCTCTTTGCTAGTTACTTAACTAAGCTAGAATTAGAGTCTCTCATTCTGAGAGTTTTTAAAATGTATTCTTACTACATCTGCCTCTCATCCCTGGAGGTATTTAAAAGATGTGTAGATGTTGAGTTTAGGGACGTGGTTTAGTGGTGCACTTGGCCAAATGTTCATTTAACAGTTGGACTCGGTCTTAGAGGTCTTTTTCAACCTAAGTAATTCAATGATTCTGTATGAGCCAAAACCTGAGATAAATCAAACAAGTGTGCTGTTGTGATTAAAGGAATTGCTTGGAGTCAAAGTAGTAGCAGTGGAAATTAGGAGTGCATACAAAATGTGAGTTATTGTGACTGAAAAATCAAACACAAAACACAATGTAAGTGCCACGTTTCCAATTACATGGTTGCTTACTTCACTCTATCTGAGCCACCTGGGATGGGGACAAGAATCCTTGAGGCAAGAGAGATCCTCTAGTAATGTGGCAGCATTACACATACACGTTAGAAATCCACTGTTGTTGGTGTGGAAGATAGTAGGGGTTTTGGTGGGTTGGTTCATTAAACAATATGGAGAAACTGTAAAGATACCGGGAAAGTGTGGAACTGATCTTTTTAGTTTTACAGTGAGTGAAATGTGGTAACAAGCAGTGCCACATGTTGCAGCCCCTCTGCAAGGAGGAAGCAGCCAGGCAGTGTTTGTTATCTGTGTGCACGTGAGTGACTTCATGTGGTATTCTCATAGTTTGATTATGGATCACTTTTCCATAGTCCTGATTTCAGTGTAGAACACCATGTGGCTCGGATAGTTTCCTAGCTTGAAGGTCAGCAACATAATGGCCTTCTTAGGGCAATGTGTTATCATCATTTGATTGAGACTATGGTGTCAATCATACCATTGAGATGTAAGTCATAAGTAGCACAGCAGAAAGACAACAGTCAAAAAACAGTCAAAGAAGAAGACAACAGTCAAGAAATTGAATTTTATCTTTTTACATTAGAAATTAAACAGGTGTTTCAACACCTCATAGCATCCAAATGATTAGAGCAGTCAACAGGAAGGGGAGGAGAGCTCAAGTATTTAGCTAAAGCAGGGGGCTGCCAGTTTCTCTTGTTCAGTTAGGTCCCAAGGAAGAATCCCAAACTCCAATAACTCCAGAAATGTAGAGAATTAAAAGAAAAACCTGTACTTGATAAAAATGTTGTTTCTGCCCTGCCCACTGGAGATGTTCCTGTTGAAATACGATTTCAATTGCAATAACTTGAGGTGACATTGTTAAGTTTATTGCTTTCAAGCCCTGCTTTCAAGGTACTTATTGCATTAAGGTAATAAGGTTATTTAAAAAGATTCTTCACTGGTAGCCCACTTGCCTGATGTTCTTTACATACCCAGTCGCCATATATGACTGGTATGAGTTCTTTTCAAGGGTCTTCTGAAACAAACTTCTGTTGCATGAAAGTGAAGGCTGAGACAGCAAGCAGTAAGCATTTAGAAGATAAGTATACCTAAACTGAAAGCTGCAAATAAAAGATTAAGTATTTTTAACAGCATGTGTTTTAGAGTCCTGTAGTTTCTCAGCTGCTTTGTTTTCCTGTTATTACTTGGACTTCAAGTCAGCAATTTATCCACCAAAACAAACTGTCTAGTTCACGAACAAACTGTCTAGCTTACAAAGGAGCTAGAGCCAATTACCGCTAGAGCCAGTGGGAAAAGTTTTCACTGAGTTCAGTGGGTTTGGTATCTGGCAACCTTTGATATGATTAAAAGAGAGTCAAAACTTGTGACAGGACATGTTAAAGAGAAATTTTAAAAAATGCAGAGTACTGTTTTCCTTCTGAAAAAAGAATGGACACAACTATCAAGTTTCCATTTTTTCCCCCTTGCAAAAGGGCATAGTCTTTTGATACCTTCCTGAGGCCAGTATATAATGACTGCTGTTTGAGGGGGAGCACACTTGCCAACCAGGTTGCAAAGATAGGGGGTTTATTTAGTACGTTTAATTAAGGCTTAGTAAAGTTTTTTTCCAATTTTTTTTGTAATTGAGAGCAATATGCATTTCACATACACATATGTGCTATGTGAAGGAAGCACTATGTGCTTCCTTTTATCTGGACAAACTTAAAAGCGCTGTTTCAATAGCACTCAAGTCAGAACAAATGGAAAATCACGTTGTCAACCTCGTGTCTGTTTATGTGAAACCTGGTGGTTTTTTTGTATTGCCACATGAAACTCACCAAATAGCTTTCAGTTTCCTTTTTTGGGTTGTTAAAGTGGAGTTTGTACTTTTTTCAGAATTTAATTTGCCTAAGATTTTGTATATGTAGATTTGTGAAATACATCTAATGAGTAAAACATCTCCTGACCTGAGATTTCCCATTGCGGAGCACAACTGATCTGTTGGTGTAACAAGGCTTTTAATAATCTATCTATAAATCAGTTTGAATTCATTACTTCTCTTGCAGTTAAGATAAATAACCAACATGTCAAACGGAAACAGCAAGTTAACACTATAGGTAAATTGTAAGTTAAAATGTAAGCTTATGAATGAAGCCCCATGGTGGCTCCTTTCCTACAAGGACTTGTTCCATCAGAGTGTATTTTGGGAGACTCTGAAGAGCCGAAGGGCAACAGTGAGGCAGTATATGAAGAGGTGGTCAAACAGGTCAGGTGGTTTTACTGCTCTGCTGCTGCTGCTGCTGCTGCTGTTTCAGCCGATGTTGTTCAGATGCTGTCAGGATCTAATTTTACAGTTTGTTTCAGATATTATTCAGCACATGTGCTTGAAGTGTAGCACACCTTATATAACTGTCACACCAGCTCCAGAAAGGGCAGAAGAATGCTCACTGCTTTACCTTTGAGTAGTGTGAGACCTCTGTACCATGTCTGGTGATTAATTCAAATAAAACGCTTGTGTCCTGATGTAGCATCTTGTTCTTCTGGTTTCTCTTCAAGAGTGTTCTTAAGAGAGGTGGGTGTAAGTTTGGTCCTTTCTTTTGTACAGTTTAGTTCCCCAAATTGCAGTGCTGGTTTGTGAAATACTTTCCAAGGCATTAAACTTTAAAAATGTTTAATGTTTAAAATATTTAAATAACTAATTTTACAACTTTTTTCTAAGTGGTGAAGCGCTTAAATGCGTTTAAACAGTTTTGCTGTTGAAAGGAATACCATGATTTAGGGCAGTATCTCTTAATTATGTTCTAACAGTCTTCTGAAGAAGCAGAGCTAGTGGCAACAAAAGTCTGCAATTAAGGCAGGGTATGTTGCCTGAAATACAAGATAATTGTCCAGGCAAGATTATTGGAATAGATTCAGAGGCTGTAGTTGCCAATTCTCTCTCTAGGTGTTTGGCATACATAGCAGAGAGGAGAAGTCCTCAGGCATGTATTTATTATATGGTATGTCCCACTGTACAGTTAACCTCAGAGTTGAATGTTTTTTGTTTTTTTCATCTTCCCCTTCTTACAGGCTTTTAGTCTGGTGCAAAGCTGATGGGTGGGAGCAAAGGTAAAGAATGATGTATTGCAGCAGCAGGCAGAAAGCATCTTTTGTCTGAATTGTGAAATGGCTGCTCCATAGTCATGTCCTGATGAATCAGATGTGAGGGGCTGCTTTGTGGAACGAACCCCTTGTAACGGCACATCAGCTGGAAGCAGGAGAAGACATTCCGTTGAAGAGCTCTTTCCGAAAATGGATTTATCTTTTCTTTTGCCAGTCACTACCAGCATGACCTCATACATTTCTAGTACAATGGTGTGGCTAAGCCTTTGAGTACACAGCTATTACATCATCTTAGCAAATTGGAGAGGGAGGTGGTGAAAGAGGCCTTATTGTTGTCATGGCCGATGAGATGATCAGGACTCAACTCATTGTCGCTGAGAAGTTGGTGGCTTTGCTGGAGAGTGGTACAGAAAAATTGCTACTGATTGATAGCCGCCCCTTTGTGGAATACAATACGTCCCACATCTTGGATGCCATCAACATTAACTGTTCCAAGCTTATGAAGCGGAGGCTGCAGCAGGACAAAGTTTTGATTACAGAGCTCATTCAGCATTCAGCAAAACACAAGGTAGGAGTCATTTTCCTCTTATTCCTTGTATTTGTTTAAAGGAGCGGCTGGAAAGCAACTTGTAATAATTTTTTCCTTAGGTATTTCATAAAAAAAAAAAAAAAAAAACCCACAACACCTAAACCCGAACAAGACTAAGGATCTGAGTTTAGCTGAGATCCTACCTAACCGAAGAGGGCTTTTCATGGGAGCAGTTTGATGGGTTTTAGTGGTTTGATTTGGGTTTTTTTGTTTATTTGTTTTTTGGGGGGAGAGGTGTTTTTTTTTTCCAAATAGTGTTGTCAGTGAAAAGAAAATAGCTAAGCTGTTTCAAATTCATGGGAGTAGGGGGGACAGTTTTGTTTTTTTCTTATCCATTGGTATTTGTTTCATGTGCTTTGGATACAAAAATAATCTGCTACGTTCTTGCTTTGACATGTTAAACATGAAGATGATGATGATGACGATGTTGGTTTTCGGGTTTTTTTTGTACATGAAGTTGTACAGGTAACCAAAATGTGTGTGGCTTAGAGGCAGTTTAAGGTCTTTTTACTGTTTATGTACAAAATCTCCAGAAGCAGAAACTGAGGTAGGGCTTTCTTCTAAAAAGCTTAGCTTTTAAACAAATCAGCCAACCTAGCTAAAGGTAGAGCATTTCACAAGTGACATAAAATTAGCTAATAATAGAAATTTATGGAGGGTGCTTCAACTTGCAGCAAATAATCAATTTACAAACTCTCCAAGGAATTGAATCTGATAGGCATATGAAGTGTAAAATAAAACTGGTTCATGTACAGCTGCATAAGAAATCTCTGTATCTGAACTACTGTATAGCAAATAAATGGGAACCCTGATGGAGGTGATAATGTGATGCTTTTAATCATCTTCCTCCTTTTTTACTCTGAGTTACTCTTGTTTCAGATTGAAATCGATTGCAAGCAGGAAGTGGTGGTATATGACCAAAGCTCTAAAGATGTGCCCTCTCTCTCATCCGACTGCTTTCTCACTGTGCTCCTGGGCAAACTGGAAAAGAATTTCAGCTCTGTGTATCTCCTTTCAGGTAAGATGTACCAAAAGAAATCCCTTTCAGGTAAGATGTACCAAAAGAAACCTCTGAAACACCTGTATAAGGAGAAGAAGGAAAAAGCTGTCCGTATAGCAGATGTGTACAGTTTTGCAAGTGCTGATACAAACCTCAGTTATAGCATAGACTTTTCTGTAGTTCTTTGTGCATGTAGTGACACTCATAATACATATAGTGCTTAGAAATTGCATCTTACAGGGGATATATTACACCATTAGTATATGTAAGTGGAAATGGATCAATGCGGGGGTTTTTAGACACATATGTCTGCTACTTCAGGGTCAAAAAATGGTAAAGGAAATGCGTTTCCCTGGTTTTTTAAGTATTGTACATGGTAGAAAGAAAACCTCTTCCTTACTGAATTGGTACTACAGTAAGAACGAGGGAAGTGATCTCCCAGAGTTATGGAGATTAGTTTGTGTGACTTTTTAAACTTCAGCTCCTGAAGTGGTAGCACTTTATTTAGGTCTTCTCCCTCACTCTCCTTTTGTTTTTTTTTTTAAGTTTTTTTTTTTTTTAAATCCCAGGTCAAAGGATCTGTAGAAATTCAGCTCCTTATAATACCGGATTTGTTGGTCTTATCGTGTGCTTGTGCCATTATTTCTATCAAGGAACAGTAGACCCAGTGTTCACAAGAAGGAGCAAGGAGGGGCATGAGGTAGATCCAAAGCTGAAAGAGGAGGGAATGATGAGTATAAGTAGGAAATCTCCTGCAGTGACTTTACCAGTGATCTAATGAAGTGTATACCTAGTCTCTGAGAAATGCTAAAACTACAGTTAGGGACTGAATAATTATGAGAGAAAGGGAAATAACTTCAGAGGAATGCCTTCTCTTAGCAAGAGGGTTTCACTGCAGTTTGTAGCCATCGCTTCAGATGAAAGTGATAGGGGGGAACTTGTGGTACTGAGAGAACTTTTCCCAATTTTTTTTTTAAAAGTGATTACAGAGAAAATGAATAATTTCTGCACTTGGACAGGTGTGTTTGGTACTCATGTGAGGCTGTACTTACTGTAAACTAGGTAGGGTTTTGCACTGACGAAGTTTGGTGCTTCTGTTTTATTTACTGACTAGGCAAGAATTGCATCTGTGGGTGGTGGACTACAGCATTAAATAACTCTTCTTTCATATGAGCCACCAAATAATTGTGTGGTGTCTAGGCATGGTAAATGCTTAACGTAAGAGTGCTGAATTAAGTGGTTAATACTCCCTTAAATGGAAAACTGTTATTTAAAAAATAAACCCAGTCTAGAAGCAGTTCATCTCTTAAGAAATCCTTTTATTGTTTGAATACAGAACTCTGCTCATTTGTCTTGAGGGTTTTTTTAATAACCAGAAGCGAATTACATCTCCATGCCGCAATCAGACTATTCACAACTTAATTTCCATGATGGAAAGAGAAACAGCTGTCTAATAACTGAGAATTAGACCTCATGGCAGAGAGGAGTTGGGAGGCATCCTTAACAAGGCCAAGCAGAGGAGAGTATCATGACACTTCCCTTCCTTATATTGTCCCTCCCTTGCATGAGACAAGGCTTTGATGTTCTTTTTCCTCTGCTGGACTCCCTGAGGGAAGTGCTCGTTGTGTCTCCACTCTCAGACTTGCTTGTGGCTCTTGTAGGAATGGACAGGACCAGGAAAGGAGTGTTCTCCACCTCCCCAGTGCATAGTCTGGGCAAACACCAGTTGCATGTATCATAATGGTACTATGAGAAATTGGTTTGTTTTCATTACCAGCACATGGTAGTTTTTTGATCAAGATGAAAATGCTTCTCAAACCACAAGCAAGACAGTAGTGCACATTAGCTGAGGTGACCTTAGCTACATAGAGCTGGTAAGGATTAGTTTGATTGTTAGAGAGAAAAAGGGAATCTAATGTGTCAAAATCTTCCTTATAAAAAGCAGAATTTTTATTTTAGTATGTCAAATGATTTTCTCTTGGCAAAGATTAGGTTTGAGAATTTCATCTTGTATTTGTTTACATAGCTAGGATGGGGCTATTTTTGAATGCAGAAACAACTGCTGGCTTTAAAACTAGTAGAGGAGTATAAGAGCAAAAGGGAAATGTAAGGAAGTTATTTACTACTGATCTGTTACAGGTAAGTGCATATTTCAGGTGCTTATTTTTTACATCTATTAAAAATCTAGCTACTTAATACATGAAATACAGGAAATCTTTTGGGATGTGGAGTGAAGGAGAATGGGCTAGATTCAATCTTATGGAAAGTTCCTTAGTTTATTGATATGTGGCTCTAGGAAACTAAATAAAATATGTTGTCTCAGCAAGTTGACGATGAACTCACATAAATGTTTATGGCCCATAATGAGAGTAGAGGTCAGTGCACCACGTAAAAAGAAAAACCTTTGGACTTGACTTTTCCCTATGCCACTAAATCTGGTTTATTTAAAATGGTGATCTTAAATAAACATTTTGGGGTAGGAAAATATTTTTTGTGGGGATAGAATAAGGAGCAGTTAACAAATATCTGAAATTCCTGCATCTGTTCTTCTTGCCACCCCCCATTACTGAGCAGTCGGTGAGGTGTTTTTTTATTTAGATTATGCATAAAGGTATGTTCTACGCTGGAGATTGTTTTTCACTGAAGTACATGTTGTAAAGACCTCAAAGGAACCCTTACCAATTAGTTTAAGCTCTTGGTATAACCTGATAAAAATATTTATTATCTGGTGAGGAATGTTTTCAGGAATTTAAATATCCATTTTGGTTCTTAATTTTAACAATACGCAAAATACGGAAATGTGTGTACTGAAGGCTCAATCCCACTCCCATCATGGCATCTACTCATCCGAGTTAAATAAGATTTAAACACAGGGATGTCATTTGATTCCTTCTCTTTCCATATGTTAAGAATTGGATTTACTTGGATTGAGTCCTTTTCCTAGCTAATAGTGTTTTTATGATTTTTCTGCTTGCTCTGCAGAAACAATTGAGAGTCTGATTCTTGCTTGAATGATCATTGTTAAGGCAGTAAACATCACAAGTCTTGCTTAAATTCTATTCCACTATGCAAGTGGAAATCATTCATGTTCTACCTTCCTTAAAAACTTGTTCTTCCTTACTTTTAATCTGGCTCAGTCCTACTCATGCAAGCACAGATCTCTTCATGATGGTTACCTTTCAAATGTTGCTGGTCAACAAAATGAAACACAGCTTTTTGTTTTGTGTTGATTTTTTTAAACTTTTTTTATTTTGTACATGTAACAGTTTGGATCCGGCTTTCCCGCCGAATGTTCAAACCTTACAGTTTGCAGCCTCTCCTCCCCCCACCCCCTCTACGAACACAAGGGAAAGGGAGAAGGGAAAAGCTACTGAAACACTGAAATGACCAAACCAAAGCTGTATAAAAATATATACATATATTTATACTTATATACAATTAGAATATTATATACACAGAAGAAGGGACCGCGAACACCTCCCCCTGCCCCGAAGGCAAAAGGGAAAGGGAAAAACCCAAAACAGATATGCACAATCAAAACCCAGGAGCAACCAATAAAGAACTAATAAAAGAAAATCTTACCACTCTCCTTGAGATAGCAGAATTGCACCAAGCGACCGCCGGCACTCTCCGCTTCCCAAGGCCCACAAGGCCTCACTGGGCCTCACTCCTCCACACGAGCAGAGCCGATAGCAGAGAACCTGCTCCCGGATCCACCGGAAAGGAAAGAGAGGAAAGAGGCTTCTCCCCCTTCTTATTTATACCTTGGTTTACATAAAAAATCATATGGAATACTGGGAACATGGGTACTTCCTCAGTTACAACCTGGTTACTAAGGAAGGTCTAGAATCAAAACCACTACAGTAAAGAAGGCTTTCTGAAAAAACAGAAATGCCTACTTTTCTGTATTTAAAAACTGTCGTTAAAAATTGTGACAGCCTAACACTGAAACACTGTCCTGGCTCTGAACTGAAACCAAAGGCAAGAATCATTGTACTCAGGTGGATGTAGAGCAATGGTAAATGTCCAGGGAGGACTAGCTAAACTTCAAAGTACTGTAATGCAGGATCATAGAAACAGTTTTACTGAATTCTCTTAAGAATTTTTCAGTGCTGCAAGATCAGAGTGTATTTCGCCAGTGAGCAATGAAGGACTTATTTTTCTGTCAGTCGCTAAATTGCTGCTTAGAGGTACCACAGTGCCCAGTACCACTGACAACAACTGATATGGAAAACTTATGTAATGTAGCAGATTATAAAGTGTATGGGCAGAAGGGCAGTTAAAGATACTGGAAGCCTTTTGTGAGATTCTAAAATTGCCTTTACAGTTTTACACCCCTCCTCTCCAGTGCCTGTACACTGAGGTGTAGATTTGTATGTGACTGTATCCTGCTGGAGCCATGCCTCTCATTAAATAGGATTCACCTGATCTAGATGTAATCAAGGCTGTGTATACTTACATCCCTGTAGAAAACTTGCTTCATGGTTAGGGATAGAGCTGCTATCCTTCAGTTGGAAGACGGCTATCTTGAAAAGGGGTCCATGAAATTCTACATGCTACTTACTACACAGGTTATCTGTATAATTCAGAGAATTACCAGTAGAGAATTACAGATTTCCTAGGTGCCCAGGATGAAGCCCTGCATCTGACTTTCAGAACCACTGAGCCAGGGAGCTGTATGCCTCTTTCTCAAAACCATGGTTGGACTGTCAGTCCTGTCACCATGTGAATCGAGGTCCAAGTGGGGAATTGCCTACTAATCTCTTCCTACCTATCTGCCTATGAAGAGTATCAACCATAATGTGATTCAGTGGATTCTCCTTTCATGAGAGCTCTCTGATAAACTCCTGCAGAGCACAAAGCTACTTTAATAAGGAGAAATAAATAAATTATTACTTTTCTATTTAGTGACAAATGATGGTGACATATGCAGTGGACAGTTAATGATGTCCTAAGCAGAATGAGTATGTAAAGAAAGAGCAAACAGAATGAGTTCAGTGAGGTTGGACATAGATCCTGGAAACAAAATAGTGAATTAGTACCCAGGGACTGTGGCAAAAGGTATGCTTTTGCTGAAACTTCCCAAATCATTCTTTCCTCCTGACCTGTCCCTCGCCTAACAGAGAGTGTGTACAAAATTTAAGACTTGCATGAAGGATACAAGGAGAAGGAACTCTCTTGCAGTCTTCTTTATCTTGGCTTTTTTTAAGAAATGTTTTAAATTGGAAGGCCATTTAAATAAATTTGAGTATAAAAATGCTAGTATCTCTAGGGTACCTTTACCATTGCGCTGTCTCTACTTGCCTAAAGTAAAGCTAAATAAGAAAAGCCCAGTGCTCTCTCCCTGCTTTGTCCCCAGAAAAACCATTCTTTGTGGCAGAGGAGCAGGAAATCTTGAGTATTCTCTTGTAGGTAGAGCTGGTCATTTCTGCGTCCTGAAGTGACCAGGGCTGCGAAACTGAGCTTCATTCCCAACTTTTGCGGTCCCATACATCAGTTAAGAGGGTGCCATGTGGTTCAGTGTGGACTGAAAGACAGCATGAGCTTTGTGCTGTCTGACACATTCCTGGCTTACGTCCTGACATCTTTTAACATTTGGATTTGGAGCTTAATAACTTTTGGTTTTGACTGAGTGAAGTTCTGAGTGTTCCCTATATGTAAGACTTTGCAGAGTACCCCAAGGAGAAGAGCACACCTTCAAATGGTGGTCATCCATTAAAATAATGAGGTTATCTGTAAATTGAAATAAGTATAGCAAGAATGAGCTGTTGGATATCCTGCCAGTGTTTAGAGAAGGAGAGGTAGTTGCATAATGATGGCAGCTTTCCTGATATTCTGACTGGTTGATTCCATTAGAACAAACCTCTGTTGAAAGAGGTAAAAATCTTGCTGAAGGAACACAGTATTCCCCAAGTGGTCCCGTAACCCATAGAATACAGCCATTGTTGATGGGGAAGAGTGAGAGAGAGAGGAGATTAGCTCTGAATCACCCTCTTCGAAAGTCTCCCTCTCAATCAATTTTTAATGAGAGCATAGAAAAACTAGTACCCTTGGCTACAGCCAGTCCTCTGAGAATATCCTCCCACCCTGTGTACTTAAAACGCAGTTTTCAGTGTTCGTTTACTGCCATGATTGTTTTAAGCACTTAAAGAATGGGAGTAGGGTTTATTACTTTCATATGTGTATCCACTTGCTGTCTTTTGAGAGAGAGAGCAAGGTTTGACTAGAGTAGAGCTCTCATAACATTTCTCAAGCCCAAGAATAACTTGTTAAGTTTGATTTTGTTTTGGATACCTCTGGATGCTTGTGAAACTTAATTGACTGAAATTATGGTGCAGGGTTGTGTTGTTTGGTTTTTGGTTTTTGTTTTTTTTTTTTTCCATTAAAGGCAGCAAGGGCAAGTGTGGGTGTCCAGTATGCTCTTTTTACTTGCTGTGCCACTTGGCATATGCCACTTGGGTGGGAGGGGAAGATTGACCCCATTCTCACACATTCCTCCTCCCCCACCTTATTTGCTTAACCTGCCTGTTAACCTTGTCTTACCAAAGGCAGAAACCCTCCAAGGCAAAGAACTTCCCTTGCTACTGTGCTTGTAAAACACCTGGCATAACAGGGCAACTTTCTGAATGTCACCAGAATGAAAACACCACTGGCTTTCCCAAACTGTGAAACCTTGGATGTTGTGGAAGGACTCCCTGTGGCTGAGGGGAATGGGATGGCAGCCCTTCTGACTGGGCTCTCCAGCCTGAGCTTATGTAATGGAAAATGGCACAGTCCCTGCAGAGCTGAGCTGGAATGTGGGAATTGTAATGGCCTGTGGAGGTCTGCAGCTCGCTTAAACAGAGTGGAAACATTGTAGATTCGTAAAACTTATGAGTCAGAAAGTTTACAACTTTCTTTTCTTACGGCAAGGAAAAAATCTATACTACAGCTTTTAGATAAACAGTCTGATGGGAATGTGACTGGGAAAGTGCTGTTAAGTCACAGCATTAAGATCCTCTGAGACGAAGTAAATGTAAAAGTTAGGGGCTTGTATATTTTGTCTTTGCTATAGTGCTATTTGATTTATTTATTTTTTTTTTTAGTATAGTTTTCCGTAATGTTACCTTACCTGCCTGGCACTAACCACTGTTTACAGTAACAAATTCTAAATTGCTGTCAGGAGAAGAGAAAAAAACCCAAACAGCTAAACATGAGTTACTCCACTGCATACCTTTGGTGAATACAGGCATTGGGTGAGGCTTACTTAAAATTATAAGTCCTAAATATTATGTTTTAGAGGTAGTTGCAAAATTTCCTGCTTTTTTATTGTTCTTTTCCATTAAAAAGGAAAGTTAAATGGAAAAAAAAGATAGCAATATTCCTTTAAAAAGGGATAGCAATATAATATTTATTAGTAGGTGGTTATATAAAATTAGTGAAATAAAAAATGAATAATTAGTGCCCTTAATGAAGAAGCAAATTATGGATTTAACAAAGGTGGAATGTTAAATCTTCAGGCTTCAATGTCTCCTTCTTGTAATGCTGTCTTTGTTTTTCTGACTTACCACTTGGGTCTTAGATCTTCTCCACTCCCTGCTTTAAAGTAACTGTGTTTGATGCTGAATTAACACTGATGTACTGTCAGACATTTAGGTCTTGTGGAAAAAGGAAGGAAGTAGCTTCTAGTATGTTTTCAAGAATTCATTGAAGAAAACCAATTTCTCCCTTTAGCTTTTTCAGAATCCAAAGCAGGGGAGAAAGGAGCAGTATCTGATTTGAATGGTACTTAAGAAATATGCCAAAGTTTGCTCTGTTATCAGTGTACATTGTCTGTGATCTTTTCCAGCAGACTCCATGACGTGCAAAAAACAGACACATTCACTGTCTCTTACATCTCCATCAGAAGCACAAGCTGGATCTTTCTGTGCGTCCTACATGAGGCACATGAAGCTGCAGGGCCAGCTGGGTGTGCAGGGATGTTGTATTAAACACTTCATAGGCTTTTCTTAATGGGAACTTTTAGGGAAACCAAGCTCTTAGGAATTGCTATGTTGTCTGTCTCTCTGGTGTCACCCACAAAAGTTGTTTTAAAAGCTTGTTGGTCAGATTCAGTAAGGTTAGACAAAAGGAGTAATTAAATGAAAAATAAATGAAAAAATAATGGAATTCTTGTAAGCAGTATGGAAATGAGCACTGGTACAGTGCAGAGCCTCAAATTAGCGTCTCTCACTGAAAGCTGGTAGTGGATTTGCTGGTGTGACCAAGCAGCAGTTCTGCGTGGGCCCCAGCAGCACAAAAAGGGCCCTTAGGAGCTCAGGATGCAGTAACTCCCAAGGATCTACTGTGAGATGGGCACTGGTGCCAAGTGGGATTCTTTGGTTCTGCAGCTCTTCATATTACTTGTTTGAAAAACACGTTTGCATGTTGTGAAAGTGGAAAGCTGTTCTTCTGGTCTTTAGAATTGGTCTCTGTTAGTTTGAGAATATGGCAGAGACCTTCCACCTGATTACCCACGTTACCCTCTTCTTCTCTAGCTGAATCTTTTCTCCCCTCTGTCTTGGCTGTGCTGCCAGGCTCTGGATGGCAGGAAAATTGCTGGGGCTCTCTGTCGAGCTTTAGCTGACAGGGTCATTGGAAACACATGAAGTGATGTGAACACCTACTTTCTTACCTTTCTTTAATTCCAAGCTAGGTTTCATGATTGCACTTACAAAGAAATAGTATGAAATCCTCACAGAACAAATGCAGTGTAAGCTTGTTTTTAAGTTTTTAACTATTAGAATTTGTATATGCATGGAGCTTTCATCTTTGTAGGGGTAGTTTCCATACTTGGGCAGTTATATAGAAAGCAAGTTATACCTAATGCTAAGGTCCCCTACTTTAGTGTTTCCTTTCCCTGCAGAGTTGCAGGCACCTCAGCTTTGGCTTTTCAGTTTCACACCCAAACTTAATCCTCCTTATATCTGAAGATCTCTGTTACTTTGTGCTTCGTCAGTATGCACATGCCTGATTAGCAAGAGCAGCTATCTCTAGATGATTAAGATAATACTACTGGTTCAGATCTCTGGAACCATGTGAGGACAAAAAGGAATTACAGAATTGGCTGTTTCAACAGTAATTTTATGAGCAGCTATAAAAAGAGAGAAGGATTGCCTCCTGACTGATTTCCCTCCCTCCCCCCCCCTAAGTTAGAAATACGTGTAAATTGAGACATAGGATGGATTTATGAGGGAACATCTGTGCTCTGTTCAACTGTTCAACATGCATGCAGGAAAGACTGAAAACTCAGGGTGAATGGGTGATGTCACTGAAGCAGGCCTGTTTGGCTAACAGAACCATCAGTAATTACAACCAGCTAACAGCCTGGTTACTGTAATATGTCGTGTAAGCATTAGGGAGCTGCTCAAGGTGAACTTTGAAAGCTGGTAGGAGGAGAAGGTGGCATTCTCCACTCTCTCCAGAACCCTGAAGGGTGTTTGGGAGAAGTGGGGGAGCAGGAGAGCAAAGAGGGTGCTGAGCCTGGTGAATGGACAAAGTGTGCAGAGTAGCTGTAGGTTTTAATGTGCTCAATAACAGATGAAATTTTGCTGCACCAGCTATGATATCCTAAAGTCAAAGCTGCCTAACCTGGGATTGTATGAGGAAGGGATGTGTGTTGATGTGAATGAAGAACAATGAACAGTGAAGAACATTTTGAAAACTGATTTTTTAGTAATTGGTGTTTCTGCTTAACTTTTTTGCTCTTCCCCAGGACAAATCAGTAATTAATATGTTTCCTGCAAATTTGCCTTGTCTACTTTTGGTCACATCTCTGTTGAGATGTTTGACATCCCATTGAAGGAAATATAAAGACAGGGAGGAGGAGGAGAAATCAGCATAACATGGAATGAACATAAGAAACATCCACCTGTCCTGTTATGGTGTTGTTTAACTAGAAAGGTTTTAGTATTGGATAAAACTTATGAAAGTATCTGGACTTCACAACTTTGTACTAAGTGTTCAAATCAAGACCTAAGGGCTTAGCTGACCTTTCATTTGCAAACGTCCACAGTGGTTTACAGAGCTGCAGCTGCAGCATGGTGACTGGCAGCACTGTGGAATGTTCCTAGTCTGTATCCACAGAACATCACTGAAATGAGCTGATGTAAATACTTGTGCTTCTCAGTAGTTACTCCTCTGTATTAATTTAGGAATTGCGTTTATTGGTACTTTAAGCAATCAGAACGGTCTGGATAAGTTACATTCTCTCAATTAAAGGAAACTCATCCCAAATCAATAATATTTCTCTATCATTTGTTGCCACCTGATCCCATAGTCTTTCCCTCGTCTCTTCCTGTGTCTGGAAAAGTTAATTGGGAGTTCTGTTTATATGCAGATTTATGTAGTGAAGCTGTAAGAAGGATGACTTTTACTGTGGAATTTTGCTGAAACTTTTTCATCCCTTCTGGGTTTGGCCCTGTTTTGTTTTCTGAGTTGGCTGAAAAGGGAACTGAAGCTTCTGATACCAGGATTCCCTTAAAGATCATATCTTTATGATTCCAATTGTAGTTAGGGAAGTGATGTAGTCTTGATCAAAAGAAAGTCTGTAGTCACCACTTTGCAGAACCATAGCAACAGGGCAATCAAGTAGTTTACTGGATCTTGCCAAATTTCTGCTAATAGATGTGGAGGCTTGGTAAGCAAGAAATGCAGGCTTTACTGTAAACTGGGAGGTGTTGGGTTGTCTGTCACAGAAAAACCACTGACAGCTTTTGGCACCTTGACGTGGTTTTGTAGAAACATCCTGTTGAATGTCAAGGGAGCTGTTTCAGCTCAGCTTACCATCCAGAGTACAGAAAACCTGTATGGTTCATAGCTATTTAAGAGAGAATATTTTGGAGGTATTTGTCAGTCATCTATTTTCAGGGCCCAGTTACATTTATCAATTAGTTCAGTGAAACTCTGTTAACCCAGTAGCTCTGCTACTGATCTGTAGATTTATTCCCACCTTCCTCATAATTTCAACATGCTCTTGCAATTGATTATTACTCGCATGAGACAGGAGTAGTGGTGGGAGAAAGGGTGTTATTTAGAAACTGGCTCCAGAAGTAAAGTGTATTTTCTGTAATTAAAACAAACTGCACAGTGTGCCAGTGGCCTCTTCCAACTGAGGTAGGTTAGGAGATTTAAAGAAAAAATTTGCCTCGTTGCAAATGTTATTCTCAAATCATAGAATTTGAAACAAAACCCATCACATCTTTTTTTAAGGCTCAACTTTCTATTCTGCATTCCCACCTGTAGACTAAATTAATTTTCCAAGTGTTTAAGGTTTATTTTGAAGACAGTCTGCTTCATTTACAGCAGAAATGTACAGGTAGTCTGAGTGCTTAGAGTGCTTTTCTCCTAAGAGGCTCCTCATGTAGACTGTGCGTAGACTTCAGCTTTGGGGACTCGTGGGAGCCATAATCTGTGTTAGAAAAAAGAGACATTAAAAATAAATAAATATCTTTTCTCTACATAATTTTTTAATACGTCTCCCTATATATTTTTAAAAATAGATATATTTTGTAAGTTAGCGCAAGCAAATAGTGATGTGTGCAGTTCCTTAGAATATAGATTAACCTCATAATGCCATGACAGTTCAGTGGTCATACATGTGGATGCTGTTGTTCCAGACCTCAGATACTATGTTTGTTGCACTTAAAGAGATTGGTAGTTTAGCAGGATGCATATACAAGTGTGTTTTGTTGGTACAGGTTTGTTTGCTTGGGTTTTTTTTAAAGCAATTTTTCCACATACTCTGACCTAGAATGTATTTTTCCTATTGGGAGTGCTGTAAATCAAAGCCAGATTTATTAAAAAACTACTACCTTTTTGAAAACCTGGTCATTAAAGATGGCAGAGAAGATAGCTTAATATTTGAAACAAATCACCAATTTTATGCTTTTTCAAATCAGTTCACTACAGATACTAATAGGTTAAGATATATTCAAAGGAAAGGAGGGTTCACTTGCGAGCACAGTAAAGATAGGTAATATAATGCCAAACTTAACTGATTTGATAGCTTTGTGATTATAATTCATGTTGTAAAGATATTGAAGCAACATGTTCCTAGGGAAGCATAAGTAGAAAAGAAGAAACATGACTTTGAAAGGATGAATGGCCTAGAGGAAATGTTGGAGAATGCAATCTTGAATCACATGAATTTGCCTTGACAGAACTCTGGAATAAAAATAAAATAAAAAATTGCTCCTTACACTTATGATGACAGAGCATGGGTTCCATCTCTCAGAATCTCAGGTGTTAGGCACATTAGCTTCTTGCTTAATTTCTTGTCACAGGTTTCACACAGAAGTGAGATCAATCTGTAGGTAGTTGGGAAGAAATCTTTATGTTGAATTTTTCCCATGTAGTCTTTTGCAAAGAAAGCACAGACATAAAATCCTTGCTTATGCAACTTCTTTGTAAGGACTTCTCTATTTCCAGCGGTGTGGGTGAGAGGATCCAGAAAGCAGCCACCAATGTTCCCAAGAAATAAAGAAGAAGCATATGAAACCAAAGGCCAATGCTTGACTTCCCCTTCTTCCCCACCCTCTCAAAGAACTGCTTAAATTTAATCTGAGAGGCATATACTGCCTATAAATTCAAAGAATGCTTCCTATAACAGAGGGGAAAACATTATGCTGTACAGAAGAAAATTTAGAAAGTATGCAAGATAATTATTTTGCAAACTCTTCCTGTCATTCAGTGGACACATTGAACAAGCAGGATCTGTGTTGCCTGAACAGGGAAGTTGTAAAGCAAGAAGGAGGAATCCCTTTGTATCCAATACTTAGAATAGAAAGTGTCAGAGCCAAACCTTCGCTGTGTCCCTAGCTCTGGTCCTTTTAGCTTAGAGCTATGGCTCTGTGATTAGCAGTGCCTTAGCTTGTCTAACAAAATAGACAAGTTATTTATTTGTTTGCTTGTTTGTTTATTTGAGCAGGAATCAACGCTCATAAATTGTTTGCTCTAAAATCTGATTGCTGGCTTTTTTTGTTTATTAGATAAAATGGACACACACTTGGCTATAACCTTGGTGTTTCTATATTCACTAATGATACAGATTTTAAAATCTAAAGAAAAGGCATAATACAGACAATGGTAATGCAAGCCCTGACAAAATAGTACATTATCTTATTCCTGAATAATTATAATTCATGTATTCAAATTGTATTAATAGTGAGCATAACATTTGGCAGATTCAGCACATTAATACTTCCAATTCCTTGATGACAAAAAGGTGCCACATTCGGAACAGCTTAAAATTACTCTTCCTTCAGTTAAAACTCTGCTCATCTCTAATGTGTAGAAGTACCTGGGGTTTTTCACTATGGTTTGCAACTTTCACCCTTACTGGCTAACTGTTAAATGGTGAAAACAGCCAAGAAAAGCCTGTAAACATACTGATTTAAACAGCTGCCTTAGGTTCTTCTTCATACTAATTTATGAAGGTGAGGTATGAGAATAAACTGAGCCTGAGGTTTAGTGAGGCTTGGTAAAAGCTAGCTAGCTTTTGTGAAAACATGTCAAAGTATAAGTTCTTTACTGAAGGTTTCATTGGGGAATTTTTTATAACTGTGGGTAAGGCCAGCTTGGCGACAGCTGGTAGCACAGATGTGTGATGCAGCCCTTGTGAATGGGATGGAAGCCAGGAACTAGCCAAGCAAGAAAAAGAAATGGAGCTTGAGTCTAGAACAGTCTCAGGCTCATGTTTTATTCCCTTCATGCTTCATAGCAGCTATGCCATGCTGAGGGTGGAACAGCCAAGGAGTGTTTTTAGTGGCCACTAGGATTTTAGGTGGATTTAAATGTATTATCAGTCATTCCACTCTGTTTTTCATGAGTGGTTTAATGCAGTGGTGGGAAATGGTAAAGAAAATGTTTGGAGCCATATTACGGGTAGGGCCTATCTATCAGCTGGTGCAGATAAAGAACCAGCAAGCATTAAAGGGAGTAGAGACTTCTCGTGGTCTGCCATGGCTTGGTGAAGTCTTCCTCTGCTTCGTGTCCCCCCTTGAGGTGGAGAAGCTTTGGCTTGGTGTGGCTTTGAAAGCTGAAACTTCTTCCAGTGTGCTGAATGAAATAAGTTAATTATGGAGCGGCATAGAAAATAGGATTTTAAAAGCAAACGTTAATAATAACATTAATAAATGCATATCAACGCTTTCACTAAATTGAATAAACATTACTTTTTCATAATGAACTCTCAGTATAAACCTAATACAGAAGAAGGAAGTGTTTACTAAAATGCAGCTTGCTGGGGTGGAGACGAAAAGGCGTGCATGCTTTTGGTATGGTGGGTGCTGTGGCTGTTTTCCTGAAGTCTCATTTCCACGTTATTAAGAATGGGAAGAGGCATCAAAAACTTCTAAGGAATGGAGGTAGAGAGAAATTCTTGGCAGAATGGGAATACATAGCAAGGCCTTGGCTGCTGCTGAATGGTTCCACAGTCATGGTACGTCTGGAAGAGGCATACTAAGAGTTTCTCTTTAGGGTTTTCCTGCTGTTCCTTAGTGCCTCTCCATATCCTACAACAAATGCTGCTTTCTGAGAATTGGTACGGGCACCAATGCCTACACCACCACATGTAAACTAAATACGTACGCTTCCTCTCACAGGTGGATTTGCTGAGTTCTCCAGTTCTTTTCCTGGTCTCTGTGAAGGAAAATCCACACTCATCCCTACTTGCATTTCTCAACCTTGCCTACCTGTTTCCAACATTGGTCCAACTAGAATCCTGCCTCATCTCTATCTTGGGTGTCAACGAGATGTCCTCAACAAGGTGAGTATTCTAGGTGTCATGGAGTTTATTTGGATGAGTATATGAGCTCCATGTATCTTTATCCATGCTTCTGTCATGCTTCATCATTATAGCTATGAAACAGCTAAAGTAGGTGCAGATAAGCCATGGAAAGCTATGTGAGAATTAATGATCCACTTGGCCATGTAATTAATCTACGTGCCATGTAATGTGAAACCTGGTCTTCTTTCTCCTTCACCTCAGAGAAGATGATATGGCGCTTTCCTCGGTAACCTATCAACCAACAGCAAACTATCATATCTGCCATTACAGCAAGTGTACTTTCCTGTGTACAGCTCTGACTGGTTTCTTTTGGCAGGTCTTGGATGTTACATTAATGGTTACAGTAGGACAAAGGAAGATTGTCTGTTTTTTAGTATTTCCTTCAAGTGCTAGAAAAAATAGCATTTAAATACCATGAATTGTGTAATAAGGGACTACTGCAAACAAATCTTTGTACATCGACTGAAATGTTCAGATCTGGACAATCAGTGGGGTTGTTTAAAATGAGCTTTTATGGTAGCACTGCACTAAGAAACTTCTACTGTTTCTAACTACATGTACATTTAGTAATTTCTGCTCCTAAAGAATAGCCCAGAATATTTTTATATATTTAAATAGTCAGCAAAGTCATCAAATATATCACTCGTAGGATGCTGGACTATCATATGTTTAAAAGAGGTTGTCTCAAATTGCTGTAGGTCTGTATTCATATGTATATCCACAGATTTTTGCTTCCATGAGGAGATCAACTCATATTGCTTCCAGTTTGAATCTTGGGTCCCTTCACAAAAGAATTTTTATTACTTCTGCTGCATGTGCCCTCTCTCAGTCCTGTTCAATCTCCAACAGCCTTCATAAGCTGGCATTAAATTCACCCTACCACATTGCCTTAATTACGTGCAAGGCTTTTGTGTATGGTTTTGTATCCATGTACAAAGCTTAAGCCAGGAACTATCCTACATAGTCCTGCAACTGGATCACATTCATGTACTTTGACCATTGTATTTTTCCCTGTTTTCTACTACTTTCATCCCATTCTAGTCTGGCCATTAATAGGCTATTTTTAGTTATTTTAAGGGCATTTTTGAAACCTAAGTAATCATGTAGAATGTAATTGTGCTTTAATAGAGAGGACAGAAATGGAGGATAGTCAGCAGTCATTGCATCTACTTTGTCCTTTAAAATATTCCTTGTCTTTATTTCCAGGTAGTGAGTCAACAACTCAAACTTGATTCACTTATGGACGTCAAAGCAGCTTATTACTATTCCTACCACAAAAGTAATCTGTGGTCCCCAGACAAAAGACAGCAGGAACTATGTAATTAAAAGGAAAAAAAAAATTCTTTGCTTACAATTGTAGGGTATTAGATGGTTTTATGCTGTCTGTTTCAGTGTGCGAAGGGCAGGTGCTATTCTGAGATGGGGGGGAGGGAGGGAACAACTTGTTCTCCTCCGGGGCCAAGGATGTGTTACGTTGTTTGGGATGTGACTGGAACTCCAGTGGTGTGACTCCTAAGTGGTGCATAATCCCAGGGGGTTGAAAGAGGCTGTTCCTTTTTCTTGTAGTAAATTAGTGCCTATGAATAGGTGTTGGGCACAGGCATGGTATGTGTGCCTTTCCAGGAGTGGAATCCAGGAGGTAGCAGTGGTCAGAACTTTCATTATAGGGCTGGAGGAGGCTAAAAACCTCAACTACTGCTGGTGAGCCCTGAGTGTGGCAGAGCTGGTTACAGCTCAGCCCTGGGGGTGGCTCTCTTGTCCCTTAATCTACAATCTTGGTATTTCAGTGTGTGTTGAAGTAAGCCCTGAAGCTGCAGATAATTTAGAATTAATGTAAGAGCCCCAGGAGTTGGTCAGATTGGTACTTCTTCACATATTCTTGGGAATGAAAATCAAAGATTACTGTGTTTCCCATTTTGTATGGAGAATGACAAAAATGACAGCATACTACCTACGGAAAGTTCAGAAAGTTCTTACTGCCTGGTGTCATTCTTGACAGTCCATCTTTTGGAAGTTTTTCTATTGGCAACTAAAATACCTCTTACATTTCTTATTCATTTTTAGGACAAATACACATCTTATGATTTCAGATCTACTTTTTTTTTTTTTATCTTTCTCCTCTTACTTTGAACAAACACAGGAAATGCTTTGTTCTGGGCAGGTCACTTGTTCACTGCACTGAAGTAGACTTTAGTGTCCATGGTTTATCCTACCTCTTCAGTGTTCATGGTTGCCTCTGGAAAATGCAAAATCGCTTTAATGTTTAATATTGGAAAATATGAGTAAGCTGTGGAAACAAATTACAATTTCTACCTTTTAGAATCCACACGATGTTTTCCCAAATGTCAGTAACTCCCAGTTTCCTGGATTTAATCAGTTTCTTGATTTAACTAAAAGTGGTAGCTAGACACTGGCACATTAGGAACACAAATAATGGATCACTGCTGCTCTTCCTTCAACATGCTTTGCTTCTGGGGAAGCCTGTATCCTGTACAAGGATACTGAGGAGAGCAAGGAGGATGACTCTTACTACATTGGTTGCCCAGAAATACATGGTAAGAAAGCTGGGAAGTAAAAAACATTCAAAAGTGGAGGGCCAGAAACAAAAAAATAGGGGTAAGTAGCAAAGTTCTGTCTTAAGACAGTCAAGGAGCTGGGAAGTGGTTAAGTTTGCATGCCCTGGTTTAATGGCCTTGTGGTGGGTACCTGGGACAAGAAGCCAGCTTTCTGTTAAGATTAAAACAGCTGTTTTCTATTCAAGTCCAGATTAAAAAAAAACAACCAAAACCAAAAAAACAAATTGCTGAAAAATTCTAGTAAGATTTCCAGAACTATTAAGATGTATTTGTACACACTGACCTTATTTTTGCCTTCAGATGTTATCTGTGAGTTCTCATGATTCCTTCTACTCACCAGGCATACTCTAAAATTAAATTGTCTCAAAAATATCTGCAAAAAGAACTCTTAATCTGCATTACTAATTTGACCTGATGATTTAAAGATTTTGATATTTTATCAAGATGAACCTACCTTTTTAGGATCTTTATGAGCTTATCTCTAAGTGAATGGCTAGGGAAATGCTCCTCTTGTTGCAGGAGTGTCTGTATTCATGATCTTTTAAAAATACTAAATATTTGCCATTAATACCTCTGCTGATAATGCTTTATTTAGGAAAGATATGCAAACACAAATGCTTTGTTTGTGTCCTTCAGCAGAACTAATGATTCATTCAGGAAAGTCTTAGGAGAATTTTTATATTCTTTACAGATTCCTTTCTAAATGTTTAAATCTGAAAATGTTCATAAGATTTTCTGCAGTGTTGCAATACTAAAAACCTCACAAAAGTTCTAAGAGAAAAGTTTGTTTCAGTTTTGGGTCTCGGTGTGATACATTGTGGTTATCTCTGTGGCATTGCAAGAGGGTACTGATATTCATTGCTCTTTGTGAAAGAGAGGGAGACTAAATTCTAACCTAGACGGCAGTGATAGTGTCCTTTCTGAAAGTTAGTATAACAGAAAAAAAAATCTGTATTGTGGTTATGGGCCTGAACAAGCCTCCTACTTACATCTCAAGGTTTGTACCAGCATTTAAACTGTAAAACTTTCTGCTTTCCTGCTTACATAACTATTCTCTTTCTTTCCTTCCAGACCTGGATTTTATTTCCTGGAACAAAATAACATTTTAGGGTGCTATTAATTTTCAGGCTAAACAAGTCATAAAATGTAAATAAGCTTACAAAAGAGCATTTACCTTCTTTTCACAAAGTTGTTAGTATTAGGATTTCTGGATCTTCCTCCCATCATAATTCACTTCTTCCTCTTGGGTGCCTTACAATGAAGGCACTGTTATGGTTATTATACTGGAGCAGGTTGCACGGGGAATGATTGATACTTTAGAATAGAAGGAAGCATAACTTCTTTCTTTAGCCTTAATCCAAAAGACAAGCACTAATATTTTGGGTTGTTTTTTTGGCTGTTGTTGCAACCTTTTTGTTCCCATTTGAATAATCAATTCCACATCAAAAACCTTGCATAACTGTGAAATTGTGATGGCTGGACTGTGCAGCTCACCAGCGTTTGTTTTAAAAGAAATAAGGTTTTCCATTCTTCTAAATTCATTATTTCCACACGCCCCTCCTGCCTGCCCCCCGCCCCTTAGCTGTATTCTGAACAAAAATGCATCGTGGCAGTCCATTTGTTCATCACCTCCCTTCTTTATACATGAGAATGTTCATGACCCTCCATGTACTTGTATACTGGCTATTCCAGTTGTTCCTTCCTCACCTTCAAACAGTGACAACAGGGAGTGAGCTGGTTTGGAGTCAGTATTTCAACTTAGTGATCTGAAACAAATAATCATTTCACTGAAGTTGATGCTGAGGAGCTTGGGATGTTGGAAGGGGAAAGCTGTGTAGCCCAGGACAGTGAGGGAGGGATGCTAGGGATCGGGGGTATCCCTTGCACATGTAAGATACCAGGAGTCTAGCTAGTCCTCTGCACCAAGAAATCCATTCCCAGTACCTTTCCTCTTTGGATAATTCCAAATATTCCCCTATTCCCTTACAGCACTCCTGCTTTTAAACATGTCAGTATGTAAGGAAGGTGCAACAGCATCAGCTATGAAAGGCAGGCAGGGCTGAAGGGAGCTTGCTGGTTCAGCTAGGGAGATGTGCAGGAAGGGAGAGGGAGAGATCAGTGACATAGTGGAATTTTCACATTCCCTTAGAAAAAAGAAAGCCCCAGACTTGAGAGGAGACTGCAAGAGGCATCCATTTCGTTTCATGTTTCTCACCAATATCTGTGATTGGGCAACCTCAGTCATATGTGATCTGGAAAACACATTTTCAGGTCAGCATGTGGGAAGTGTTTGTTGTCAGCTTGCACAGTGAGAATTTAAACCAAAACAGTAAAAAATTCATTCTCTTGGAAGTGATGCTTCAAAGTACCAGAAGGTATTCTGCTATTGTTTCTGGTCTTTGTTAACTTTGTTTTTATGGGATTTGCAGACCAAATGTTATTTGCACACACTGGATGTCTCATTAAAAGTTGTTAAAAGAATTAAAAGCTGAGTAGTTATCTTTTTCTCAAAAGAATGTCCATTATACAGCTAAAGGAATTCCAACACAAATTTCAGTTTGGTGATGTAATGTAATGTGCTAAAGGTACCTTTTGACTTCTCTAGGCTTACTCCTTTCCCCTCTCCTAGGAGCTGATGCAGCAGAACGATATTGGCTACGTACTGAACGCCAGCAATACTTGTCCAAAGCCTGACTTTATTCCAGAATCCCATTTCCTCAGAGTGCCTGTGAATGACAGCTTTTGTGAGAAAATTTTGCCTTGGTTGGATAAATCAGTCGATTTTATAGGTGAGAAGAAAATTTAAATTCTTTCTCTCTCTAAAACAGTTTTTTGATTCCTCTGTGTGTCGGCCTTGCTGTTATGGTTGGAGAAGCCCTGAATGCTTTCTGGGTGGTATGAAAATACCCTCAGGATCTGTGTACATGATCAGCATCACTTTATAAGCACAGAAGCAAAATAACATAGCAAAATAACATTCTGCCACTGCATGTTCCAGCATGACAGAACAAAACCACTTAAGAGCACAACTCTGCTTTCAGGCAGCCTGGTAGAATCCTGATATATGTCTGCAGAGAGTGAATTAGAAATTTGGACATACAGCTTCTGTCTTGACCTGTGAGAAGTGAGCTAGCCAAATCTGAACTGGCCAAATTGTTCAATCATGAATTCTTGCTTGTTACTTGTATATAAGATTACAAACAATTACCTTTCCCAGACACCTAAATAGGGTGGTTTATATGCACATTAAATTGAGGTATACTGTAACTGCGCTATGTTTCCTGTGTGTGTTATGCTTTTTCTATGCTTAGGGCTGTACAGTGCTGGAGAAAATAAGTGATTTTTTCATTAAAAGCTTCCATGAGATTTGTAATTAGCAGTTAATTTGGAAGTTTTGAATAATTTTAAATAACATTGCTTTCTTTGCAAACTATTCATCATGGTAAAATGCTGCCAACTTTGACTCTTGCCAATTTCTTTGCTATGTAGAAAAGGCAAAAGCATCAAATGGCCATGTGTTAGTCCACTGTTTAGCTGGGATATCTCGCTCTGCCACAATCGCTATTGCCTATATCATGAAGAGAATGGATATGTCCTTAGATGAAGCTTACAGGTAAGAAGAAATTTCCTTTTCATACTGATTCTTGTCCCTCTTGGCTTATTTTACAGTGAATGATAAAATGTTATAGGACCAAGGGTAGAAGCAGACGTTTTACCTGGTAGTTCACTGTCCTCTGCACACTCCTGTTTTAAGCATAGACTTCCTCCAGAAAAAAATTAATGGTGTTGAATAGACATCACACTAATGTAGCTAATACTAATTGCCCACCTGCAAAATGAACTTTGCTTCAAGTAGGCAAATAGATGGCATGTAAACTGCCTGTTAAATGTATGTATATTGTCCTGGTTCTAGCCAGGAAAGGGTGGAAGCTTGTGCAAGCTGATATTCCAGATTATCATGTCAGCCGGACTATTGTTTAGCATTGTTTGCTCTTTCATTAAAAAAAATACTAATAAAAATTGCAACTTTTGTTTGACATTTTTCATGTGCTTGCCTGCATTTGTGCTAGTATATACACAAGTACACCTTTCCATTTTTCTCACGCTGGTTTTAATGACTGCACGCTCACCTTCTGTACATTTCCCCAGAGAGATTATATTTTAATAATATTTAATTTTCCCAGTGACATATAATATGTGTGTTTGTACTACATTTAGCTCCTCAAGGTTTTTTCCCTTGTTAATTCTTTTGTCCAGGAATGTTTCTTTAAAAAAAAAAAACAAAACCAGAGGAGGAGGGCTTTGGGCAGCTTTCTGCTTTGCAGCCTGTAAAAGCAGAATACTTATTTAGCTATGTCGCAAATCAGACAGGTAGGAAGTATGCTTTTGTATTTAACTTTGAAGTATATGACATGATTTCTATTACTTAGGTCTTTCATACATTTAGAATTCTGGTTCAGCAAAACATTTTCAATATCATTGTACCTTCTCCATATTCAACCCAGTAAATGACTGCATGGATTGGCACATGTGTGCTGCTCAGGCTGCTTCCTACAGGACCCAAAAACAGGTGAACTTTTCTAGGGATTTGGCAATCCTGTTTGCCCTTTACTGCTGAACACCTACAGGACTTGAGAGAATCTTCTTTGTTTTAATGCTGCATTCACACCTTTCTGTTTTTCTTCTTGATTATCATATCAGTGGGTCAATACCAGTGTGGGGTAGGAATTGCTGGAACTTGCTGGATAAGGTCAGATTCTATCATGGCTCTTTGTCTTGTCTGACAATGATAAACAGGGTAGGAAGTGCTCACTGCAGTAACAACAGCATGAGAGGTGAAAGGAACATATGATGTCATCCCTTGGAATGATGGAGAAGGTGTCCACTCTCTGTAGCACATGGGAAATGGTCTCTTGGCTAAAGATCCAATGTTGTTCATGCAAAACTTGAGGAGCTCTTGACTCTGGTCAGAAACCAAGGTAGCAAAGATCCCACTGATTAAGTACATAAGGAAAATGATGCACTCAAATCACTTGTGAACATCATGAAGAGTTAAAAAAATGCTTTCTTCCCTGCCCACTTTTTAGCCACTTTTAGGTAAGTTGTAGAGACAATTGACAGCATCCAGCATTATTTTGCTTAAAACTGCCTTTTTTTTACTCCATCCTCAAGTTACTTGTGCTTGATAGAACCCTAGTCCAAGCTAAGTCAAGAATAGGCTGTAGACATTGACAACATTCATTTTAGGGTTATCTTTGGTCTGAGCAGTAGGTTCTTAAAGTAATTCTTGGTTTGTTTGTCCCTTCTTACCAGATTTGTGAAAGAAAAGAGGCCGACTATTTCTCCCAACTTCAATTTCCTGGGCCAGCTTTTGGACTTTGAGAAAAAGATAAAAAACCAGAGTGGTCAGCCTGGACATATTAGTAAGTTGAAACTTCTGCATTTGGAAAAAAGCAGCGAGCATGTGCAGGTTCCAGAAGGTGGGCAGAGCAGCCTCTCTGTGAACCAGCTCTGCATTACTGCTACCTCCGAGATTGTGGAACAGAAACCCACGGACTGTGGCAGTGCACCACGTGGGCACCTGTCCCCTCTGGAAGATGGCCCACTGGTACAGGGCATAAACGGACTGCATGTCTCCCTGGATAAGGTGGAAGACAGCAACCGGCTGAAGCGTTCTTTTTCTTTGGATATCAAATCTGTGTCTTACTCATCAAGTAACAACCGTGTGACTGCATCAGTTCAGGGCTTTGCCTCCTCTGAAGACACCCTGGAATACTACAAACACGCAACTGCTTTAGAGGGTAGCAGCAAGTTGTGTCAGTTCTCCCCTGTCCAGGAGGTGTCGGAGCAGACCCCAGAAACCAGCCCTGACAAAGAGGAAGCAAACCCTCCCAAAAAATCCCAGAATACGTGGCAGCTGGAAAACCAGGGCAAACGGCAACATCTGGGGAGAGCCAGTGGTAGTACCACCACTCAGCGGTCGCTCCTGTACCCCCTCCACCGGAGTGGGAGCATGGAAGACAACTACCGAACGAACTTCTTGTTTGGTCTCTCCACCAGCCAGCAGCATTTGGCAAAGTCTGCTGCTGGGCTGGGCCTCAAAGGCTGGCACTCAGACATCTTGGCTCCTCAGACATCGGCTACATCCCTTACCAACAGCTGGTATTTTGCAACTGAGTCCTCACATTTCTACTCTGCCTCAGCCATCTACGGGAACAGCGCCGCTTACTCTGCCTACAGCTGCAGCCAGCTGCCCACAGGCTGTGACCAGGCCTGTGCCGTGCGCAGGAGGGCAAAGCAGGGGGACCGAGGGGACTCCAGGAGGAGCTGGCATGAGGAAAGCTCTTTTGAAAAGCAGTTTAAGCGCAGAAGCTGCCAGATGGAATTTGGGGAGAGCATCATGTCAGACAATAGATCCAGAGAAGAACTGGGGAAAGTAGGCAGTCAGTCAAGTTTTTCAGGCAGCATGGAAATCATTGAAGTGTCCTGAGGGGCAGCAGGCTTGTGTGACTGTATCAGAGTTGCTTCCCCCTCCAGGCTGCTCCCCCAGTGTTTGAGAGATCCCTGTAAATCTGAAACTGTGTAAAAGGGTGGGGGGAGGGAAGAACCTCAAGGCTTCAGTGTGAACGCAGCAAAAGGTTAGTACCACAAAGAAATGACAAGCGAGCATCTGCCTGAGGACACCAGATGTACCTTTCCTGAAGAAGGGCAGAACACTTCAAAGGTCTTTCCCTGATAGAGGGATTGTATGCAATGGCTTGCACAGCGTTTCAGTGGTTTTCATAAAGGAAGCTCTCCTGGTATCATACTTGCTCTGGTTCCACTGAAACACGTTCCTACCTGTCAAAACTAGTTTTGTTCTCCCCTCCTCATGCCCCATATGTTCACCAGTGCACCTTAGCCCTGACACTGAGCCATCCTCTGGAGGGAGACCTTTTTCCTGTAAGAAAGGAGACTGGGAGCAATTCCAAAGGACATAGGGACTGGTTACAGCAAGGCTTGTCTGAACACACAATTCAGACAAATGTAAATACTGGTGTAACTGTTGTTCTAATGGATAGGCTTTAGGTGATTTGCTAGAGAGCTGCTTCAGAGAAAAAAAACAGTACCTCAAAAATATAAAAAATAAACTAGGGCTTTATGGCTGCCACATGCTGGTAGTCAATTCATAAGCAATGTGAACAAGTAACGACTAGCCACATTTGATTATTTTTTTTTTTTTAAAGCTGTCTACGCACAAGTTTTTCAATTGGCTCAGCAGCAATGCTTAAAAGAAGATGAGTGAACCATACTTAGGACTGTTTCCCCCAGTCTTTTGATACAGTATTTGTATTTTTTATATTAAGCTGGCTTCTGGGAGAGGGGTAGTTGCTTTGGCTTCTAAGCTGTAATGGAGTGGTTGATAGGTAGGGTTACGTGCAAGAGAAGTGGCTGCTACAAGTGGCCACAACATGCTTTTCTTGCCAGTGAATAATTCAGTAGGAGGCTCTTCAAGGCTTTTTTTGGTTTGGGGTTTTTTTGGGGTTTTTTCTTGTGGTTTTTAAGATAAAAATGGGGTAGGCTTTTATCCCTAACTGAGCAGTACTATTGAGGACCTGCTCTTCATATATGGTCCCAGTCCTGTTTGGGGTGGGGGCAATGCAGGTGGTTGGGTTTTATTCCATTCCAACATGGACTGGGACTGGCTTCTCATTAGTTTTGCTGACTTCATCAGATAAAGGGAAGTCTGTCTGGCTACCCAAGGAAAACAGAAGGGGCCCTCCAGTGTCCCATCTCATAGTGGGGTGTGAAAGAAAGGGGGTTTGAGAAGAGACAGCTTCCCATTAAGGGAAGCCACTCCCCTCCCACACTCACAGCTTCAGAGGAACTTGATCCTGGCCATTGTTCTCTGTCCCAGTGTAGGGTGTCTTGGTTTCCCAGCATGCTGATGTGTGATTTGTCTGCAGACGCTCAAGGCTGGCTCAGGGCTGTACTGTGTTCTCCCTCATCACCCCAGAGAAGATGCCAATGTGAGGAGGTGTCACATCCCTGCTGCCAAGGGGGTGTTTCACTGAAGATTAGGCACAGCCCTTCTTATGTTGTTTTTGACAGCAACCCAGCTGTTTCCCCTCCAGCTCCTGTTCATGTGGTACCTTGGCTGCCCTGCTTACATTGGTTCACGTGCACACGTTGCTGCAAGAGATTTGTGGTTAGTGAGGGCTGGTACCAGAGGCACTGTGTAAAGCTTCATACTTCATGTTCTGAGGGAAGCTGCATGTCTTAGCTTAGTCTTTCCCAGCACCCCTCAGAAAAGGTGTATTGAGAGGAAACTATATTGTTTTGTCCCACTTCAGTGCAGGCAGCTGAAAATTGTACATCACATGTAACAAATACTGAACCCTGTCCAACAGCTTTAAAAAAAAATTTGTCAGCAGCAACCTGAAGCCCTAATTCAAGTGAGCAGCTTGGGTTATGTTAGGGGTTTTTTTTACTGTAAGTTTAGCTAGTTTGTGACTCAAATCTCAGGTTTTACTATATTGAAAAGTGGAGAAGATTTTGTCATTGTTTTGTGGCTAGGATGTGACTTTAATTTCCTACAGTGCACTGTTGAAAATAGCACTGAAAGCTACAGCATTGATTAACTTGATCCTAAAAAGTGCAAAAGAGACAGCACCAGGAGACTGTTTGCATTGTGTGTACGAGATGTTGGAAGAAGAGGTAGCCCAGGCAAGGGACAGGTTGACATCACACGTATCAGGTGTTCATTAAACATACTGGCTCTTGTCTCTCTTTATGTATCAGGTGAAAGCAATTTCATTACAACTATTTTCAACATATATATATACATACTCTGTGTGTATATACCTATGGAAACAGTTTAGCAGTGCTCTTCTCAGCCAGATTTCAGGAAAAACGCATGTCTGTGATTTAAACCAGTTAATGGGGGTAAACACATATCAATCCCTGAAGACAGAAACAGATTCTTCCTGTCGTTTGTGCTCCTTCAGACCTGTGTGTTCCCCCCTTCTCTATGTTTGGGGTTTGGGTCTTCTCCTATGCTTGGGGTTTGTTTGCTTGATCGCCTTCTGAGGAACTGAAATCTGGTCTTGTGGCTCCCTGTGATTTCCAGTACGCTCTAGTCCCTGAAGGAATCAAAGCTGTAGGCTCAGTATTTTTAGGGGATGAGTCCCTATAGGAGGAAGCCTTAACCCCATGTCCTGCACAGGGTGGTGCCCTGGCTCCTATCTGAACTAGAGTCCTGTCCCTGAACAATACTGGAAATGGTTTGTAGAAGTCAGGAAAGCAAACTGGAGGATGTGAGAGGGGAAATGTGTACATGTTCAATATGAATATAATGTACGGTCATTGGTGTATGGCATTCTTGGCATATTTGGTTTATGGCAAGCTATTCAAATGGTTCAGAGAGATGTGAGTTTCTCATCTTCTTGTGTCATGAGCATTACCTGTATGTATGATGAAATAAAATCAGAAATGGTACCTGTTTATATAGAATGGCTGAGGAAGAAGTTGTGGAGTGTGCATTACCTGCCTGCAATACAACCTGCTCCCGAGCAGGCAGGACGAGCAGGTGGCTTGTCCTTTATCATACATACCCTTCTCTGCAGCCGTGCCTGTTCATCAGTTACCTTCTTGAGCAGCTTTGCACCACTTGTTGCAAGCAGCGGTGCTTTTACAGCACTGGTAACCATTTAGGCCTCTTACCTGTTCTCACCTCTTCTGCCCTCTTGAAGAGCAACAAGTGGCACTTCTCTGCCATTAGACATTAACAATGTCTAATACGGTTGTGAGTAACCTGTTCCTCAGGCAGCTATGTTAGTCTTGTTGAGGCAAGTATTTCAAATTGATGAACTTACCTAGAATGATCCCCCTGGTTTTTTTCCTTGCCTCCCATACTTCTTATTTGAAGATAAATGTAATTACTTGTTTAAATACTTGTTTTGACTGATTTTGTCAGCCTTGAAGCATGCAGAGCAAGTTCTGCTTGCTGAGATTGGAGTATGCCCCTCACTGCTGCTTCAGAGAATAGCTCATACAAATTACAGTGTTTGTGTAACAGCATCTTCAAACTCAGGTGCAGTAGCAGAAGCTTTTTCTTTTCTTAAAAGGAGAATTTCAAAGCATAATCTCAGAAAGGGAAATGCAGAATTCTTAGCCTCCCTAAAAGAAACCAAACCATCAGCCAGAGCACACGTAACAACCTATGTGAGTTTCTGTGCTTATTTTCTACAAACAACTCTTACACAGAAAGCTGCATCCATTACGTGGCAAAACCAGAACCATGCAGATTAAATGGCATGAGCTGCTTACCCTACAAAACAGGTTGACATGACAGTCTAAGATTTAGCTGCTCCAGCTTCCCTCGCCCTACTCCAAAGTCCACTTCTGATCACAATAGCTCTGTTCCCTGAAGTTCTGTTTTTTGAAGAATGCACTCCAGCTTTCACCACTTCTTTCTGCCTGCTTTGCAGGACTTGCTCTGCTCCTGTTCACTCCATCCTTCCACTCTTGCCCCTGCCAGTAGACAGCCCTGTGAAGAGACCGTCTAATGCCATCTCCAGTCAAAATCCAAGGGGCAACTGAAATGTGTCTCATGCATGTCATCAAGACTTAATTTTCATTTCATTGACTGGCATTGCTGGGAAGAGGTCTCCGAGGTCACTTGGCTCATAACGTAACTATCACAGTGACATTCCTAGAGTGAAGTGGACTGAAAAAAGAGCAAACCTCTCCCCAGCAGGGATCAGGTACCCCTACTTTTGAGGGGGCTGGGGAAGATAGAAAGTAGAAATGTGCTAATTAGGTGAGCTGCTGTCTTTACTAACTATAATCATCAGCTTGCTCCTTAATAAGCTTTGATTCACAGCACAAATTATAAACAGATTTCTATGAGAAAGTGGTGGTATGAAAAGCCAAGAACAAGGACCTGGCACTGATCTGGGGGACATCACTGGGATCCTAATAAGACTGTTACTGCCACTTTTTAAATCCAGAATAACTAAGATTCAACCAAACTTGCCTACCCAGACATTTTAATTAGCAAGCCTGTATTTGTTTAATTTTCTCAGATAAAAGTAGTTATTCTAGTAATTTTAGACTTTGTAACATTGTAATACAATACCACTATTATACACACAAACCCACAACTCAGAATTCTGGTAGTACAGGGTTCCTAATACATCAGCTTTGACTGGCAACAGCACTTTCCCTTTGAACTATGCCTGCAGTGGACTTTTTGGCACTCAGGTCCAAATGGTTGCTCTGAGGCAAAGCGAAGTGTTTCTGCAGTGAAGCCTTCAGCTAATTTTGTACTTCAAGAATATTAACAAGAGCCACCATAAATAGAAAAGGGAGCTACTTCTTGCCTTCTGCAACACCCACCCCTCTGGGAAGGGGCTGCTTCCCTAGATGTAAAATGCTGTCAAACACTTTTAGAGAATTGTTCTGCTGGAAGGGATTGCTCACTTTGAGGGAGGGAATTCAGCTGCTGTTTACAGGGGCCCTTACCCTGCTCAACTGCTGTATGAAGCCAAAGTGTGATACTCTACAGGCAACAACGAGGCTGGGGCATCAAATCACTGAAAAAAAACCAAACAGCAAAACAAAAAACCCTGTAAATTTGTCTTTTTTTTCGGTCAGCATGCCCTGTGCAGTAGGTGAGAGTTCATCACCACTTTGCTTTTCCAATGCCATGAGAACAGCGTTCTGCTGCAGGTACATTCACTTACTTGCCTCTAAAACACTGATAAAGTTTATTAGAGTAACCTGTTTCCTGCAGGAAACAGCTTCATCATGGGATTCTCTAATTCACCATGTTCCCAAGAGATGCTTAGGGCACTACACACTCCAGCCACCTCCTGCAGAGGGAAGCATGTACAGCGGTGCTTTGCAGATTACAGGGCTGTTAATGCCCATCCACAATCAGCTCCCCAAAACTGGGGCAGAGAAGCCCTTTTGCTAAGATACACACATAATTGGGTACTGGGAAGGTCACTCAAATCCTTCTCTGTATAGATTAGCAGTTCACATAAGAAATGTTTCGACAAAATCAAAATCCCATTTATTCCTGGTTATGTTACTGTCCTATTGTAGGCCATCATATTTCATGACCTTCACAGCATCCCTGTGAGGTCACTGCTCCCTCTCCACCTGTAAAAATACAGTAAAAAGACAAAAAGGTTTATTAACTAGGCAGCTGACATTAGGAATTGCCCTTTGAGTGCTTTTCTCTCCTCTCTCATGCCCAAGCTTTTCAACTAGCTTTTTAAGGCTGTAGGTATGCTGGAGCCCATCCATCACCACCTCAGACCTGCCCTGGCTTTGGGGACTGCTGAGTAAGCAATTCTCCTTCACAGAATCAGAATCACAGAATAGTGAGTTGGAAGGGACCTACAAGGATCATCAAGTCCAACTTGTAAGTGAATGGCCCGTACAGGGATCAAACCCACAACTTTAGCTCCACTGGTTAGAACGTGGTGCTAATAATGCCAATCTCAGGGTTCCTGTGGATCAGACTGTCCCCATCCAGGCTCACTAACCTAACTGTGGCACCTAAAAGCAAGCCAACAACCCCCCCAGAAGGACCACAGACCAGCTGAAAGAGGCTAAACTTTGGCTAAAAGCAGTCTGACCCATTCAGTGAACTGCAAGGAACTGGGAGGAAGAGATGATCAGCCAGCAGGGCAGAGGCTAGCCAGAAGTCCACCTGTCCAAGGATGCCCAGCTCCAGCTCCTTCTGTGATCTGGCAAAGAACTGATGTAAAGCATCCTTCAAGGACATGGTCTCTATTTGACAGGGAGATATGTGTGGGAGGAAAGAATATGCTGCTCATATTTAGTCTTCTCACTCGGTCTTGGGAAAGCCGATGGGTGCACACAAGGTGCAAGTGCCCTAACAAAAGAGGCAGTAGTCTCACACTGCCAGTGCCTTGCACAGGGAAACTGCAGTCTTACACAGGTGTCTTGAGTCCTTGATTCCAGATCCTCATCACCTCCAAGAGGTTGCCAGCACAGAAAAGGTAGGCAGCCAGCTGAACTACAGTCCCACCCCACTGCTGGTGAGTCCCAAGCATTGCTGCTCACATCATGTATTTAAATTGGACATGTGCCAATCAGAACTGGGATGGTATTGGAAGAAAACCCAACATTTATTTTCACTCCAGAATATGTTTCCTTACAGTCCCAGGGCAGAGGCAACCCCGGGGCAAGTGAAACCAGCCATCTCCACAGCACAAAGGTGGGTTCTGGGTACAAAGCAAAGCTCAGCACTGTCTATAAATGTCATGGCGAGAAGTGGTGCACTAAAGATGAAGAATATGCAAGGCAATTGGAGAAACAAAACACTTTGGAAAGAGCCATACCAAACATTTTAATGCTGGAGCTGTGGAACATGTAGGGAGCGGAAGGCAGAGCAAATATGCGAACAGAATAACCACACATAAGCCATGGAGCGCTCAGCCACAATGCTGGTAATCAAAATACACGCTGGCAGCTTGGGAACAGGAGCGACATTACAGTGATACCGCAGGAAACCACTGGCACATAGTCAGAGAGAGGGGCTGGCTCATACAGTGCATGGGCTTGAGAAAACATGTATTTCTACTCTTTCTGTGTAAAAGCTTAGAGAAGGGAAAAAGACACTTTAAATATTTAAATATATTTAAATATATTTAATTTAAAATACATTTACTTAAAAAAACCCAAAAACTCTTTTCTGTCCCCTTCACCAGACCTTCACAGAAACTGCCTGCAGATAGGCTGGCACTTTAGCACCCTGTCAGGGCATTCAATTACAAAAACAGAACAAAGCAAACCTCTTCTGCACACTGACTAGTGAGGGATGCAACGGACACCAGTGGCAGACCAAGGGGAGAGTTGCAACAGCAGTCAGGGGAAGGACCAGAGCAGTTCAGGCCAGCAGGGAACCACAGACTCAGAGACTCGCTCTGCTCCCCAGCTTTTCAGAAGACTGCATATCAAGAAGCTTAGCTTGTACCCCAAACCACACACCACTTCACAAAGCAGAAAAGGGCAGAAATGTCTGGTTTCAGTGGAGCACACCAGATTATTCTCTGTTCGTAGCACTAAATTTGCAGTAGAAATACCAGCTGGTACATTCATGAAAGATACCTGAGGCCTTGTCAAGGGCTTGGAAAAGGAAATTCATAAGCAGAAAGGTAATTTCAGTCACATCTCAAACCTCCTGCTAAGCAGCACGGGAGTGAAGCGACAGTCTCACCCTGAGCATCACCTGCACCTGAAGCTGAAAGCAGTGTGTAGAGCAAAGCCAACAAGGAGCAGCCAAGCAACAAACAGCAGCTCAAGAAGATGTGGCAGGAGACATCTTCCCCTCAGCAAGAGGGCCAAAGACTTGCAGTTAATGAAGGCCATGACAGTGTTTTAAATAAAACTGTAAACCATTGCTTGAGAGCAGTTAGAGGGCGCATGCTGTCTTACAGTACCCATACAAGAGGCTGTCCTGTGGAACAGAGGTGATGATGTATGAGCTTTGGAAGAGGTTCCCCTTCATGTTTCAGCTCTGATTTCTTTCTATTTAAGCTGTTGGGTCTTTCACAATCTGCCCTTGCTGTATGGAAAGCTCTACCTATGAGGCCCAGCAGCACAGCCAGTGTTCCTAGGAACAAGCATTTTCTCCCATTCTCAGCCCAATACCCAGGTGTTTCCTAGCAAATGAGGAAGGATATGATTTGCATCCCTCGGTCCTGCAGCCTTCAGATAGGGAACACTACTCATTTGCCCTCATTAGCACTGCATGGAGCAATGCTTTGATCTGATACTTAATGGCGTGAGGCCAGATGTCTAGAAACCTTACAGGAGAGAGCATCTTACAGGATAGAACATCTCAAGGGCCCTGCCTTGAGACCCAGTATCAGGATCTTCCCACTAGCATAGGCTTCTAGCACACCAGGATATTAATGATCCCATCTGGCAGACAGCTGAATGTTGCACACATTTTAAACATCCAGACAGCATCATTTAGACAAACAGGACAAAAATTACTGCAGCTGCTATTTAAAGCAGTTTAGTATTCTTGTGTGTCTGATGGCAGAAGGCAGAGACAAATTCCATGATGGACAATGACAACCCGCATGGGCATGGCCGTGACAAGCAGGTTATCATGGGTTAAGTCTCATGTAAGCTTTTAACAAACCAAGTGTAAAATATGGCAGGAAGCCTGAACAAGGACGTTGTATCCCATGCAACACACAGCATATGCCTATGTACATATTACTGTGTAAAAGCTCTGGGGTGAGAGCAGCAGGCAAGGAGGCCCACTCTGCTGCCTTTGCTAAAAATCTCCCGCTGAGTTTCTTGCCCTTTCTGAAGCAGTCAATTGCTCTTCCCAGGGCATCATTCCAGGGGGCTTCATTTCTACTGGACTCTGCTTTCAGACAGTGTTCAGCAGGCCCTGGAGTCCAACCACCACTGTGGTTCAGTGCACATCAGTTTGCTGCAATCTGCATCACAAAAATTCACTTTACACTACGTGCCCTTTGGGAGTGCAACAAAAGAACAGCCTGTTGCTTCTTGCCACCAGGCAATAATTAATATCATCAAAACCCTACTGCATTCTTATTCCCAAATGCTCAGAGGCAACCTTTTGCTGATTAAATACTCTAAGTACCAAGACGTATCAAAACAAGTTGCCACTGGCTAGTCACCTAGCCTTGTGCCGTACTGGAGGCTGGTTTTTCCCTGACTCTCAAAGAGGGCTGTCCTCACCACTGGAACTGCACTTCTGACATACAACCACCCTTAGGGTTCATGGGCACTTCAGCCTCCTCTCCAGCAACAGCATCCTGGGTCCAACAAAACACATACAAACCTACCCTTGCCCAGCAAATCAAGGGCTCCTCACTCCTGGTTACATTCTCTTTCTGCTGCAACAAGAGCTGCCATGCACTGGTGATGCAGGTGGTTAAACCCTATTTCTAGATCTGTAAGTATTTTTACAGCAGCATGTAAAACATCCCTGGTTTACACAGGGAGAAACCAAAGCTCAGAGAGGTGCTGCAAATTGCCTGCAGCCAGCAGACCAGCAACAGACTTGACGACTTACCCATATGGATATACCCAACATGGATATGCTGCCTGCCTGCCAGCAGCACCTTTGGCTTGCTTGGGAGAAGGCAAGAATATCTTGTTGCCTTTGGAGCGGGTGGCTGAGAACAGTCCCCAAAAGGCCATATGGTTTCAGTCATGAAACAGCATGCTTAGGCCAGCTCTCAGCATAATGGCAGCTAAGCCAATGCAAAGACCCAAAGGACTTCTTTTCTTTCCATTCCATACACTAGAGGGTAAAGAAGCAAGTGCACCTCTCTGGTAGAAAAAACAGCACCAAGATAACTGAAGTGTCCCAGTAAAAAAAGACACCTCATGTCCAACTTTGTGATGCACGAGCAGGTTGGTACCAGTGCCTGTCAGAAGAACATGAAATGCCACCATCTGGGGCATGGGGACATTGCCAGGGCAAGGGGGAGAGGAACACTAAAGCTTGCTTAACACTAACAGACATACATATCTAGAACAGTTATTCCTTCACAGGCTCATAAATTAGTGAGCTCATAGAAACAGGAGCCTCAAGGACATGCCAAAACTGTCCTATGCAAACCATGTTAATTATCATAATAGGCAGATTTTAATAAGTCAGTTCCTGGCTCTCACACTTTCACCTATAAAACACATATATTTCGAAGGTCGGGGTATGTCAGAAATACCTTCCAGCCACCTAATCGTCTAAACCCCAGTGGCACAAAAATCATTTTAGAAGGTTCGTCACACCCTGTATCCCTTTGAATTTTTTTAGTAAAAAACAAAAAGTCAGATGAAAGAAAATTCCTCCTCTGTAAACACCAACTAGTCACAGCAATGAAACAAATGTCTCTGCACAGGCAGTGGTAGTGGGAAAGGAGACAGGAGGGCAAGAGGAGGAAGATGAAAGAAATGTAAATCATCTTCTCCAGACGACAGGACAGGGGAGCTCCTGGATTCCTGGCTGTGCAGTTCTGGCAGCTGATGCTGTTCTTCCTCTGATGCCCCAGCAGAGTCAGGCAGCACTGCTGTCTGCTTCAAACATCTGCTAATCCGGCCTGTTGGAAGCATGTCAGTGCTGATCACTGGAGCACGGAAGATGAGGAGGGGCAGCCTGCCGGGTCAGCTAAGACTTCAGCTCCCGGTCAGGTTTCATGGTGAAGGGCTCCAGCCTCTCGCTCTCCGGCAGCATGCTGTTCAGCCGCTCCATCAGCGGGATCGTCTGGTCAATGCCCATCTGTATACGGCGAAGGATGGCAGACATCTCATTGACCTTCTGGATCTGCTCTGCATACTTGGCATACTTCTTCTGGCGCTCCTGCATGAAGCTATAAAGAGTTTCCACAGAGAGGTCCATCTGTTTAAAAACAACAAGTAGAGCAAGGCACATTAGGCCAACTGTTGCCAGAGACCTTTCAGCACACTGTCTTTCCTAAAAGCAACCAAGAACCACTTTAGATGCCCCACTGGAGATACCAGACAGGTACAAAAGAGCTCCTTGGAAGGTACATAACCAGTTTGTCACAAAATGGGATTCATAGTTGTATCCCAGGGAGGACATATGACAACCTCAGTTCTACATCCAAATACCTAAGTATGTGATCAGAAGATTCTTTATTTGCAGGACTGAAAGCCAACAGGCACTGCCAAGGATTTCCCAAAAAACAAATATACATATCCTCCAAGTTACACAAACTCGGGGAACTCATGGACTCTGCCTACATTTGTAGTATATTTTCATTGGAGATTGTTCTTACAAGCATTAAGCTCTACCATACTTTGCCAGTGCTAATTTTCCTTGGTTTAGCCAGGTTACTTTGCAACTAAGCCATGGCAGTTACTACCATTGGCATCTGGAAAACTCCTGCCTTGAAAACCACAATGGATTGCTACAGTCCCTAATTTCCCTGAAACTCAAAAATAAGGAGTATTATGAGTGACCCCTGGAGAGACATTAAGTAAATTAGCCATGCAATTAAATTCAGTCAGTACCTAAACATGGCTCAAGCATGATGACAATAACAGGAACTGCAGTGCTGTTCCTGCCATTGAGTGATGAAGGTAGCCTTTATAATTCAGTCCAATTTTCTCTTCAGCCAGACCTGCATGCCCCAGGCAGAATTCAGTCAGTAGCTTCCGAGTCAGATGGTTTAAGCTGTTTTACACATTGTAAGACATACCACATATTCAAAGAGTTTGGTAACAGGTCTGCTCCAAGCCCTCAAGCTTACACTTGAAGCTCGACTGCCTTGGCTTGCTACTGTAGCTGTACTCAACAATCCCAGTTATTCCAGTGCACAGGCTCTTCGGCTCTTCAAACTGTGGAGACATTTTGTGGAAACCACTCCCTCACTTGGGACACAGCACATGCCCACAGGGGCTGTGGACTGAAGGACAGAAACACACACACACCAGTTTTAGCCCACTGCCACCTCTTACCACTGTTTTTCCAAATCTCTCCCATCTAACTACTCACAGAGGAAAGTCACTGCTCATGATGAAGCAGCCTCAGGGAATTGGTGCTGAGAACTCCTGTCTACTAAGAAGCATAGGCTGAAACCACATCCCTCACACTTTAACTGTGTGACGGAGTCAACCCATTTGGTGGAGAACAGTGACTGTACCTGTCATCAGGGACAACACAAATTTATCAGTGCAGTGCTAAAAGACACCCCGTGCTGACCTGATCTGACTTACATAGTACTTAATCAGCAAGTGTAATCCTGACCCAGTATCCAGTGGTGCAGGTTTGTAGGGGAAAGTCTTCAGCAAGGGGAGGAGTGGGTGCAAAGCTGCATCCCTCACCAAGGACGGAGGTCCCACCAGGGAGCACTGCCATCCCAATGGCAGCAGCAGGGTTTGGCGCTGGGGGAAAAACTGGTATAGCTGTATTCGCTGACAAACATCCCTTTCAAGCCTTGGGGAAGAGGTCGTGAGAAATATTCAGGCAAGAAAATACTGAAAACCTAAGTTACCTTAGGTTTTTTGTAATTTAACTTAGAAACAGCATTTAAAACAAACACACAAGTTTCCACTGAACTTGTCATGGGGATTAGGGCACATTTTTTCCTCTATCACCTCCATCAGAGCTGGATACAGAACCTTTAATTTCATCTGTACTTTCTACTGCTTTCAGGCTGAATTCTTCCTCTTTGCCTCTGTGCTTTCCTGTGAATTCCTCCCTCCACACTTTCATGCACGGGTTAAAATAAAACCAGCAGAGCAGGAAACTCCAAATAGAGTGGAAACAATTTAAGCCTACACAGGGGTTTCTATTAAAACCCCAGCTCAGTAATTTAGTAGCTTGGCACTAGCTCTGTAAATTGGAGTGTGTAAAAAGCAGACCACCACCAACCAGTAAGTTCAAGCCAGTGCCTAAAAACATCCTACCTAATGAGACAGTGGCCTGGAGCGGCAGCCAGCCGGAAACCTGCCAAAAGCCAGCATGCCTCATTAAACTGACCAGTGTGGGGACCCAGGCAGAAACCTCCTCTAGTTCTGAAGTTCTCAACCACAGGCAGGTTCTCCATGTGGCCTCACAGCACTGCATAAGAGGCAAAGCTTGCACCTACCAAGCTCTCAAACAAAAAACACCAAAGGCCCCCTTTTCTCTCTATTCCAATAATTTCCATCTGCTGACTTTTAGGCTCCTTGTGTAAATATGTGTAACGTCCACTTGCGGGTGAGGAACGCAGGAAGAAGCTGAAGCTGACCTGCAATAAGAAAAAGAAATGTGGAGTGGCTTCCAAGCTCTTTGCTACCTTTGGACACATTAAAAATGACCATAAAAAAGCTGCCTCACAAAAAAAGAGAAAGGGTGGAAGTGAGTGTCTCCTATGATTTCCCTACACCTAGCATTCAGGTTTGCCTGCTGCAGGAGCCACGACAGCTGCACAGCCAGCGACACAACAGGGAAGACTGAAGTTGAGTAATTGTGAGGAAAGGTCAATTTTTACTCAGACTGAACCTGGTATTTTTAACTATTAAAAAAAAGGCAACTACATATTAATTCCTGTAGATAAATGCCAATGTCTCTTTGCAGCTTTCCTTGAAGCAGGCCTAAGTACACACTTACATCCTTCCTGCCTCTTCCTCCTCCAAGCAAGCTCTTCTAGTCCCAGTCCTTGTGCTTTTACCTTTCCTGGCATGCAGTCCCATTCCTCTCCCACTCAGACAAGTCCTTCATGCTCTGAGGGTCAGTCCTATTTACCCACCACAGAGAGTAAAACTGGCCTTTAGTAATCCATAATGAGCAAGGAACGTGCATAAGAATCCACTTAATTCCAACCTATTTAATTTCATACAGTACCAACAAAAAGCATCTGCAGAAGGGAAGCTCAGGTAGAGTTTGCTCCCCTGCCTATAGCCAAGGCAGTCCATGCCTTTCAAGACACCCTTGAGGGTCAATGAGTGAATCTGCCTTCTCTGAACAGCTCCCATCAACTCCTACCTCCCTGACATGAAGCCCTGCCAAGTTCTCCTCTGTGAAACATTCAAGTCTCAGCCTTCTTGCCCATCCCTATCTGTGAAGCTCTCTGGGAAGGCCCAGCAAGACACTCCAGAGCTAGTTGCTCTTCCACTGTCCTACAACCATCTGAGAGTGTTTATTTGAGCCATTGTTTCTGCTCTGCTTGCTTTAAGCATCCTATACAGCAGGCCACCATGTTGCAGATAACTTCCCATCAGCTGGCCACTACCCTGAACCCATAAGATATGAGAGGTGTGAAGCAGCATTGTCACCAGCCCCTTGACGACCTCACCATCAAGGCTTCACCATCACCAATTTGTCCATCAAACACCATCACTGAGTAAGCTACAATCATCCCCAACTGAGAGGTACAGAAGAGTTTAGAGAGTTAAAAGACTGAACCCGAAGCCTATAAAGAAGTAACAGAAAAAAGCAGAGGGCAGAGCCCAGCATGTGAGGTCAGAGTCCTAATTCTCATCAAAAGAAGAAGTTCTGCCCAATCTGGACTTGAGAAAAATAGGCGGGTTCTCAGTGAAGGGGTGAGAGCTCCTAATGCATATTTTCTTTCTTTCCAAAAATCATTCCTCCTGTTGAAAGCAGCAAACCTGAGGCTGTACATGCCCAGAGTAGACGACAGGATTTTTTTTCCCTTCCTAAGTTGAAAAGCATGTTTCTTCATGTTTTTCTTTCAGAAGTATAGTATATATACTTCTATAGTATATATATTATATATATACTTCTATATACTTCTGTAGTATATATATACACACTATATATATATACACATACACCTTAGTATATATATATACTTCTTTCAGAAGTATGTAAAAATGAACAAGCCTAAAACTCACCTTCCAGCATGACATAATTTTTTAGTACAGCCAGTGACATTCAGAATTTGTGCTTTTCTCTGTTTCAAAGCTCATGCCTCTTCTGTGGATCAGTAGCAGCAGGACACTAATTTATGCCTCAGTTTCACATTTTAAACATGAAATGACATCTACAGGGCTTTTCTTTCTTCAAATAAAAACAGATTAATAATTACTTCCAACAACAGAGCAAAATGGATATCTCCCCACTTAAATGGGCCCCAGAACAGCATCTCTTGCTACACCATTCACATTGTCAACCCATAAGAGTCTCCTCTGCATTACACAGGCCCATTTGTAACACCACACTGATGAAACACAAAAACAACTGAGGATACTGTCAGACATCTTGCACACCATAAATTCTTGCATTCATTTGAATTTTTTCTTGGCCCACACTGCCAAGTAGAATAAAGACATTAATTTAGCCCACAAAAAGATTGAGGTCAGCACTGGCCATTGCCCAATTCTTTTCAACAGACCACACCGAAAGCAAACCGGTGCCCATATATATACATCTCTTACCTGGCATGGGCATGTGAGCGTCCTGAGATCTCAGAAACAGTGGTCACATCTTGTTAGTTCAATGACTGAGAATGAAAATTGCAGCTAGACACATTTTCCTTGGGTGCAGAACACGGTTGCAGAAGTTCATTAAACTTGAATCAAATTTCTAGAGAGGGACTGCTGACATACACAACAAAACAAATACATCTGAGGATGCTTGGGCATTCCCAGCTTCTCTACTCCCTCCTAAAATGCCAATAAGGCAAGACGATGTTTTTTCCCCCCACACACACTCAGCAACAGCCTTCAAGAGCTCAACCAGACATCTATTTGTCCTGTGTCCTTCCGTTGTAACAATTTGCTCTCATCTCCCATTCCCTATGTCTGTTCTTCAAAAATACACAGCTATTAGGGTGCAATCCTTATTCCAGAAAGTTTATTTGCTATAACAGCACTCAGAGCACAGGCAGCCTTTCCTTCACATTGTCAGGTGCTTGACTGGGGTTAAATGAACTCCTTCCTGCAGCTGCACAAAACCCACATCAGAAAGTGACAGGCAGGAACATGACTGCATGGAATATTAGTAATGATGTGCTGGTGTGAAAATACTTCTCAATCAACACACTTAAAACTGAAGACAGCTCCTCTTTCTGTACTGCCTGAAAACAAATGTGCTAACTGAATGGCTTTTTTTTCCCTTCCCCTCTCTCTCTGATAATGTCACGCAAAGTCAGCACAACAGATCATGATGACTTCCTGATGATGGGAACATCTGTTTCTGCCCCTCACCACATACAGGTAAGTGATAAACTGACTGGGTAGCATCTCTTTCAGGGTAGAAAACACAGACACCCAGTCAAGGATCCCACTCTTCAGCTTCAGTCATGAGTACAGCTTGCATGAGTACCCTTCCTCTGTGCCACTGCCAGGTAAACGATTATAATTTGTATTGCTTATCAGATCTAAGATTGAATCCCATGCCAAAACATTCCTTTCACTCCCTCTGTAATTTTTCATTGCTGTAAACAAATGCTAAGGATTATTCTGTCTAAGCATTGCATGGACCACAGTCAAGTTAGAGAATGAAGAGTAACCATTAGATAGGCTACTGCACTGGTAAGATCAAGATTTAATTATTTTGGAAGGTCTTGGGATACACAAAAGCATTAATAATTCCAAAGAATAGGAAGGTTCATTCTTGAAATTAGCTTCTCCATTTTTGCATAAATCTTTTCCTGCCTGTTATGTTATTGGACAGGATATGTTTGTCACTACCACACAGCCTGATCTCCTCAGCCCACATCTCCCTCACAGCTCCGACTCAAGCTTTCCCTGCTTGAGAGCAACCAGCATCCCTCTGCCAACTGGCAGTCCCCCAAGCTTAAGTTATGACTGCTATCACTAACTGTTGCTAAAAAAAGAGTCCCAAAGCTACAATTAAAACAACACCTACCTCTTGCCCAGCATTAATGACCCGGTAGACTTCCAAGTGTTTAAAAAGCAGGGCCCCACTTCACAGAGAAGATGGGCAGCAAAACCTGACAACCAGCAGCCATCTGAAATCTGGCGCTGCAGATGCTATAGCCAGCTCTCCAGTATGGATACGTGTCACATTACAGTCCCATTCTATTGGTTTTTCTTTACTTATATTTCCCTTAACATCAAGTATATTCATCATCTTTGTCTTTCAAAACAACTAAACAAAACAACTAAACCATTAACAAAAGCAGGGGAAACTCAGGGCACTGCAAAGCAGCAGTCATACCCTTCTCCTTCAAATGAGCTAAGTAATCACAAGCTTAGTTCTGCACCTAAGTTGTTGGGGGAGAAAAAAACAATTTTAGTCTTCCCAGCCTCTCTCTTCTTCAGTGGTTTGGTATTCTGTCCCATCAGCTTGCCTGCCTGACCTACCAGCAGGATCATGCAAGAAAATGCACCTTCTTTGCCCCTACATGTGGTCTTGAATTCTAACTCAATGTTTGCTGTGGTTGTATCAGACTTAGCTGCACAAGACTCTTGAAAAAACAGAAAGAAAAAAAAAGCAAGCTTTCTGAACTGTCACCAAGAAAATGTTATAGTATTTTCTAGCTCATTGTTTTTGACTAGTAAGAACACTTTTTTAGAGCTTTCAATCGCTGCTTTCCTAGAACAAGCTACATCCATCTAAGAAGCCATCCCTAAAATTTATCACGACTAAAAATGTTAAGTTATTCTAATGCTTTGACATTAGAAAGCATTAGAAATGCTTCCATACCTATTCTAAATAACAAAGAAAATTTAAGACAAATAAATTAAAAACTCCACACAAAGAATACATAAGATTATTGAACCTGTGCATGCAATGTTCTCACAAAACCTCTCTTTTGTGGAATACAATTCCACAAAAATTAATAAGAAACTCCTGGTCTGTCTTCAATTAGCTGTTCCTGGAAAAGAAAAAATACATATCTCTTACAGATCTGTTGCCTAAATGATAACTTGCACAACTCTTATTTCAGGCTACCTAGTAATTCTGCTACAAAATATAACCTTCAATTTTCTCATTTCCTGATTTTACCCCGCTGATGTATTACTTATTCAGAACTTTCCTATATCCAGCCAGAGCTTGAATATTATAGGGCAACAGCAGTTATAAATGTTCTTTACCCTTAGGATTTTATTTTATCATAGATTTCAGTTTTGTACTTTCAATATGTCAAAATGACTAGCTTTAAGCAAGTTGGTTTTCCAACGACAAATAAGCTTTGATTTGAAGAGATGATCACTGTCATTAATGAGATGTTTCTCAGAAAACACTACCATTCATTTCACAGTGAAAATAGTCAGCATCACTACATTCGCAAGCCATCTGCTATTATTCTCAGCTTCACACTTGGGACCTGAGAGCTGTAGGTCTTTTTTTCCAGATGTTCTACAGAAGGTCTTTCAGAATTTTTCAAAAGGGGATGCTTACCTTTGCCATATTTAGTCAGGGTTAGACACACCAGAAGAAAGTACTTCTACTTAAGTAGAAAATGCTCTTAAATCTGTTCTCACAGGATGCAAAGGAGATGAGTTTTAACCATTTCCTACTGCTTGTGAAGTGCTGAAAGGATTACCTCTTTTTCCTCTGGGGAACTGCAGACAAAGATGGGTTCAAGCTCTTGCCACACCTACACTGCCAGTCCAGCACATCTGACTGCATCAGATCTACCTCCCATGTGCTGTGCAGATGGCTTGAATACATGCAAGAAGGCTGAAGCGTGAGATATGCATGGACCCAAGCCCAGCAGTTAGGAACTGGGGATTTCTGGACATCTGAGAACCCATTTTGTCTTTCCCTGACAGTCACAGTTCTCACATGAAGTCCAAATCAACTTTCCTTCAGTGGGGAAACTCAAAGGTATGTCAGTTCTAATAAAGTTTATCAAGTAATAATCTAAAAAATTGCTGAAAGATCTTTTTATAGCTCTACATCAGCTCTGCCATGTTTAAACAGAACATGAAATGAGCCAAGTACCTCTCAGTGATGGTAAGGGGAGGATCTACTCCTTCATTCTCAGAGGAGATACTTTCAAGACTGACTCCACCATACTTCCACAGTGCTGTAGCCCAAGTGTCCCAGCATGTTTCTGGAGGTCACAACATCAGCCTTTGGCTTCAGGAAAGCCTCAAGGAAATCTTGAGCACTGTAGATCATTTACAGACTAAGCTGTTCTGAGGCTATAGACTCTTGTTCAAAATATAGTAACGAGTACATACCAACATCAGTGATCAACGACTCAGACAAAAGTTCACTGTGTGAGTAGTGGTAACTCTGATCCACTCTGAGCATTCATTTTCATTGTATTGAGCTCAAGTGGCCTCCAGATTCACAGAAAGTTGAGTATTTCTTTCTCCTTGTTTATGTCTACAAATGGATCTCTAGAATAAACTGATCAAATGCAAGAAGATACTTGAATTTTTGCACTATGATCTGACAGGAGAAAAGTAAGTAGTTCACCTTCAGTTCCCACATAGCTTAGATCAGGCAGAAGCAAGAATTAAATTCTACGGACTGGATTAAGCAAAAGGAAAGGCTATGCCCCAAGAAGCCTTTCTGACCTTAAAAACTCTTAAAAATTCTTTGCCATATACTGTTCTTATGTTGACTTCTTTTACAACTACCTGACGCATCTTTTTCAGCTGAAATTCATCTGATTTGGGATTTTGTCTTTTAGATAATTTACCAGTTGCTGCAACTGCTCTTCAAATGCATCACTTGCTGTTCCAGTTAAAGAAAAAAATTAAAAATATTATTTCTTGTCAAGTACACTACAGCTTGGCACAGTACATACACTTGATTACAGGGTATTCTACTACACTGTAATTCAGCATTTTATCCAGGCTTGCAGAGGTAGATGACACATCAAGTCAGGAACAACACCCATATGAATTAATTAATCGTAAATCATATGTTTCATACCTCTAGAGCAGTGGTACAATAATTAATGTTCTATTAATGTTTTCATATAGAAACATTCATGCCCCAGTGATACAGAAACCTTAAGGAAACCCTACCCTTCATAAAAACCAAGACAGAGAGATTACCTGCACTAAGGCTTTGTAATACTTTCAACATGAAGTCATCTCTGCAAATCACATCTGATTATTATCAGAATTCTATTTATAGGACTGCTAACACAAGGTTCACCCAGCTCCTTCAAGTCTACCACGTAGCATCTTTAATTCATGGGTGCAACTCCAAATATTTGCAAATAATACAGGATGACCTATCTAAAATGAATGTCAAACTGCTGGAAAGCTTTTAGCTAATATTCCTGACATCTCCCCACCCCACCCCAATTCTCACTTATGGGTAGAGTTAACACCTCAAAAAATTCAATTCAACACTGAAGCAGGAGGTAATTTTTAAGAAAAAAAGTCTCTAAAGTAACTTTCCCTATATCAACACGATCCCTCAGGGAGCGAGAAGACTATTTTCAATCTCCACTAACCCCAGACTTATTTAAGTACCATTTTCTATCTTTATGTGACTAAGCCGAACAAGGAAAGCTTTTCCAGTTTCTTCCCCAAGGTTCTCCACTCCCCACGCATCTCTTTTCTTGTATTATGAACTTGTCTTCCTTGAACATAATGAGAACTGCTCACAGTGTGTCAGATGAGATTATCTCTCAGCCTTGTGCAATACAATCAATATGTTCCTATTTCTCCTGGAAGTACCTTGTGTGATACAGCCCAGGCTGATACTTGCTTTCTTCATTTCTCAAATCTGTTTCATGCCCAAGTTCATCATCAAGTCTGCTAACTCTGCAATGAAATTCAACACTTCTTATTCCTATCTGAAGTTCTACAGTGGTGGGGTGGTGGGTTGTTTGAGATTTTTTCCAGTTGGGGTAACAAGGCTAGACTAAGAAATCCAATTTCCTAGTTTAAACAAGCTGTTAAAAGAAACTGAATTATATTCCTTCTGATACCTGGAAATCATAAGCTCCATGCACTAGTCCTGATGAAAGCGTTACTAAAAGGCTTAGCATACTAGACTTGGGATTTTCAGTGACAGTTTTTTAAGCACCTAAGTTCTATAACAGTACAAACCTTTCTGACTGCTAGATGCTTGTTTAATTTTCTACTCTTTCTTGGAAGTTCTGTGGTGGAAAGGATTTCAGCTTAGATCTTTCCTCAAAAGGCCATAAAGTACAAGAGAAACCAAAGCACAAGGAAAGGGGACATGCTGGAACTGAATACACACATATATTCTAGGAGCGAGGGGCTGGTCTTTTTTATGGCACCAAATGACTGTATGTTAGCGCAGCAGATTTTAGCCTGTCACAAGTGCAAACAATTTCCTCGTCCTTTATAACTGCTAGATCACTTCATGAAGTTCATGTAAAACAGAGCACTGGCCATCTACCTCAAGCATACACTGCAAGACATTCTATATATTAAAGTTAAAATTGTGAAGCTTTTTCAAGAGCATTTACACATTTTGATGCTGGCTGATTAAGACATCACCCCACAACTCATGTATTCAAGCTACTTGAATATCAAGCTGGAGAAAAATGAGCAAGATCAACTAAAGGATACGAAGCTTAACATGTTTCTAGCTTATTAATCCTGCACATTTATTTCTGCATGATGGTGCCTGTTAAGACTCCAGTCTTTATAAACAACATTTCATCTCAGATAAGATGAGAAATAAAGAGCTGGATATATTGTCACAGTCCTCATCAATCAACTTTCAAAATGCCAAAGACTATATTTAAGGTATTGATTCCTTACAGACCGCTATGTTCCCTAGTTTTTTCTAAAAAGCAGTGTGGCATTAAATCCCTTGAAAATACAAGTGGCATTTCAACCCAGGTTCTTCCCCATTTCAGAAATACTACATTGCAAGGAATTGTCAGGCTCCTTTGCCTGGATGTGAGGAATTGCTAATTTAAGTCTGTGAACCCAAAGGCTCAATTTTGCTTGGAAGTTAACATGGCCTCATCTAGAATATCTTTACATGATGCATCAAAACTAAATGCACCTCCATTTTCACTTTTGCCAGGCTTCTTTTAACAGGCTTGCTTTTGATTCTCTGAGCTCTTCCCTTTAATGGGATAAAAGCTAACTTAGTGGTCTGATCCAGATGAGCATATGAGCCTTAAAGCAAAGGCCTGAAGTTGAAGATGCATTTTGGACTCTGTAAGGCCATTTATCTTTTGCTGGCTTAATTCAGTAAGGTGGTCACTTCTGCTGAAAACAGATTTCACAAATAGTCTTGGAAACTTGGGTCTGATATCTCCTACAGGGAAACCATAAATAACAGGAATGGCAATAAACACCTCACTCAGCAGAAACAAACCAAACCAAAGGCCAAGCAAAAACACCTCCACAAAATTTCCCCTTCATTTGAGTTGATTCTCTGAAGGGACACTGCTCAACTGTGACTGGAGCACGGTAAGAATCCCAGGCACTTCAAATCTTTCTGCCCAGAGAGGGAAGGAGTTAAGAGTGGTGTTTTGCACAGTAGAAACTATGGGTGCTTACAGCAGATATGCACCTGAAATCTCATTGTAGCCTTGGATGCTGCACTGCACTGACGTAGTCCCCAGTCAGGCAATATCCTTCCAAAGTTTCTGGCTCATACATTCCTGATGATGGAACAGCTTCCTGCACTTGAGACAGTTTTTCCCTTTATCAACACCTTCAAGGTACTTTGTCCTTAAATTTACACAGGCAATGTCAAGACCTTTTACAAGCTGTCCCTCCCACAGCCAGCCTGCCCACCTCTAATGAGACAGGTTTAAAGCCATAGGACCTGCTCACAGCAAGTGCATCCTTCCCTCAGGGTGGAACAAAACCACGCTGATGACTTCTGCACACCACATTCCACAGAAGGTCTTGCCACTAGTTGACGGGCATGTCTGACAAAAATGCACTTTATGCTATATGTCATAGAAACAAAGTAGTTGTAGTAAAGGCCAAAAAGCTACAAAACCCCCAAATCCCTAAAACCCAAAATTCTTGGGCACACATGGTGAATGGCTGAATCACAATTTACGAGTCTTAAATGCATGAGATAAGCTACAACACGCTTGTGTATAAAAGTGATTTTCTTGTTAGTCTACCAAATGCACTAGACTTGCTTTTTAGAGGAAATAATGATTGAAAACCTCTTAGTGATAGTGAGGCACGGACCCACCAGATTGAGTGCAAGCTGGCAAATCGTTTATTAAACAGTCAAGCCCATGTTTTTATACCCCTCAACGACATTAGAGGTTAGAAACCATCGAACACGTGCTACTCCCCACTGGTCATTCTGGAGCCCATCCAGCGGGCATGCGCAGTCGAGCACTCTCTTCTGGGGCCTGCTGCAGAGACTACATTTCCCATTCTTCCTTGCAACAATCTTCCTGTAAAGAGTTAACTCTTTCCCCACACCTATTCATAATTTTAAATAGCTGAAATATATTGGGAGACATGATGTCATGTATGTATGGCTGCAAAAGTTATTTATTTGCCAAATATTAAGGGATTTATTTCTGGACATCTCAACTACATACTAGAGAAGCCCATTACATTTACTTTTTTATTGCAAACTGATAAAGAAAGAAAACCACCACCAACAAGCTAAAACAAATAAAATCCATAGACATATTGTTCTGGAATACTTATTCAAAATAATGAGCTAATCCCATAGAGGAGTTTATAGGTATGAAACAAGCCATACACTGCAATTTGCTGCATGACAAAGCAATTACTGATATTAATGCCTGCCTGGACAAAAGTTGTTTAACTATTGAGAATATAAATGTAATACTTATTATATTTGAGTAAGTGTGGGGGGCTTGCCCCCATAGGTGTGTGCCAGCTTAGACTGAGACATTTTAAATTTCATCTTGTATTGTAAAAAGTGTTCTGTTTTCAAAATTATTGGCAGTATGGGATTTCTATGGTAATAAAAGCTACAAATAATAATGCATTTATATTTGTTGCTAGGGCAAAGCATGAGAGACTAAGTAACCCACCTTGAAATGCAATTTTAAGCACAGTGTATCTAGGAACTACATTTGCCTTTAAAGGTACACAGAATACTTCAAAAACACATCCCCTTTGACAATGCTGAAAGTCTAATAAGAAATGCTGAAGATCTTTTCATTCAAAGCTTTTTTGAAAGGAGCTTAAATGGCTTTCATCATCCCTTTTGCTTTCACAGAAAGAACAGGCCTAAATTTTGATGTGTGACTAGTATGCATACCTTCAGATATTTTGTAAGATATAATTTTTGAGATGTTTAGTACCTTATGCACAAAAAAATAATCTTTTTTTAAGGCACTGAAACTAGACACAAAAACATGGTCCCTTTATGAAAATTTAGCTCTGTTCCCCAGCTTTTACCTATTCCACTTGTTTCCCGTTCCCTGTTACTCACCATTCCCTATCAAATGACTCTTGAAAGTCTCTCCCTGCCACCCAAAACAGACATCCTCCACGGACTTCATGTAAAGTAGTCTTCATCCTGCTTAATTTCCTACTTTTCCCCAGTCATACCTTTAGCTCTGATCAATATTTGCCTTCAAACTCAGCTTGTACACCCTCTTCCTTTTTTTTTTGACAGTGAAGACAAAACCTCTTGCCATAAGTAAATCATTCCCTTCCAAAACAAAGCTCGTTCAGGTACAAATAACTGTAATTGCTGAAGAAAGGCACCTGAGTCAACTACCTTCAATCACATGTTCAACTCTTTCCCCTTCAAGGAAACACTTGGGTAAATGTATTTCCTCTTGAAAGAGAACAGTCACACCAACCTGGAAGCCGCACAGATTCTACATTTAGGAGCAAATATGGATCCAGCCAACACATTGCAAAGAAATTCTGGATAAAGTGAGAGATGGGATGGAGAGCAAAGCTAAACTGTTTTGCTCCCTGAAGTTAAGGAATGCACACGTGTCTACTCAGATCTGCAGTAACTACTGTCATGCAAGCACTTTTTTTTTCCTTCCTATTAAGAACCACTGTAATTCAGATTGTGTGCTGATTAAAAACCACCACACTCAATTATGAGTTATTGAGGACCAATAAATTTACACAAGTACTTCTGAGTTTTGACAGAATCCAGGAAACCTTTTTTCTGGCAACACAGACAATGAACAAAAGATATTTGCCCTGGGACATTTTGCCAAGGATAGACTAAAAAAACACTCCTGGCTGCAGGCAGTGAGAGCATAGCACACAGTATAGTAGGACTATTACTCATTGAGTATAGTCAGTGATAGTCTGAAAAGTGAACATACCTCAGACAAATGGTAGGATATCAGGGACTGAAGCTCACCAACAGTTTGTAGGGAAGTTAAAATATCAGTCACTTGATAAGTCTGTTATCAGAAGAAAAACACTTCAATGGTTATGTTGTTAAATGGAGGAAAAGGGAAATACTGGCTACCAAAATGAGGATAAAAGAATTTAGTGTCCCAGCTCATGCACACATTATGCTTTTCACAATACACTTTATTTTTTCCTTCATTTTTACTCTTTATTAGCGGTCAAAGCTTTGTGTACATGGCTGAACTAAATCATTGCTGACAAATGGGTGATGCCAAATGTGATTTCCTTTGTCTACACTTGTAACAAGAGACATACCCTGCTCTAGTTCAGCTGCACCCCTTGTTGTCAACAACTGTCAACAGTGGTTCAATTTAGTTCATCAAGTAGAGCCCAAACAATTTGGAAAGGATGATTTAAGCCGACTGGGTGCCACCCAGCTCCTCCAGAACACACATGCAGAACAGCCAATGCAATTTAAAAATTATTAGCAAAAAGAACACTAAAACCAGCAGATCTGGCAGAGGAATTGAAAGCATCTGAAGTTATTCAAATGTTGCGACCAAAAAAAAAAAAAAAAACCCATCTGACTTATCAGTTCCCTGCATTACCAAGTTGCCCATTTCTCCATCACTTTGTCAGAGGAGTCTGTTATAAAGAAGCTCGTATTGTAATTTTATTTATTTTAGATGAAAAACAAGCACAAGCTTTACAAACTGGAAGAAAACCACCATAGCTAATTTGAAAGGGACTCTGCCACTTGCCTCACGGAAGGCAAGCCCAATTAATGCAGATTGTATTGGTGGAGTCTACAATGACTTTAAATCATGTCAATATTCCCTCTCTCACTTTAAAAGCCAAAAGAGTTACAGTCTGCTTGGATTAATGCAGTACACTGTCATTAGGCTGGCAGTTAAATCACATTTTCTGAGATTGTGTGATCTGAGTCACCAACATCTGCGAATATCTTTACATTTTGTGTAATAGCTGACCTCAGACCTTCATATACCAAAATAAAAAGGCCATTTTAATGGCTCCCACATTACTTTGGACTGAAAACTTCATGATGACAGCAGCTTCTCAAAACAACCCATAAATCAAATTTATTATTCATTTTGTCATGTGGGGTTTTCTTAGCTCTAAGTCAATAGAGCAACAACAAATCAAGGTCAGTGTTTATACTGCATGAATAAAAATTAGCCATGTCTTCAAAATTTTTTTTTTTACTCTGAAAGGTATTTGGTCTCAAGAACTTTTAACATATGAAGCATTCACCAATTCTTCTACACATTTGGGAGTATCTGAGAAAACACTCTCAAACAACATCTCCTCTCACATCAGCCTGCCTTGACTTAAAAAAAATAAATATATAAAAACCTCTCAGCCATCCTACTGCTTTCAGCATCAGTAATCACATATGAGAAGGACAATTCAATTGCAGGATGCTCATCCCAGGAATTACTTTAATCTCAAACAGTGTAATTCAATATTCAAACAGACCAGTGATTTCCAAACAACAGTTTATTGGTAAAAGCAACAGCACAGGAAGACCTTTTTGCCATACAGATCAGAAATGAGATAGCATGTTTTGGGCTTTGAAAACAAATCTAGCTCTACAAATCCATGAATGAAGTACTACCTTCTCCAGCCATAAATGTTTAGATAACTGTTTCTTTCCATAAATCAGAGCCTAACCATAAGACATAATAAAATGTATACTATACAGATCTAAATAAGGAATGCTATCTTTAAAAACTTCAATAATCTTTCACTTCTTCAACAGTTTCTTGCAGCACTTGCCATACCAGAAGAACAGCCACTGTTTACGGCCAGGAATCATGGGGCATAACCAATAAACACACAACCTGACAGTAACCACAATGAAAACCTGGAAACTTCACTTGAAGTGCACACGTACAAAGTTTCTCTACAGAGGTTGCTTTGAAGCAGACTGCTGCAAGTGACCCACAGCCACCTAGAGAGCAAGCACCTGCATTCCCAGCGTGCAGCCCCAAGCCCTTCCCCGCCACAAGAGGGCACACGACAGTACCTCCTTGATCCGCTTCACAAGTGCATTCTGATCAAAGGCAACCGCTTCTGCGCACTGGTGAAGATGATCTTGGTACCGGAGACACAGCTGCAGCACCTGCTGGGGGTCCAGCTTTTCCAGTTTGGTGTTGGTTGGAGAGGTCTGCCCACTGAGGAGTCCTACAGAGTAAAGGAAGGACCAGAATTAATTTGACTGTTCAAATTAGTTCAGCTGCAATCCAAGAGACAGCAGAGCAAACCCAGAAGAAAAGATTTAAGAGGGGTAATGAAAAACTAATTCAGAATAATTTATGGATGTTTCAAATTTATAGCAGTGCAAAGAACAGTTTGCCATACAGTCTAGCCTTCCTTGACAGAAACTAAACAGACTCTAAATGCAGGTCCATAATGCACATCAGCTTGGTTTTCAGTGATATGCGAGTCCTGTTTTTTCTCCTCCACAAGCAATCCTAAACTGTGAAAAATGAGCCCTCTCCTAATTTATGTACGCCAGAAGAGGAAGGAATTGAGATCTGCATTTCCATAAGGGCATTGGACTCAAACTATTTTCATAGAATCATACTGTCAAAACCAGAGCTCTAAAAATTCACTGGTCCCCCAAAACAAACCTGAATAAAAAAAATTATCCACCTTAAGTTAATTTATTAGGTGAAAGTCCGTATTTTGTCTACCTTGCCTTTTTTAAAGCTTCAGAACTCTTTCACCTTCTAAGATTTTTCTTTACAATCTCAAAGACTAGCAATGAACTTTTTTGTTTGTTTGTTTAATGTGGAATTAAGATCCTTACCTACTTGCATGACCAGGTTTCATAAAAAGGCATTGGACTTAAAAGTGGGACACTGGTAATATCCAGAGAAGCAGAATTATCCAGAGAAATTTCTCCTGCCCATTGATTGTTGCCTACATAGTGCATCATGAGAATGTTCACTGAGCTCAACCATGTGTGTGCCATACTGACTGCTTTCCCCACAGCTGCTGGAAAAAACAATGCTAAGCTCTAAGGCCATCTTTTTTTTTACTGCTTCATTTACTTACTTTCATTTCATTTTTCTTCAGCATTAGCACAACCTTTTTCTTGTTCAGACACCATCTCAACAAACTGCACATACACACAATATGCTTTTCCCAAAACATCCATCAAGCTGTGTAAACTCAATTCAGTGACTGCATGCATGTGCCCTCTAGGACTCTCATTTTACAGTCCCACGGCAAATGTAAGCAAGTATCAAACTAAGCAATTAAAAAATATTAAATGTCAGTTATTTGGATTGGAAAAGTTCTTCCAAGAATGTACCTCAGTGGGAAATGGAAAGTATTTTGAATGACCCCCATGACTACTGGAAGCTACAACTGGTAACATCAAGTTCTAGCTAAAACCCAAGAACAGTTCAGAAAACAAGATCCAAGTCAGAAGCATCTTATGAATACAAGAAAGATAAAACTTTCTGAAAACATTTGCAGACAAAAATGAGAAAACAAAAAAACATAGTAACAGCAACTTCATCAGATACAATGAAGTAGGTTTACTTTTCATCAACACTCAACATTCTTATTCTCTCAGAATGCTCAGATACCCTCTGCACAAAATCTCATCTTAAGATGAAAAAAAGAAAAAAGTAATTTTGTTTTACTAACTTGTCCACGCCTCAGTCGAGAGGTCAGGAGAGGAAACAGACACTTCACCATTTAGTCTCAAACCCGTGTGTTAGCAACAGTCAAATTATTTTTTATGTTTTGAAAAGAATAATCTCAAATAAAATCTTAGGTTCATCAAGATCAGTTGCAAATCTTTCAAGTCTACTTTCAGCTAAAGTAAAAAGCTTTGATGGGAACAAACCCACTGAAGGAATTAAGACTTTTTAAAAATGTTTATGTTTTGTGTTCTAGTACTTCCTCATTTCATTAATTGTGATCTTCTATAATATTTTGTCAGGATGAATGTCCAAATAATGTTGTCAACTTTTAATATGCTGAATGTTCACACAGGAATATAGAGTTCACCATACACCTGAGGCAGTTATCTTGTCTCAGCACTGATCAAATATGTGATGCTATCAACCAACTAATTTTCTTTTATAACTAATCTCTCACCAACTTCAAGAGGAAGAAGAAAATGAAACACTATTTAGGAGATTTAATTAACACAAAGTATGTACTTAGGCCAACTTATGCTGCTTGTGAGAATTTTGAAGAGGAATAGGTCAAATGAGCTAATAAAGAACATGCTACTTAAACTTATGTACTTACAACCTTGTACAGGTTACATAATGCTAAAAGAAAAATTAATAAACTGTAAGAAGCCTCTAATTCCCTATCCAGAAAAACACAAGCTCAAGTGAAGGGAGACATTCCCTATTCAGCTGGAATTCCTTCATAAGAAGGCAGAGGTGGAAATACAATCCAGTACAAATGTTTGGATTAGCAGTAAAAAACAAACATCATGCTGCTTAAAGATAGACTATGGTATTATTTTGGGAGATGCAGTAAGAAGAAACCAAAGTAACTAGCTTCTCCGAAGACCTCTGGGGTCATGCTGACAATGCCAGAGAACAGTTTAGCTTAGTTTCAAATCGCAAGAAAGAAAAAAGTACACTAAACAGCACAAAAAAAGGCCATTGCAGCCTAGCAGAAATTCCCCTAGTCAAAAAGTCGATCCACCATTTTTTGTTGTTCACTCTAACTACTCACTACTATAGCATGCTATAAGCACTAACATTTCTTAACTAACATTCCCCTCCACTCCACTCTTTTGAGACCCCAGCTGGTGCACTGCATGCAGTTCTGGGGTCCCCAGCACAAGACAGACATGGATCTGGCTGAAGCGAGCTCAGATGAGGGCCATAAAAATGGCTGGAGCACCTCTGCTGTGAGGAAAGACTGAGAGAGCTGGGATTGTTCAGCCCAAAAAACAGAAATCTCTAGGGAGACCTTCAATATTTAAAGAGGGCTTGTGAAAAAGACTTTTTACCAGGGCCTTGAAGTGACAGGACAAGGGACAGTAGTTTGAAACTGCAAGAAATTTAGATTGGACATTCTTTACGATGAGGGTGTTAAGGCACTGGAACAGAGAAGTTGGATGCCCAGTCCCTGAAACTGTTCAAGGTAAGGTTGGATGGGGCTTTGAGCAACTTATCTAGTGAAAGATAGTGAAAGATGTCCCTGCCTGTGACAGGGTGGTTGGACTAGATGATCTTCAAAGGTCCCTTCCAACTAAAACAATTCTATTATTTTATTAATTCACTGTACTTTATTTTTTAGCAAGTCAGGAGCTTTGCTCCAAAAGAGCAGATGGTAACAGTAAGTCAGCTTGACACTTGATGCAAGAGTGCAACCACTCAAATTCCAGTGGGGATTACCAGGGAAATCCAGGGGGTAGAAACAGATGCAAGGCTGGAAAGGACCTCGAGTGCCACGGAACCCAGATCTCTTCCCTCCCTCCTCTCCGCAGCAGCAGACAGTGAGCCCAAAGAGACTGAATGCAATACCTTCATGAACTCTGCACTTAAGAGACAGCAGGGTACTTCCCTATGCCAATGAAAAACTTGAAACCCACAGTAAAAATCCTGAAACAAAAGCAAGACACAAAAAACAGTAGGGAGTTGAAAAGACAGTTGATGGTGTCCTTTCTTCCTATATTAACAGAAAGTTGAGGAGATATCTAAGAGGCTCTAGCAATTCAGCATTGAGAAAACTTCATTTTTAGAGGAGAGAGATGGCCAGCACTGCAAACCTTATTTATATGATAATAATATAATGTATTATTAAATAACTGTCCTCTTGAACATCATTGCTTCCTTCATCAAGCCTTTTCCCACATTTTGAGCTCTCCACCGAACAGGGCCATCCCTCAGTGACTGCTCTACAAGTGGTCTGTAAGAGGATATGAGATCACATCTGTTTCAACAAAATATTTATTAGGTCACTCTTACAAGTACCAAAAAGGGGAGAAACAGAGGTCACTGAATGGTCCAGGCTCATTCCTAGAACATGCAGAACTTGAACCTGGTCACCAGTACATCTCAGAGCAACTAACCATTGAGGTGCTACCTCCTCTTCACCGAGTAAAGGGTGTTCCTGTGATTTCTTCTGTGTGATTATCAATCCCTGGCCCCCAAGAGCACAGTTCTGCTCTTAAATGAAAAGAAAACAGCATCTAAAGCTTTCATTTCTTATTAAATGGAATGCTCATTTTTCAAGCTGTTGGATTTCTTCCAAAGAAGGAAGTAAACCAGGAATCATCTCTGCACTGTCTGAAACCTTGAGAAGAGGCTGCTTGGCACATGAGTGGTACAACATACCCCAGTGTGATAAGGAAAGGCAGCAAGGGGGGGGTATCATGGCTTGCAGAAAACAAAAACGGGGAAACAGGAGAACTACTGTAGAGCTTTAGTGCATGGACCAAAAATACTTCGGCCAAACATCCTGGCTATCGAATTACACCATAAAACAAAAAAGATGACAGACCACCTTATATGTCTGCCACGATGAAAAGAAATCAGAATTTCCCACCTACTCTGGATATATCTGATCAGTAAACAGCAAGCTGATGGACGTGATAAACAGTGGTGCTTTACTAAAAAATAACTGAATACACCGAGTATGTCGTGCATAGGGAAATATCATATATCACTACAAAGCTAGCTGACCCACAGACTTGACAAATCTAATATTGTTTCCATATTCCTTTGCAAAGCAGAGGCATGTTAAAGCCATTTTCCTCCTACTTAATCATCTCGTTGGTTCCAGGTCAACATACACTTCCAACAAATCACATCCTACTGAGCAGAAGAAAGCTGTTAGTTTAAAAAGCATTTTTATGACTAGAATTGAAATTCTTGAAAAAAAGCTTTTCAGGCAATACTGATTCTACATACATAGAGAACACAGTACCCTACCACAATTACGTTCTGCTACTTTAATGAGCAATCCTATCAACACCTTTAGCACTTTCTAACCTGAAAACTATTAATATTTCTTTTTGACTTCTTGTCAATCCCCTTTTCAATCAGTAACAGCAGGCATTACAAAATAGGTCCACAGTAGTTAATTATTATTACAGACAGCAAATCATACGATGATATGTTATGGTCTTGTTACTATTTTTAAGGCCAAAAAGGGTTGCTGTCATCAGCTAAACAATCATTCTGTGGAATAAGAGAGGACTTTTAAAGTTACACTGTCTTAAATCAGATCAAAAGTCTACATTGCCCAGAATACAGCTGCCAACATCTGACAACAGTGGACATTTAGGGAAAAAAAATATCTTCATCAGTTCTTCTTCTCCCTCTTCTGCAACCTTCCTGACTCCCACAGTTATTTCAGACCCAAAATTTTGTGCTCAATGAAGCTATGAATACTTGAATTTCACTAATCCTTTTTGAAAGGTATATATTTATCTCCACAATATCCTGTGGCAGTAAGCATGATGCTTATTTACATAGCATGAAAAGAACTTTTCTCACTTGCTTTACACTTGCTACTCTGTAGTTGTCCTATGACACAACAGAAATGTGTGGAACAGGTTGTACTTTATCCCACTATCTTTCCAAGCTCAATAATCCCACTTATCAGTCTCCTCTCCCACAAATGACTTAATTTCTCTGATTACTTCTGTAATACCTTCAAATGCCTCTAATCTGATGCCTGACTTCCCTCTTTAAAAGCCAAGTCAATTCTTCTACAGAGTATAATGGTCACACCTCTAACAATCCAGTTGCTTTTGTAATGCTACCCCTTTGCAGGACCTACAAATCATCAACACCCTTTTTAAGAGCATGCATTACAGGGTATTGCACATGTCATCACTTCTTCTTCCAAGATCAAGGTTAAATAAAGTAACACATTACCCACCACAAGTAGCAATAGCTTGTCAGCTTTACAGAGGTGTTTCCTGGTTCTGGTACCTGTTTCTGGAGGCTTATTACTGTGTACATTACCATTTTTTCTAAAACCTCTTCTGTGAACACTTCTCATTCATCCCTGTAAATAATGAAGCTTTTCTGAAAGTCTCCTCTAAGGACAATCCCATAGACTCTTCAGCAAGCTTCTAGAGAACCTAAAAAGCTTTTATTTAATATACACAAGTAGAAAGCCATTTCAAAGGTATTTCTGTTCTGGCTTTCTGAAGACTTCCCATTTAACCTGCTAGAGTTTGTAACCTGTTGCTCTCCTAACACAAGTTTCTTTTTGCCTGTTTTTTGTTTGTTCTGGTTTTTTGGGGGGGGTTTGGTTGGTTTTGTGGGTTTTGGTGTGTGGATATCTTTTTGATCACAGGTCCCTTCACACTGCTTTAACTACACTGTTTTTGCCTCTCCCATCCTTCAAAACCACTTGTGCTGCCTAAAACTTATTTTAACTGTTCCCAACTTCTCCTCTTGCTACCCTCACTTTTTATGATACTCCTCTCCATAAAATTAATCCAAGACAGTAAAACTTTTGCAGCTTTTCTATTCCTCATTGAATTGAGTAGACTACAGTTACTACAGTATATAATAATATGCAATTATACACTATATATAATAGAGTAATTTAATTTACTCTCACTAAGACAACATTGGCTTTAGCTTAAAAAGAACTAGTGTTTTTCAAGTCTCTAGAAATTTTTCTGTGTTCCAAATAAACCCCACAGTTTCCCTCATTAAGCACTTCTAACACTCTTGGGTAGAAGCTTCCCAATCTGGTCAGCTTCTTTAAAGTCTGGCCTCATGGGCCACAGATTAACTCTTATAGTTGCCTTCCCTGTTGCTATTTGCATGGGAAGATTGTTTTGCCACTACCTTCAAGATTCCTGAGTACTACAAGAAACAGAAGAAACAGATGAAATTACATTCCTAAAGACAGAGTCTTGTTTCTGGACCATTGCTGCTTGCACATGTTTGGAGGCAGCAACTTTCTATTAACTGAAATAGTGAGCTCATTTCCATACATGCTCCATGCAGGAGCACTTTAATATACCTACTGAAAAGAAATAATTGCACATCTATGTGCAGCAGAATAAAAGGTATTAAAATATTTGCAAACAGATAATGTAATCAGATTTACAGGGCATTTTCTGACTAAATGCTTTGAATTCTAATTGCATGCTACCTCTCTCATTCTTGAAGATTAAGAAAAGAGTAGATTTTCAGCAAAGCCTGAAGAATCACAACAGCTTTTTTGAGGGTTGTTTTGTTTTGTTGTAGGTTTTTTGCTGGTTTTTTTTTTGGTTGTTTGGGGGCAGGGGGGTGAGGGGGAGGTTGGCTGATTGTTTTTAATAACACCTGAGTTCAGAAACATCAATACCCTCAAATTTGAAAACTCAGGCCGCCATTAAAAGGGCATATTACTAGAAGTCAATCATAAAGAAATTGAAAAATAAAATAAAAATAAAATCACTACTATTTGCACTGAAATCTTTAAGCTGAAATTTGGATAACCACATTATCTCTTTTACAGACCAGTTTATTTTCTAAAAATCTCATTGATAAAATACCTTGTAATAAAATATGTATTTGCTCTAAAAAAACAAAAGTTGGCTTTGTCGCATGTGCATTTTCAATTCCTTTGAACTTTAATGGGGTAACACAATGACTGCAGGCAAACTGAATAGCTATTGTATGAGCAAAGAACACATTTGTATTGTTGCAAGGAATGTTGGCTGCAACAGCAGATTTTCTCTCTACTTTGGAGTCAGTACCATGTGATCATTTACTTCTGCATGGGTGACAGATGGGCTGAAGACTCTCATCTTGCCATACTGTTTAATAGGAAACTTTTCTGACCACAGAACTCAAATACGCTCTCTGTATGAATATTCCACCTGCACCTCTTAAAGCACTGTAAGGTATGGCCTGTAAGATATATAGATCACCTCCCCTTTTGTTCTACCACCATGTGTCTTAAAAAACAAACCTGAAGAGGATTCAAGACATTTAAGCTTCTATAAAAACACAGTTTTTACAATTCTAAGATAAAACCCCCACACTCTTACAGATTTCCACCTATTAAAAGTCACATAACTTACATTAGAAGAAACTTGATTCGGAGGGGGGTTGTTGTTGTTGTAATTTACACTAAACAACTATTTGTTTGTGATACTTCTGCTTTCCTATTGAGTCTCATTTTTACTCATTATTTGCCTTCTTCTGAAAAGATTTCTATATTTCATTAAAGCTTTCTCCTGTCACATGGGGATGACTATACATAACCAATAATGTGCACACAATTTTTTGCACCACTGAAGCTTGCAGCTTTTCCCATCTATATAGCAGTTAGCACAATGAAGCCAGGTCATGACCAGGAACTTTGAAGACTGCTGCAAAACACAAATGTCGCAGTGACGAAAAAAATCTCTAAATTAAAATTTTCTTTTTAAAAGAAGTAAAACTGAAAGAAATCAGAAATGCTACTTCATTTAGATTGTTAGAAACCTGAATGTACAAAAGGAGAAAACTGTGCACCATCTGCACGTGCTGAGATTTCAGTCTGCAGTCACTTAGATATGCCTCTCTGGAAGTACAAAATCTCCCAGGGTTACACCCTCAAAACGTTGTTAGAGGTTGCCATAAAATCAGAAGCTTCTTTTGAAGCTTCATGTAGGGAAAAAGGTACACAGTATACTCTGACATAAAGCATGCAACTGCACTTTGTCAACTAAAAGCAGTCAAGATCCCATTCAGTCCATCTCCCCACTGATTTTTCACTTCTAGAGCACAGAAGTAATATGGAAAAGAAGTGGTTTTGACTACACAGTTGCAATATTGCATGGTCAGCTTCCTGCAGCAGACTTCAAAATATAAAAATAGACACAAGGCTGGAAAAAAAGGATGGAGTAATTCATGGGAAGTGAGAGATGATGCTCTTGTGTTATGCAAATAAGTGGTATTTACTCTGTAACAACCTTTTTTAAAAAAACAACAACAACAACAAAACAAAACAAAAAAACAAAACAAAACAAAAAAAAAAAAAAGAGAGACCCAAGACCTACCATCATCTGATTACATAAGCACGTCATATCCACAGGCTACAACTGACCCTGTTATCTTAAGTACTCTGAAAACCCAAAAGCCAAAAGACTATCATCATCTAAAAAGATGAGGAATTGAGACACCAAGAGATTAGATGATTTATCTGAGACCACATGGAAACTGCTGTTCCTTGGCCTAATGATTTCACTGTTAGAACATCCCTCCCCTTCTCTTACCCTCAAACACCAAATGCCAGCAGGGCAGGCAGCAGCAGAGCCTGCTTTTCCACAGCACCATAAGGGTTGAGCACTGAGCATTGACACAGTTCTCCCACATAGATTCTCAGACATCTAATAAAGGTTCATAAAAACCAGAGCATAATCAACAGCTTCTTCCTTCTGACTCCCAAATTCATGCTCCATGCTCCTCATCACACACCTAACCACAGTGCTTGCACAGAAAATTATTCACCCCACTAAAACCACAGAGAACTAATATTGTGGTTTTCTTTTTCCTCTAGGGTAGCAAAACGAATCAGAGCACCAGAGCAAATACCAGAGTTAGTCCCAGAAGAGGAGAGAGGAGAGAGGGAAGAAAAGGACAGGGTATGGACTTCTCTGTTTTAGCAGGAGCAAGATGTCACTTCAATTATTTTATGCATGCAAAGCATTGAGTGACTCTCAACTTCACCTGTCCACCCATCTTCCTTGACATAATGGAATCTTAACTATCTTTTGTATCTCCCTCTCTCACCACAAAGCTTGGTTGAAATTTGCCAGCAGTTGCAACATTTTCTAGGATGTAGAAGGAAGCGAAAAGGGACAGGAGGATGTCTCAGTTTAATGAGACAGAAGTGTTTTGCTAAGGAGGATGAGTTATGAGGAAAAGACTAAAAAGACTCCTCTCTCTAAGCAATTGTAAATCTGAAATTAAGAGGCTCCAATTGAGAAAGTGTGGAGAAAAGAAAAATAACATATATCTTTTATTAAAAGATATATTTGTACTGGCAAAACAACAACAACAACAAAACACAGAGAAAACAAATCTCACCAAACAATAATCCTATACCCAAAAATTCCCTTCAAAAAGTAAACAGTTCAGTTTGTGCTTTTGGCCCAAATCTAACCACAGTCAGCAGGGGGCGCTGTTGGATCAGGCGGTTGCCATGCAAGGCCCCGGGAGGGGCCCAGGGATGCAGATCTCCACTCCCGAGGAAGGGAGAGAGGGGGAAAGAGAAAAAAGGTTCGTTCCCAAGAAAACTCACGCAGTCTGTCATAGTGGTGGTATAATTGTCCCTTCTTTCAATGGTGTGCACAAGNGGTGTGCACAAGAAGAAACAGCAGCCAGGCAATCAGGCTGAAAACGAAGACAGAAACTCCAGAGCTTCTTTCAACCCACACTTTGCTTCTGTCCCCAGATAACAACAACCTCCACCCCTTCCTCACCCAGAGAGGGATAAACCAAGAAAAGAAAAGACACTCCTCCCCTCCACCCCAGACTTTCCAAGGGCCATCAGCTTTGGAATGTCAGGTCTGGGCCAATTTCTTTATGTTATAAATTGCCCATTCAATCTCCCTCACAGCAGCAGGCAGGGGGAAGGGAAGAAAAATTCCTGCCCAGTTTTTAGCACACTTGAAACCTATGACAGAGGATCAAATAAACTCAATTGCTTTTAAACAAAATTTTTTTAAAAATCTACAAACTAACACTCATGTAGTTGTTTCTATTATTAGTAATAAAGTTTAGCCTCACAGCAATCTTTGTTTTATTTTAGGCAAAAGTGCACGGATATCCATCCACATGACATAGCCTGTACTAGCAGGAAAAAAATCCCAAACAAGTGTTTTGTGGTTTAGAGAGAAGGTGACATATAAAGTCCCTTCTGAGCAGAAGGGCACCCACATGAAGTTGGGGTACATATGCTATTCCGCAATAACCAGCCTGAGTACACACACTAATCCCAAGTAAATTCAGTGATGACAGAGTACACTGTGCTGCTTTTACAAAGAGGTAGAAGCACACTCACAGGCAATTACTACAGCGTAGCTAAAGTGCTGTGAGGCACTGGGGTAGGGAGAGCAGCAAGCGAGTGGCAGTGGGTTTGGAGAGTCTCAGTGGGAGCACTAAATTGTGGAGCACCATTCCTAAACCACAGCACAGCTCAAGTTTCATTGAAGTGTTAGACTTAAGAACTATCACTTCTCTTCTGACATTACTCTATACCCTCAGTTACAACTGCAGCCCCAAACCTGAAGAGCTTGAATGACGGTATGTTGCCATAATGAAAATAACATCATGGCCAAGAATTATGGTCATTGACTATTTTTCAAGAGTGCTATCTAAAATGTACATTAAAGAAGCACTGTCCAAAATATACTATTGACATGTTCTGGCCACAGGTACTAGGAATAGTAATTTATCTCTACAATGTGCGTTCAGGAAAATATAGCAAAGAACAAGACTAAATTTGTAAATGCAACAGAGTTGACATTTTCTACTTTATCTTCTTTTCTCACATGCGTCCCAACTTACCACTCACCAATTTTGCTAGCAATGTGGGCTGCCATTTCATATCTGAATTTTAGTTTTGATGATACTTATTTCTTCTCTGAAGGCTTTACCAGAGAATCAGCAGAAATGGCTGCACTCCTCGGAGTAGCAAGGTCCAAGTGGGGCTGATGAAAAGTTTTAAATTTTATAACCCAGTCATACATAACTCATACAGCATATATTTCACAGAAATTAAGTAATCGTTCCTTACTTTTTCCTATAACAAGTTTAACTGGATTCTTTTATTACGGTAAGTGGTTATCAACTAGAAAGTACAACTGAGTAAAGAATAGAGGTCTATCCACCACTTTTCTCTGTTCAGGACAAAGCAAAGAAGCATAACCTTGGGAAGCAACACTTTGGGATGCTCTCAGATAACTAAACTCCCTTCTTTGGCAACTCCACTTTACAAACAGCACAGAACTATTCAGAAAGATTACCCTACTATCTGTAATTTCTTCTGTGAAGACCTGTTGCTACTGAAGTCTGAACCAATGTTTTCATCCCTGACTTAGCTCTCCCACCTGTAGGTTTTTCTTCCTACTTTTCTAATTCAAGCTATCCAAACTCAAGTGCTGATGTACTTTTCACAGAATCATCAAGGTAGAAGAGACCTTCAAGATTACTTAATCCAGTTGTCAACCCAGCACCATCATAATTACCCCCAAACCATGTTCCCAAGTGCCACATCCAGATGCCTCTTGAACACTTCCAGGGACAGTGACTGGTCCCCACCATTTTTTTATTCTTTCTAAGTCTGCTTTGATTCTTTTCCCACATCCATTATAACTGATTTTAGAAGTAATTCTAGGGATAAAATAGATTTAATTTTCCCATCACAATTAGTATCTAAATAACTACTATTTTTACTGGCATTGTATTGCAACATAACGGTATTTTCCCTGACCAGAAGGAAACATGGAGCTGGCATGAAATTATAACAACTAAATTTAGGATACTGAAATTATTTGAAAGCTGACTTGAGGAGAAAAGAAGATAACACACCACCTTTTACTTCTTATGCTGGTTTTAAAAAGCTTAGCAACTTTTAGAGACTGCTTTAACTGCCCCCTTTAAACAGTGGAGGGGGAAAACAAAAACAACTAGGACAGAGGCACAATTTTACTGAGACCAAAACTCACAACAACACAAGAATATAGAGGAAATGGTTTAACCAACAAGGGCAAAATGCTGCTTGGTCCCCCACCTCCTAGAATAGAAACAAAAGGGCTGCCGTTCCCATGCTGCCAGCTCCATGTCGTTTTTCCCAGACAAAGACAAAATGGCAGGGGGCTGTCCTGGCTCAACCTTCCCTCCCTATCCCCCTGCCCCAAAACAACAGGAAAGAAAAAAAAATGGCAAACAAAAACCTGGAGAGTTAGTTCATTAAAACTGAGGGCTCTTTTGCTGAAATGCTGACTCAGGTGCAGGAACTCTATCCATGGTGCAGCGGTGGCAAGCAGCAGTGGACTGTAGCGCAGTCCTGGGCTCTCTGGGGCTCTCCAGGGGCAGCGCAAGGTAAAAAGTGGTGGCGGCAGCAGCAGCGGTGAAAGGCAGTGGCAGCAGCAGTGGGTGGCAGTGCCAGCAGTGGCAGTGCAGCTCCTGCAAACCCCTGGAGCGGTTTGCAGTCCAGGGCCACCCCGTCCGTTTCAAGGTGCAGAAACTGCAGCTTCTCTCTGTACTGAGCAGTTGCGCAGTCCCAGGAACCTCCCACTCCTACACCTTCTCTCCAGAGATGGGGAACAGAATGGCTCTCTTCCATTTTCAGCCTGTGGTTTTTAAAAGGGGCCAGTCCACCCCCTTCTGCAACCCAGGAGAGGACAAAAAAACGTTCTGCTTCCATGCCAAACAAAAACCTTCCCCCACAGTGACGTAGGTGGTGTGGAATAAACAAAACTCCACCCTTATCTCTGTAACTAGGACACTTCTGACAGTATTTTTAAAAAAATTAATCATTCAGCTTTGTGGACCTTATTAGGATACCTAAAATATTCAAAAGTTACACAGAAGGAAGTGGCCCATTGTGCTCTTAACTACCTCCATATTTATATAATCTTCTGTCAAATACTGTCAAGTGGCAAAGTGCCTTGAAGAAAGACAAAGCACAACAAGGGATGCTTAGCATAAAGTGTTTTAAAATACTCATAGGAGCAATGAAAAAAAATTTTAAAAAAAATCAAGTAAATTGCACCTCCTCAGTTTACATACCCTTTGCACTTTAGTAAATGAACTTACTAGGTAAAACATTATGAGAGAGCATCATCTTACTATTAAAATACACTGCTACTTAAGCAAGCCTGGAATACCTATGCTGTAGTTTAAATTCTCTTGTTGAATTTCCCCATGCCAACGTAGGGTTTGGGGGGCACTCACCAATAGCAGCATGTGGTCCAGCAGCCACTGGGGGATCAGCCACAGAGAGCGGGGAGGAGCAGACAAGTGGGGAAGACAAGATCCCTGAGGCAAAAATACCATGGGAACTGCACAACAGCTGGGGGAATAAAAGGGGCAGCAGTTTCTGGGTTCTGGCTCTCTGGCTGCAGACCCACAGCAGGAACTCTGCCCGCTCCCTGCCTACCCAGAGTAACCACGTTTTCGCTACCAGCCATTGCTGCAATTGCTACTAGAACAGGACCCGGGATGGCCGCAGCTGTTGCCTCCCTCACTCGCTCCCACCAGGGGCCATGCCAACCACGATGAGCAGAGGCCTCTAAGCGCCCTTCACTGCTGACCACCAGTAACGAGGCACCCATCCTGCACGACTGGCACTGGGACTGCACTGTGTACCAGAGCTTCTCCCGTCACTGCCGCTGCCTTCCAGTCCACCGCTGTCCCTGCCGCCTGCTGCTTTAGCCACCATTTCAGCCAGTCTCTTCTTCAACCACCAGCACAGCCACTGCCATCGCCTTCTGACTGCGGGCACAGCTGCCAACTTCCCACTGCCTGCCACCATTGTTGCTGCTTCCATGTGGCAGCCACCCCACCACCGGGACCACATGACTGCATTGATATCTCTTGCATTGCCACGTTAGCTGCGCGGAGGTGAAAGAGTGGTTTTTGGGTGACATTTGCTCTGTTATTGTTTGCTGTTGTTTCATTCTGTTTTGTTCTCCATTTTTAGTAAACTTTATTCATTTCTACACTTTTGCTCAAAAGTCTCATCATTTCAGATCTGCATAATTTTAGTGGGGAGCGGTTTCTATTCCATCACAGGTCCCGCCTCCATGGCATACACTGTCTGATAACCTCATAACATGTGTGTGATCCTGTCCTAATAGGTAACTTGGAGGGAACTGCAATCCAGGAGTATCGCTTTAATCAGTTACAAGTAACAGCACATGGTTACCACAACCGGGAGCTTCTTGAGCCTGGGCTCCCCACACTGGAAGACAACGACTCAAGTCTCAGCACAGCCATCAGCCTGAGGAGATGCATCTAGGAGCCAGGCCCACAACTTACACATTTCAGCTCCACCAGGCAGGTGCACAATTTCTCTGCAGTTAGAAAAACCCAGAATATGACAACTAATTTTTCCTTCCACTTAATGCCCACTCAACACAGTACAGCTGTAAAAACATCTTCCCTTATTTTTTATTTTTGTATATACAGTCTCCTGATGGTGTGCTCACACACAGCATGAACCTGTTTCCTAAGTCTGTCATGGAAAGTATCAGTCATTTTCCAGCAAAACTTCACTTCTTCACTCTAACGGTTCTAAATATGTGATAGGTAGAGTTTTGTTCATCCTAAATCACATCCCTCTCAAGGTACTTAAAAGGTCCATTACAATACTTATAAAGCCTTCTTAGCTGGAAAGCCTCCAACCAGGTGGGAAAAGTCCCCTGTTCCTGTTAAGAAGACACAGTCTCAGAACCACATCCTGAGTTGATCCTGGGGTGCTCTGCCACTGAAAAGGGTATTAATCTTGTTGCTCTGCCACCTATCTTTGCCACGCAGACCAGGCCCCATTCTTGTCCCAATATTGATTCTCACTAAGCTCCTCCATAGATGGATTCAAGCTCACTAACCTACCTAAAACTACCTACTTGTCGCTCTCAGCTCCTCATCAGCCCACCAAACCAAACTAACTCACAAGGGGGGCCAACAGGCCTCAGAAGCAGTACAAAACACAAAGACATAGGTATGTCCTTTCTCCTCGCAGCCCTTAGATTGATTCTCTCACTCTGCAGATGATCTGGAGACAGACATGCTTCCACAGTCTGGGGCAGAGTCTAGCATGCAAAACTATAAAAGCACAGAACTCACTCTTGACACCCTCTTACTACAAGAGAAAGAAAAATACGTCATTTTAATGGATATATACAGCATCAGAACACCACAAATGAGAGTAATTATTGGTACATGAGGACATACTAATTCCACATGCTTCTAATACTAGAAAATAAACACAATAGCCAAACAAAACTAAAAATGCAGAGCAGTTACTCAGCTGCTGAGCATTTTATCTGCTATGGCTTTTAAGGAAAAAAAAAAATCACAAACAAACCAGACTTTCTGACTCAGTTCATTTTTAGAGAAACTTAACAGCATTTCAATTAACACATCTCCATCGGGTACTGCTTGTGCACAAAGCCAGTTACAACTCTTGGTGAGGTTCCAGCACTGCAAGTTTTCTAATGATTAATGAGGGGCCTGAATCGGAGTGCAGAGCTGCAACACTCGGCCAGTGCAGCTTATGCCCTGAGAAGCAAGGCTTGCTCCCCTAGCTCAGGCCTCCTGCCACAGCAGAGGGGCACCACTCACCTCTTCAATCCAAGGCACTGCCACAGGACTGCTCTGCAAGCAGTACCCAGGGCCCCTGGATCCTACTGCATCCATGAGGAGCCACCAAGCAGGACAAAACCAGCCAGACACTCCTCCCCATCCCACATCATACCACAGGGCAGAAAGCCACCACTTTGTTTAATATTTACATATATATACATGCCCATAAAGCTCACTTTCTATTCACTGAAACAACACACTTGGTTTGTTACACTGACAGTATTAATTCTCATATTCTGTGCAGAATGTTCTGACTTCAGATAAGAAATAAAATACGAGGAAGGGATGAGTTGTAAAGGCAGACAGCCTTGTTCCCAGGCAAATATTCTTTAAGCAGGGAGAAGAATAAAAAAGGAAAAAAAGCATAATACTTCCAAATTAAGTTTCCATGACTATACATGAAAACAATTGAAAATTAAACATTTGGTGAGGTACTATGTGCAATTGCTGCTATTTTAAACAATAGAGAAAATGTTCTTTTTCACTACATTTGGCATTTTTAAAGCTCTTAAAAGCAACTTGTAGCATCCTAGCATCCCAGTGAGACAGCATCTAAGACTTTTTGCTTTTCAGATCACTCAAGATTGAAAAGAAGATCACATTCCAATGCCTACAGTCACTTGGTGCTGCATATCAGGCAGAGCTGGGCTGCTTCTCCACAGCAATTTGCCACCAGTTTCAACAGATAAAGGTTGAGCTCTTGCACTGGCACTTGCAGGGTAAGGGGCATAAGGGGTGCCCAAACAGCTCCAAAAGGGGTCCCCCCCCACTCCCACTCACCCCCTTCCCAAAGGGTTGTGTGCCGCTGACTCAGCCACCTTTTTCCAGGCTAAGCCTATTCTACAAACTGTATATATGCAGGTCTATGTGACCCCTAATTCCTGCATCTACCATTGATTCACTCTAAGGTGATTCTGACATTAGGTTCTCTATCTGCAAGATGCAATGCATACTTTCTTAGGTTTCTTATGAAAGTGCATACCTAAACTTGGTTCGCATTAGGCACCAGTAATGCCAGGATGGCTGTAAGACCTGCAGCTATTAACAGAAAGTAGCTGCTCCAGATGCTGTGTTTGCATAGGGTCCTATATAAACATCTCCACTTTTGCAATGATTTTAGCACTGCTTGTTCAAACTATACAAAAACAGGCTCAGAGGCAGATTTCAGTAAAGGCCACACTTTTTTCAGAAGTTGTAGGGGAAGAATTTTGATCATCTGGGAATTTGTAACCACAGGGGTGATGACAGAAGAGCCTTACCATTTTTTGTTCTGAAATCATGGAGCATTTCTTGTTCTTACTAATATAAATACATATCAACATTTTGACTTCACATCTCCACTCTAATAATAAAAGTCTAAAAGCAATAAGAAAACAAACTGTGGTAGTGCAGACACATATGCATTATGCATCTCTTCTTGGGTTGGGGGAGAAGGAATAGAAAAATTACAGAAGACATGAGCGACAGCAATATATAACAGTATCTAGATCCCCAACTGCCTTAAAATTAAGGCACAAACCAGTTTAGAACACATTAGAACTTGAAAGTCCAGAGTCTTGACTTCTTAGGACTCTCAGAAATTCACTAGAACTTTAAATGTTTTCATTCGACTTTGTAGTTAATGAATGTGTGATTTTTTTTTCCCTTCTTATGACTTAATTTAGGAGAGGAGGACAACACTCGTAGCAGCAGTTAAATAGTTTGTTTGATTTTGAAAGCTTTGCAACATACAACAAACCTGATTGTTCCTCCTTCCCAAGTTAACCTGCCTGCACTTTCCAATTGCTCCAACACAAGTACAACAGCTTTTCCTTGTCCAGTCTGCCTTGAAGCCTGGTGCACTGTTCTTTGCTTATACCCAGAGCTGAGTCACTGCAAGGGAGGTTTGTAGTGTGCACATGTCTAGTAAGGTCATTCAACAGAGAACACTACAATCTATTCAATCAATGCCATGCTAGCCAAATATTCTGAATGAGACAGCATAGTCTAGCAGGAAATCATCAAATTGAAAAGCATCCAGAAAGTCACAGAGACCTGAGGGAATCACATAACAAGAGAGTCAAAGTAAAGCTTTGCCTCTGTACTCTACCACAGGGGCTCTACAAGCCTGATGATGAGAGCCAGCTGAATATGTTGCATCATTAAACTGATTTGAAGAGTTTGTGCTCCAAACAATTAAGTTCCTAAATACTTGTACATTCTGAAAAATAATGGCCCAATTTTCCACAAATGTTCAGTATCCTGAAAGGCTGTTTGCTAACTTCATGGATACCTACAGATGTTTGTAAAGCTGTAGGCTGCTCATAGCAACTTATGTACATGGTGAAATTGAGGAAAGGGAAGGCTAGAAAAGCACTTCACATCTATACTGCTAGAAGGCTCAGCACTGGTTCCTGTTCCAGTCTAGAACAGCTCTTTTCTAGTTTAACTTGTGCCACTTTAGAAACGGTCCTCTCTGAACTAGAATGTATGAACACAAACAGAGCAAACACCATACAATTTCTATTTTTATTATAAGTTTTTAAATAAATAAAATTTTTTAAAGCCCTGTCGTTCTTATGCTCTGCAAGAGCATTCATACAGGGGAAAACCAGTAGTAGGTGTTTCGGTACAGACAACTCCTAAATTAGATGCTGTTAAAGATTTAACATGCTTTTTTTGGTTTTAGAAGACACTTTGTTTTGTTTTCAGAAGCAGTTCTTTATAAAACTGCTCTATCCACTCATCATATCTACATCTTTTCAGAGGTGCTTTCCAAGCCCACTCACCTTCAAATTCACCAAATACCAGTAGTTACTTCTTAGCTTCAGAGTGGTACCAGCTGAAAAGCAGCTTTCACTGTTCTGCTGCCTGTGTGGTGTCATTCTCTTTTTCTACAGAGAAAACTCTGCATTACTCGAAGTATGAAATATGATGAAGCTTTAAAAGAAGAGTATACAGAGACTGAGGGTGAGGGGAGGTCCTCCTGTTCATTGGCCAGGCACTGAAACTACCAGAGGTCACAAAAGCTGAACTTCTTTATTCAAGCAAAAATTCCCACTGAAGCCAAATGAGGTTTTGTTGAATGAGACCCACAGGAATAAGCCTATAGTACACTCTCAACTGGGAGCAAGTCAAAGCAAATTATGCAACAGCTGTCAGGAATCTGTACACAGCTCTTCAGAGCCGCAGTGTAGGAGGAGCCCTGAAGCATCCTTTGTCTATTTATGTCCCAGCACCGAGACCCCTTCCAACAAAACAAGCCATGCTTTAATATATTTTTATTAGCCCAATTTATAGCAAGCAGCACTCTCTTCCTCTTTCCCCTCCCCTCCTTCCCACCCTTCCTTCTCCTTCCTCTTGCCATGTTGTGCTGTTTGTGTGGAAAAAAACGAGCTCCTACTCTTGCCAAGAGTGACATCAACTCATTCTTATCCAGTGATGTCCAGCAGTATCTTCCTCTGATAAACATTTGCTCAGTGTCAGAGCTCCAAGGTTACTGGCTGCATTTTGTTTTCATTGTCACTTGTTTTCTGACGCTTTGCTGCTTGTTACACATTAAAATCCTCCCCCCTCCATGTCTTCGACCTGGAGCCAGAGAGAGGCAGTGAACAGGACATTCCTCCATGCTTACCCGGGTCTTCCCACCATCCCCTTCCCTCTGAAACAAGAGTCTGTTTGTCTCTCTGTGAACAATAAAAAGCTGATACTGCAGAGAAGAAAAAAAAGAAAAAAAAAGGAAAAACATATGCAAAAAGAAATTCACGAGTGCAGATCTCCATATTTTTAACCTTTGTTTTCTCTTTTTTTCTATACAGATTTCCTTATATCCTTTCCTAGCATGCTCTAAAGTTAGTGAAGAGACATAGCTGATTAATGGGCTGATGTACCTTCCTCTGCTTGCACAGCAGCACTCCACCAAGACTCAGCAATATTTGCTCAAATAGGGCATCTGTGCTATCTCGTGTTTCTGGGCTCATCCCACCTGATCAAGAACCTCAGATGTTTTCCTCTTCTCCTCTCCCTCCTTTATCCATCCTCTCCTTACAAGCCACCAGCTTTCTGGAAAAAAGGGAAGCAAATCATCCTTTTCACTGTTCCCCTAACATGTTATCCAAGTTGACATTTACCTGAAATACATAAACCTGTGCCTTCAGACAACTAGTACAGAATTCATTACTGTCTGTCCCAGTGACATGGAACTCATGAATAATCTCTTAAAGAAAGAATGAGAGAAAATTCTGCCAAAACCAAAAGGCTGAGTAAAGGTCAAGAGCCCTGAAATGTCTAGCAGTGAATAAAGAGTGAAAACAAACACCTCTTGCCCTGCGATGGCTCCTACCTACAACTTCACTGAAAATAAAGCACTCTACAAAACTTCAACTTAAAGCATAATGGTTACATTATCTACAACTGCATCCTTCCTTGGGTCATCATGGAGGAAGAAAAATCCATTTGTACAGTTTTTCAGAAGGAAAGGTCTGCTGCAAATAGAAGATGATTTTTGGTAGCATCAACCTACTGACTCCCACTTTTCTAGTCCTAAAAGCTCCTCTGGGGTTCACAAAAAAGTTGCAGCTGTTCTAAATAGCTTATAAAAACAATGGTTTTTTAGCTTGTATGTGACAGAATGAAGAACAAGTACTTTCAGAAAGAAAATTAGGAAAAAAATTGGTTTGAATATTGCCATTAACACATGCCAACTGTACTACGGCATTAGAAGTACTGAGAAAAACTGACATAGAAAATTACTCCCTGCCTTGTCACCATCCCTTAGAGGAGTCTGCTAGAAGAAAGAAAAGGAAGACCATGTCAATACATTAAACAACTAGTCAGAGTACAAGTAACAATCAAGGTCAGGCAAGAACTATGTTCTCAAACAAACCATGAGGAAGTAACATCCAGGCTCTCAAACACACTTTAAGGAACAAATAAGATACATTTTAAATCAATTTCCAGTGAGAAGGCTGCCAACTTTTAGAAAGATGTTTGGAAAGATCAAGGTCTTATTTCCTCTTTTCATAACAGTTCATTCGAAACAGTAAAATCTTAGTAGTACTTGAAACGTAAAGTCATCAGCTAGCCTGCAAATACAAATTTTGCAAAGTAGGCTCCCATAGATTAAGTTATGTGCTATTAATTGGGATCCCCTCTCTCTTTTCAATAAGACAGCCAACTAAATGAATGGAAATTCCCCTCTTGCCTTGAAGGCCTGATAAGGTGATACACCACTACTGCAACAGATTGCCCTTAAGGTTATCCTGTCCCTTGTTGTGACTAGGCAGCCAGGTACACCACCACCTCACACAGAAACACTACAAATCTATAACCAAACATGTAATATCATTCCAGGAAGGCATATATAAAAATCCTACACAAACAGAAACAACACATGCCAGTCTTAAAATACAATTTCAAAAAAGACTGACTTTTCAGAACATAAAAAGAACATTTTTAGTACCAAATTAATTACAAGCATTTGCACTGAAACATGTCTTAACTCAGTGGCCAGAGATAGCTTGGATAGAAAAGGGGAGAATGTATTTGAATGGATACAACCACATCCATTTGATGGTACCTCATCAGTGGTTGTTTCACTGTCCTAATGGTGAAACAATCGTTGGCTGACATGTAGGAATGCAGCTCCATAGGAAACCTGGGTGACAGAGACACCTGTGCTCATTTCAGGGTTGAGGTTTTTTCTCAGGTATCCTAATTTATGGTATTTGAAGTATGTGAATATTTCCAGTATCCAGAAATAGGATGTTTGGTCACAGAACTACTAGCAGGAACAAAAATTCCCAATGTACCTGGACTATAATTAACCATCTAACTATAGAAGCATTTGGCCAACCAACACCGCTCTGGCTGATTTGTTTCAAAAGACAGACTGACTGACTGCAGAAATTGCCAGAGCTGTTCCTCCCAGTAAGATACACCCCTTATGCAATAACAGAGGTGATAGTTGCAACAGAGGAATTCATATGCCTGTGAACAAAATATTTTTTTTCACAACAGAAAGAGAAAAACATATAGCAGTGCTGTCTCAGGGGTTTAATTAGCTTCAAAGGAACCCTAAAAACAAGACATCAGAAGCTTTGCTTTCCACAAAACCAATCAGTATCAATTGAAAGTGCATAACATGTATAACCCTGAGGTTCACAATGCCTAATAATTAAATATTGGATCATTTTCCATACTCAAGAGAGAAGAGTTTATATAAATCAACAATAATCAAAGGGAAGTTGTTCTCCTGTGGGGACAAGAAGGGTTTGAATTCAGTACATTGATTTCAGTCAGTTGTCCTTCTGAAACATGGCATGGCACAGGTTTTCTGTGCAGCTTTCTGAGATCTCCAAACAAGATTGTGAATTTGTCCTTCCTAACATTTTGACTTGTTTTCCTCCAAAAATCAGTCCACATTTCCAAAGTCTCTTATAGACAAAGAAAAACATAAGCCACAGCTAATTAGCAGAACATCCACCCAAAACCGTACTTGTCCACCTCCTTTCCTCTCCCTGTTCTTCTGCAGCCTTCTCTATCTGCTTCTCCATTACTATTTCTTTTTAATCTCCTGTTTCCAGCAATATTTATCTGGCTCTTTTAATTAGCATTGGTTCAAAGGATCCTTATAAATACAGATTTTAACTTCATACAATCTCTATATGGGCTCGATGAGTAGAAAAGTGCAGTGGATTGAAAATTGGCTGAGATGCTAGGCTCAAAGGATTATGGTAAGTGGAACGAAGTCCAGCTGGAGCACAGTTACTAGTGGCATGATTCCAGAGTACGATAACGGGGCCAATAAGTTTATTAATGACCTAAAGGATGGGACAGAGCACCCTCAAACTTTCAGATTATAGAAAACAGCTGATTACATCAGAGGGTTGTGCTGCCATTCAGAGGCACCTTGATCAGCTGAAGAAATGTGCTAATGGGAATCTCGTTAAGTTCAGCAACAAGAAATGCAGAGCTCTGCATCCGGGCAACAATCACCCTGAGCACCAGTTCATGCTGGGGGAGAAAACAGCCTTGCAGAGAAGGACTTGCGGGCCCTGATAGACAGCAAGTTAAACAAGAGCCAACAGCATGCCTCTGCAGCAGAGACCGCCAAGAGATCCCAGGCAGCACCACGAAGAGTTGCCAGCAGATCGAGGGAGGTCACCTGATCCTTCCATTCTGCTCAGCACTGGAGGAGTCACCTCTGCAGTACTGTGTCCAGTGCCGGGCTTCACTGTACATGAGAGACATGGACATGCTGGCAACAAATCCAGTGAAGGACCACGGAGATGATTAAGGGACTACAAATCTGTCACACAAGGAAAGGCTGAGAGAGCTGGAACTGTTCATCCTCAGGAAGAGAAGGCATGGAGAGGAATCCCATCTATGACAAACACCTAATGGGAGGCAGTAAAGAAGATGGAGCCAGGCTCCTCCTCTCAGCTATGGAGTGAAAGAATAAGAGGAAATAGACACAAATTGAAACACATAAACTTAAGATTGTTTTAATTTTGTTTTGTTTTTCCTAGGAAGGTGATCAAACAATGGAACAGGTTACCCAAAGAGGATGCACAGTCTCCATCCTTGTGTTTTCCATACTCAAAACACAACCAAGCAGGGTCTTGGTCAACTCACTCTTGCTGACCTGCTTTGAACAGGGAATCTGGACTAGGCTGTCTCCGGAGGCACCTGTCACCTTCAGCAATTCTGAGAAACAGGCTCAGAATTAGGCTCAAGCCCTAACAAAAGTTAGGGGTCTTAAGGGCACTGATGACTTGTAAGCAGTGCATATGTAATCTCTACTAGTCTTAAAGAACATTATAAAACTTCTCAGCACATTACCCCTTTGCAGCAGGGTAACATATCCTTTTGAGAAAGAGCTACAAAGAATCACAACCAGAACAGGACTTCTGGCTTGCACCCAGCTCTAACTCAGTGTTTGCACTATGCCCCTTTTATCCCACTTGGTTAATGCAAATTGGTCAAGTGCAGCCTGAGTTAGAGAAGAAGCAGCAGCAGCAGCAAGGAGTACACTATTTGCATTCTGGTATATGGCCATCACTGCCTGCAACCATAGAATGCATATGTTTCTTATAACATGAAGGAATGCTTCTGGATCACTAAGGCCAACTGAGAGCATTACGAATTCATTCACTTGGCCAAATTCCTTTCTTAGTTACTGAAAAATGAAGCAAGCTCACTGTGGTCAGGACATAAATTTTAGGCTATTATAATTACTGTTGTATGTGTGAAAATATGCACGCACCCATCCCACACATTTAGACTGGGTGCTACTTCCATAACTGCACTGCAAATTCCATGACGTAGTATTTTTCTTGCAGCATTAGCAAAGTCATAGGACTACCCCCTATACTTCTAGACATGATGGCTGTAGAGAGTTTGAAAACACCCATTCTTCCCTTACTTCTTCATTTGCCTTTTGATTTTTGTCTAAAAAGCAAAATTTTTAAGTGGTAATTTTTGTGATTAGTATACAAGTCTTCCGTGCTTCAACAATTATATGGAGTTTGTCCTTCCAAGAGAAACATTTTTACCCTCCTCTCCTCCAAGTGAAGGGCATGAAGCCCTGGTCTGGTCCTCTTTACCAAGCTCTACAACTGAAAGCCACTCCTTTTGCCTCATTTAATCCAATCTCTACCCTCTCAGAGCGCACCAAAATTCATAGCTATTTATCTCCAACTTACCTACATTCAGTCTTTAAGAATGCTCTCTCTTCTCCACCAGACTAATATCATAAAACATATTTTGCAGACTCCACTGCTTTTGAGACCAGAATACTGCCATGTCTCAGTACAATTTAAAAAGAAGAAAAATTTCTTTGAACATTTTGCAATAGCCCTATCATTTCCCTGTCTGTTTTAACCAATCTGTCCTGGTTTAACCAGGTAGAACAGGAGTTGGGGAGTCAGGCTTGCAGCAGGGTGCGTCCTTCAGGTTTCACTGCAAGAGTCCAACTAGACAGAGTGGTGATCTCAGTAGAAAACCTGGAAGATAGCAAGCAATTTTCATCTCACACATTAACCTTCACCCAACCACTGCCAGCTACCTAGACAGGTTGAAAACATAGGGAACCACAAGGCAGAAAACCCTTGCTCTGGAGAAACTAATCACTTCTCAACTGTGGCTGAAGCACAAAAATCACAATGTAAAGAAAGTTTCTTTGCATTAATGATACTTCAATTGAAGGTAACATTGACTCACGTCGCTGAAATTATAAAAATAATGGAAACTTTCCCTACAACCAAATGCCAACTTCTCCACAATCATCAGACCATATGTGGCAAGGCTTCACTCATTCATCCATGGTGCTGCATACCCTGAAATCCTGGAAGTTTCTTCCCATCCTACTGTTATTTCCTCAGGAAAATTTTTTAAACTGTTAGAAGCATAGTGTAAAATCCTGCCATTTAACTATCAAGAAATTATGTTCTTATATTATTATCCTGCTAAAGAAAACATTAATGAGCAGTCCTTGACAATATCACTGCCCTTGTTTGCAGCAGGTCTTTCAAGCAAACATAAGAAAAGGATGAAAATTCTCTAATTTTCATTTTTATCCAAAGGCACTGAAATTAACCCATAGGATTTTCTTTTATCTTTCTGTTTCTATCTTTTCATCTCTCTTTCATCTCTTTTACATTAAAACTGGAAGCAAAGTAAATAAATAACCTCTTTGCAGATGAAGACAGTTTATGGAAGCCTAAGCTCAAACATCCAAAATAAGGGGATAAAACCCCCACTTATTTCTGCTTTGAATTTTAGGATTGCAGGAAGAAACATCGTATTTCAGCACACAGGGTAAGCCAATTTAAGTCAAACCTGCTGTGCCCATATACAACTGGTCACATTATATTGACCTCTCCTTTACACTGTTACTGTTGCTTTTACAGATAGGTGGAAAGCTAGTTCAAGGAACTGAAATTGAAAAAAACAGGTGTTATTTCAGAGGGGATAGTGTTAAGTTTTCGGTTGGCTCGGCTCCCTGTCTGGCTGCATGAGAGGCAGGGATAACACACAGGAGTAGGGAAAACAAGACTGCCTTCAACCAGCTTTAAGCTCAAACTGAACTTGGTGAGCTAGCTGGAATGTCGGGAGATGAAACCTGCTGTGTTCATGCCACTCCCCTAAGGCCACTGCAGTGCTTAAGGTGTATACAAGGCATATGTTTAAAAATAAAAAGCTTTGTGAAGAGGTACGAGTCAACACTGAACAAGTAGGAGCAGCTACAAAGCCCAATATAGTCTCTTGCAAAAGATACAGGCTTAGGTCAGGATGAAGTGCACAGCCTGAGCTCAGGGATACACTTAATAGCTTTATTAGCTGAGAATGATTCTGCCTCACTGGTTTGGTTTTAGACTCCCTGACATGCCCTTGCATTGCCTTAAAAGTCAGCCCTTAACATCTAAATTTACTCCTTACCAAGGCAGTTTGGGTGTTCACAGGAATAGCACTACTGCTAAGGGTGTATGTATGTTCCCTTACCACAAGCAGTCCTCCCCTAAAATGTATGAAACCAAGAGGTTGCAACCACATTGCAAGCCAGACTTACAAATTTAATTTTCCCAGTTCCCCAAAAGCCTCAGACATAGTTTTCTGAACACACAATGCCAAAGTGGATCATTACTAGAGGACTGACTAGTCCTGCATCTCCCCTGAAATATTAAGAGCCTGAGAATGAGCAGAAGCCGGGTATATCCTAGTCTAATACCTAGAAACCAGCACAGGCTCAAAAACATAAGGTTTGAGACTCCCTCCAAAATGTTTGGTAATCATTTATTCTGACAACTCCCTCTATTCCTAACCCTTAAGCAAACATCCCACTCCTTTTTAAACCTTGTTAAATTCTTGGCCCCATCAGCATCCTGTGGTTGACTGTTCCAGCATCTAATTGCAATTCCTAACTTCTGGAGCCGCCTGCTGCAGTCCTTCTCACTTGAACACTGAGTGCACTCCACCTACATGAAAATGAAGAATGTTCCTGATAATGCTTTTGAATACATCTGTTTCAGAGCAGAGCACTGCCTCAATGGAGGTCTGCACCAGGCCTCCAAAACCCACATATTAAACTGCCAGAAATTGTGGAAAGGCTATAGCAGACTAATCCCTGCAGCAATATTTGCAAGAAGCACTTAATCACTCTGCTAGGCAAAAATAAATAATGCAAAGGCAGAAAATAGGACAGCTGAATCAGAAGAACAAAATATTCAAACAGTTAATAGCAAGGAGATGCTCTGGTTTCATCACAGCACACCTGATTTAAAGATGCACTCTTGTAACACATTAGCTCCTAGAAAACAAAATAGAAAACACAGACCAAGTGTGTCAGGCACATATACCACACCAGTGTTGTATCATCTCTTCCCTTGCATCCTTTACATCAGGGAGTCCAACTGTACTGGCCAGTTTCCAGAGTGAAATCATACAGTCTGCCACCAGCACTATGAATTTGTATTTCCAGAAAATCCTCATGTCATAGCCTGAGAGCAATTATCAATGAGGAATTATTGATTTTAATGTCAAATTGTCCAAGCACTTAAGAAAGGGAGACATAGAAGAAAATGGCAAAGAATGAACAGACTATTTGTTTTTAAAAACAAAAAAGAATTATTAAGAGTCTCTGATATCCAGAACAATTGCAGTCATGGCCAAAAATTTCTAATTTTATTCCATTAGAGACCTATTGTTGGGTCCAAATTTCTTACTGTAGTTTGCTGAAACAGATAAAAATCAAACAGTTCAGCTGAAATGGACGAAATACATGTGGCTGACAATACAGACAGCAAAAGCACAATCTACTAGACCTATTTTACTCAGCAAATGCTGCAACCAGATATGGGAGCCATGGCTTCATCTAAAGGGACAGATGCACCCTGGAGTTCTAAGCAGCATCCGGGGGCAGACAGCATGACACGCACATGCCACGGGATGCCAGTACACGGGATGCCAGTACATGCCAGCTGGCTTAATGCCATCAGGGAGCTAAGTCCTCTGTGAAACCTGATTCTCACCAAGAGAAAAACAAGTAAAGCTCTTTTATCACATCGTGGTTTCATGGCAGTTCAGTTGTCAACGTGTTTCAGCACATCACCCAAACAAGTGCTTGTGCCAGCACAAAGAAAGGTGCAAAGGGACTGGGTCATCAAGCAGCAACACTTGCTTAAGTACCAGAGGAGCAAAGTCTTGGCATGAAGTTCTATCAGCTCCATCCTAATGGTTCATCACTGTCAGAAAGGGGTGGCCTTACATTCACCTCCTCTCTTGTACCTACCCAGGAACTTGTCTGATAGAGCAGTAAACCAAATCAGCTTATTAATGACAGAAAATTAACCTGGCACCAAAAGAATTCTGCCATGTTAGCAAGACAAATCAGCTGCACATAGGGTCAGATAAATGTCAGGCTCAATGAGGATGGAGAGACATGCAGAGGAGGAATGCGGATGGGTATATTCTCCTCCTTTGGACAGGAGGGAGCTATTACATCACCACATTGCATAACCTGACCCTGAGGAGCCAGTGTCCCACTTTGCCTAGAAGAGGACATCAACCTCTCTTCATTAGCGTCTCCATGCAGAGTTTTCTGGTTATGTACAGCATCATTTAAATGTTCTCCCATTCATCAGCACAGGCAAATGAACTACATAAACCCTAAGTACAACCTACACATAAGAAGTGAACTATCCCCATGGTACTCATGCTACCTTTTGCCTTCTGCAAGCTTTCAGAGCAAATACCCTTTAAAACGTGCAGTTCTTCAGTGATGGCCTCACTTTAATATAGGGCTATACAACCGCACGGCAACAAATGTCATTTTGGTAGGAATCAAATGTTCATTTTAGAAGAAAAAGGAAAAAAAAAGAAAAAGAAAGCAGTGTGTTTCGTTATTTTACTTTTCCATATCCTCCATGAGGGCTAATTTGCCAGATGTGGATAAAAGTTAAAACTAATGCACCAGTCTGATCCCCCTATTAAGAAATTATGAATCCAGAACATTTCTGAACTATATTCCAGGCATCCTCGCCACACAGGAATGGATTCAGCCACACACTTGATATCTGCTCAGATTGTATTCACTTTGCAGAAATAGCTTCCTTTCAAAGACATCAGCAAACAACTATGCAATGACTGTTTATTTGCATTTGAAACAGGAGACAGTAAAAATTCAACTTTGTGACTATGTTTTCAACATTCAATGAGAAGGGACAGATAGTCACTGCAAAAAGACTGCAGTGGTTTAAGATGTTCTTAAAAGTAAAGTTTCTTTTTTTTTAAATCTACTATTCCCAGAAGCAGAGACAGCAAAGCACATTACAGGAGTCACCTTTATATATTTCAGTGTATAGTCACCTATTTATTTTTACCTGCCAGTAAAAACCAACAGCTGAGCCAGTTCAACAGTCCACAGCTACCTAAAAGAACCATCCTCTTTCCTCACTTTGCCCCCATCCTCCTGACTAGGTGGTCCCATCCTCAGTGGTACTCATCTGACCCCTTCACGAACCAATCCAACTCACCAGGCCAGGAGCAAACCCATCCACTTCCATTGCTTCAGTTCACTGCAGGTTTACTAGGTCAGCAGCAGTAGGAGGAAGCAAGGAAGAATGGAGGGAACAGTGTAGGACCTACTCTAACAAGAGCGCAAGGCTAGGTCAGCTAGGCCTGCCTTGTGCAACAGCCCCCACGGTGTCCCTGCCCTACCAGCCATGCTACCAGTTTGGTGACCAGCAGCATAAAGCACTTCAAGCTTCACATCTGCTCCTACAGCTCACGTCAAGCTGCAACGCAAGACACCAGAGATGCTTTCACTACTAGGATACCATAAAGGGTTGCAGCTTGTGGAAAGGGGCCTTTATTTTAGGAGTGTTGAAACACATTAATAAAACCAAGCATCCAAAACCCAAAGGATCCCAGTATCAAATATTAGCAAATATTTGATATTATTTGCTAATATTTGCAAATATTAGCATTTACTCTTAAAGTAAGCTTGTACACAAAAGCCTTTTTTAAATCTCTTTAAGAAAGGTGCATGTCTAGCTAGAACAAGGTTTACTTCTACTAATATCTCAATAGCCAGAGCTAGATAAGCTGTGGAGTCTTGGCCCATTCGTTCTAGTGCATGGAAGATTATCTGCTTCTCTGCATCCTGCAGTGTTTTATCTGACATACATGTGAATATATAAATGTGTGTGTATATACACATATACACACATACACAAACAGCCCTAAGATGCTTGGGATCCCCTTGGGATTTCGATCCCAAAATAAAAAAAATTAAACACAGATATGTGAAAAGCCTGTAAGTTATTTCACTTGAGGAACATGTTTCTCAATAGAGAACAACTTTCTAACGTAAACCTATGGTTATTATCCCAAAGCAGGGTTACAGGAGTTAAGCACAACCCACTTCATATAAAAAAAATCCATTAGCATCACCTTTAGACAGCATCGTTAATCACAGAACAAGAATGTATCTGAGGGCAAGCATATTTAGTATCATGCCAAACTCCTCAATGACACCTCAGATGAGCAGAGCTCTCTGGGGTTACAGCCTACTACATTGTAAGAACAAAACAAACAAACAAACAAATCAATCTAACCATTCTTTCTCCCTCTTCAGTTCAGGACAGTATGTGTTCCTGGACAGAACAGATCACCTCAGTATCTTTGCACTGCCACTTCACATGATAATGAGAATGTAACTAAATGAGCAGTGAACTAAACTTTACATTCTACAATTCATTAACCTCTATCTACATTCAGGCAACATGTCTTTAAAACCTTGCAGTCTTTGATGGAATCATCCTACTGTGAGATCTTTTTAGCAAAGTTTTCAAAGTGTCCTTCCAAGGACAAGAATGCTGACGTGATCTTCCTAGCTCAAATCTGAATCAAAAGCTGCTACAGTGTAACTTGAGGCCATTTTTAACATTAGGGCCTATTGTTAAGTGAGTCTGTCTTTTGCCTCATAGGTGTCATGGGGCATATAGTTAAAGAAAAATAAGGCAAAAATAAAACGTTGTCACTGTCACTTGTCTTATTGCTTTCTAGTGTACAGAAGTCTTTATGATCCATTTCTGCTTAATGCTAAATATATATGAAAACCAAAACCAGCTACTTAACTTTTTTGCATTTCTGTTACAGTCAGAAATCCCAGGTCTCATTTCAAAGGCTCACTGGTGAAACCAAAGCAAAAAAATAAACCTAACCCACCAAAACTCAACAAGGTACATAATCTGATAAATCATCTGTCTTAACCCAAAATATCGCAAAGCTAAGGTTTTCAGGGCAGTGTAAAGTAGCACTTTTAGAACAGCACACCACCATTCTCTGACCTGTTTTACAAGAGCAATACCTACACCATCACCAGTGAGGGAGCAGCTCAGAAGACAACCTGGCTCCTCCAGCTGCAGCAACCCTGGCTTTGACAGTCTCTGGAACTACAGGGAGCTCGAAAGGGAGCAGCTGCTCTTCCACCACTACGCGTCCTGAGGCAAAGTATTATTTTAAGGATAAGGCTCTTCAGGTAGGCAAGACCTAAAATGTCACTGTGAAGAAAAAAATAGAAAGGAAAAAGAATACACATGAACATAGGAGTCTTTCGGCTCTCTGATCCTTACTGATTGAAAGAATGTTCCTTCCTTTTGTAAGAAAAAAATTGATAAACAAGAGTTGAAGTTTAGTATCAACATAAGACACTATTTTAAGGTCATTTATTCTTCCCATGGAAGAAATACAAGAAATTTTAAGCTTGAAAGAAAATTTCATCACTGTATTTCATTACCAACATTTTGGCTGGAACAAGTCTAGTGTGTTAAATGAACAAAATTAGTTAGAAGGTACAGCAGACTGAACTTTGATAACTGAGACTTGAGGAAAAATAATGCATTTGCACGCAGCTCTATGCAAGTGAGCACATCCTGGCTTAATTTACAGAGAAAACATCCCACAGCTGAGAATGCAAAATGGGATAGCAATAGCTCTGAGCAAAATACCAAGATTTAATGAAACAGTACTTAAGATCCCACCAGCAGAACTCTCATCCCTTCCTTAAATTACACTGACACAGTTTTAAACAGACAATAGAGTCAATGGTGCAGTGAATTTGTGACCGGAGATTTTATCCTATTTTACCATTATGCAGAGGGAATGGAAATGTACACAGATAACAGCCAACATCTGTATATTAAGGCATATTACAAGCTAGAACCCTGGCACAGATTCTTTCCCTTGTGCTCAAAAAGGAGATCCAGTCTCTTTGCCCACTACATCTCATCCCATCTTACCCTTCTTTTTTTGGCTATGCTTGTTCCACTACAGCATGGCACAAGGTACACCACTAACTGTGACTCAGGAGAGAGACTGTTTGCTCCCCAACTGTACTGGGTTTGTGTGGCAAGGTTCTGCTAGGGGGAGAGGGCTACAAGGGTGACTTCTGTGAGAAGCTGCGGAAGCTTCCCCCATGTCCAACAGAGCCAATGCCAGCTGGCTCCAGGACGCGCCTGCTGTTGGCCAAGGCCAAGCCCATCAGGGATGGTGGTAGTGATAAATGTGATAACACATTTATGAAGGAAAAAAAGTTATTGGGCAGAAGTAAATGTGGCCAGAGAAGACAGGAGTGAGAAATATGCAAGAGAAACAGCCCTGCAGACACCAGGGTCTGTGAGGAAGGAGGTGCTCCAGGTGCTCCAGGCACTGGAGCAGAGATTCCCTTGCAGCCCCTGGTGCCGCCCATGGTAAGGTAACTGTGCCTCTTCAGCCCATGGAGGTCCATGGGAGTGCAGAGATCCACCTGCAGCCCAGGGAGGACCCCATGCCAGAGCAGCTGGATGCCTTAAGGAGGCTGTGACCCTGTGGGAAACACGAGCTAGAACAGGCTCCTGGCAGGGACCTGTGGCCCCATGGAAAGAGGAGCCCATGCTAGAGCAGGTTTGTTGGTAGGACTTACGAACCTGTGGAGGACCCAGGCCGGAGCAGCCTGTTCCTGAGGGACTGCACCCCATGGAACGGACCCATGCTGAAGCAGTTCATGGAGAACTGTTGTCCATGTTGGAGAAGTGCACAGAGAACTGTCTCCCATGGGAGGTACCCCACACTGGAGCAGGGGAAGAACTCCTTTCCCTGAGCAGTGGCAGGAACATGTGATGAACTGACCATAATCTCCATTCCTGTGTCCCCGCAACGCTGGTGGGGACGAGGTAGAGCCTGGGAAGAGGGGAGGGTGGAGGAGGAGGATTTTTTTCAAGATTTGTTTTACTTCTCATGATCCTGCTCTGATTTTGATTGGTAATAAATTCAGTTAATTTCTCCAACTTGAGTCTGGTTTTGCCCTTGATAGTAACTGGTGAGTGATCTCTCTTTCCCCTTATCTCAACCCATGAGCCTTTTGTAATATTTTCTCT
>VZRE01014803.1:0-78982 GCA_013396775.1 Cephalopterus ornatus
AAAATCCACTGCACAGGCTTGAAGGCTATGATGAATAATATATTAGATTAAATTCCACTGATTTATTACAAATTAAATACCAAATTTATTTCAGGGTTACAGGTTGAAGTACAGATGGGCCAAGAGACATTAAAATCAAGATCATAACCTAGATAACAGGTTTATCTTATGTGACCATAGAAAAGGTCCTTGTTGTATATTCTTACTATTATTTCTGTTCTGCTAACATGTGGTATTACTGTAAATTGAGAAATTTAAGAAAGCAAAGGAAGTCAAAGTCCTCAGTGGAAAAGATGAATGAAAATCCAGTGATTACAATATTCAGCTTCTTCTGCTGCTTCTGGTTGACTTTGATCTTCACTCTACAGTCAAAAGTTTATTAAATTATCCCTTCCTGTTTGTTTTTTTATTAGCCTTAATGTCAACAGATGTGGAAAAGAGGAAGAAAAATGTGCTGATATAGAGTCCTGTATTCTTGTCACAAGATACTGTAACTTGCACACTTCAGATCTACCTTTTGTGTTATCTTTAGTATGCACAAATGGCAGAGCTTTAGAGCTGTCCAGGAAAGGTCACTGACAGGACATGCACGCTGGCAGGGACTTTTAGTGACAGAACAAAAACTTTGAGACTTCCTTTGAAACAAGAGTGTCTGCATTCCAAACAAAACAAAACAAAAAAAGGAAACGTGTAGAGAGAAGTCGCTTTTCTGATATATCCTTTTATTTCCCCATAACCAAGCTTAAGGACTCCACAAACTGGGAACAGTGAGTGCAATATGCTGTTATTCCATTACTCCAGCGAGGTGTGTTCTTCCTACTTATACTAACATCAAGAGGCACAATCTTAGCTATATGTTCTGTTTCTTTAGAGAAAGACTTTAAACTGGATTCTTTAAACCAGTCATTAAATACTTCCTGACACAAATACCACCAACTGTTCCTTGTATTAAAACCAAAATCAAAGACCGACCTTCACAGAAAACTTACTATCTTCTTTGATTGTACTTTTCAACGTACTATCAATGATTCTGTTTATAAATTACACTCTTCAGCAGATGTTCACAATAAGAAAAAAGAAAACACTTTTTTGTAATATCTAATCATAGTTGAGATATTGGATTTTTAAAAATATATCAGGGTCTAGAACACAATTGTTTCTTCTCTTGCTCAGGGTGTATTTTGATGTCTGTCTTTTGTTTTAAGACGTAAGTTTTTTCATTTCAGCAAGTGGGATGCTTGCTGTATTTCTATAAAATACTGTAAAGAAAGCAGGGAAATCCACAAAAGTTAAAAGAAAAAAAAAGATCAAAGTTATTTAAGACCTTTCAACATTTTCAAAAATCACGATTTTTTCTTCTTAAAGCTACTAGGTTTTTTAGGAAAAATAATTTAAATCTATATGCTTAAAATATTTTAGCTTTTGATGAAACCCATATTTTTCACTGAAAAAATATTTCAGCAGTTTTTTTGAACATCTGCCACATCTTACACCACCTTATGTCTGTGACACAACTGAACCAATAGTTCCACTGATCCCTTTTATATTTGTTGGAAGCTATTTTAATGTCTTTATACAAAAGAATAAAAAGGAGAAAGAGTCAAAAAATTGCAACAATTTTAAGGTGTATGGTAAGGTAATTAGAATAAGGGTATCTCTGGATTATGCAGCATCTATGGTTAATGCACATGCAGTACTAAAAATACAGATATAGAAATACATTTCTATTAATAGTAAGACATTATATAATATATCCATAAAACAAAAAATGTCACTTATTTCCTCAGCAGCTGGAGGCAAGCAATTATTTCACAATCACCACCTCCCTTGCTTCCTACTGCTATTGTTGCACTCAATAATGAGAATTTCAATTCTAGCATTTCTTATAGCATGGCTTGGATTGTGAACACAGTTACACTGCTGTGAATCCAGCTTCACTCTAGCAGTGCTGAGGAAGGTGCTCAGGTCTTTCATCATGCTCACAACAGAACGCAAGTTAGGTTCAGTGAGCTCGTCTCTTTTATTCTTATATATTAACCTGAACACGTGCAAGAGAGACACACTCCTATATTCAGCAATGTTACAGTTGGACCTGGAGGTTCTCAGCATCTCTTGCTTTTATCACCTGCTAAAACCTCTTGGTTTCCAAAAACTCAGAAACGCTTTCATGGTCATTAGGTGTCAGGATTATATTCTGTATTGTAACTATTGTGTTGCCTTTGCAGTTCATTTGTTACAGTTCCTGTTTTTTAAAACATAGCTGCTAGAAAAGGATTCATCACTTTTAGATGATGAATTATTTTTTGCCTTGTGGAACAACCTCCGAAGGCAGTCCAGCCACACTCATATGGACAGCTAAAATCCTGGAAAAGTGGGAAACTCTTCTAGAGATTGCAAGTGTTTCCAGAATGAAATGATAACTGCGTTGAGTTTCTTAGGATAACATGCTGCACTTAGCTGTGGAAGTTTGATAACTCATGCCTAAATCTTCTCTTTTTGATGTGGCTTTCAGCTTTCCCCTAACTGGAACACAGCTTAGAGATATTTGCCACTCTCCTGTCATGTAAGCAATGAAAAATTTCAAGGTTTATCCCCCTCATGTTTCTTTGATAAAAATTTTGCTAAGCACATGGAGCATTTCAGTTTAATGAAAAAGTCCGAGCAAAAGCTTATGCCTGGGAAGTGAATGAGTGAAAGAGGCCTGGAAATGGTATATGCAGTAGCTGATTAGAGATAAAGCTAACAAAAGTAACACTGGATGAAAGCCACGACAAATCCTTTTTTAACTGGGACATAAGTACCCACAAGAATTCTCCTTTTCCGCCCTGCCTGCCACTGCAGGTTCCTAACATCACTTGGTGATGCCTGTCCAACACTTCTTTGAAGCACCCATGTAGGAAAATGGGCACCTGCCCCTTGCAAAGAGGTACACTGCAGTGCTGACCACGTGGCCGGTGGGGCCAGACATCCTGCTTGTGTTTGACTCCTGGCTGGATGCCCTAATGCTTACCCAGCCTGGGCACTGGGACAGGGTCACCCAAGAGATCCCCCAGGGAAGAGCTGGGAGTTAATGCTCTCTCAGGAGAAGCATCAGTGCTGACCTTCAAGACACACTGCAAAATTGCTTCCCACTCCTTTCTGCTCAGGAACATTAGCTAGACAACCATGGCAATTAAACCTATTACTTTTCTCAGAGCATTTTTTCAGAAACAAATGAAACTCTTGCTTGTATCATGGGATACCCTGAGAATGGGCTAAATTTATAGAGAAGCAAATATTGTCTCATGTGTCTGACTTCAAATGTAAGAAACAGTGATAGTCACTGAACGGCAGCCCACAACATTAAACTAACCCCCCCTGTGAACAGCATGTCTTTTCAGGATTAACAATTTATAAAGTTAATGCACATCTAAGCATGCAGCTGTCCTTTTCTATTTTTAATAACCAAAAGGAAGATGTCACCAAGTAAAGAGGAAAAAAAGCTGTTTCTCAATTGGGACTGTACAGAAAGCAGTGGCAGAGTTATTCTCTGTGCTGTAAAATGGTACTAATAAGTTTGGTCATGGAGATTAAAAATACTAGATAGACCAAAAAACTTAAGCTCTCTTCATTTTGCTTTCATGTTATTATTAAAGTGTTCTTTGAAAGAACTTACTTTAACTCTGATCATAAAATGAATACTACCTCACGTGTGGCTTGGTATAAACAAGCATTAAACTAAACTACTCGAGGTATTTCATGATTTAATTGCATTTTCTTATGGTTTTACACAAGAATTAATATAAATAATACCTTATTTTTCTGGGTATTTAAGCATGAAGAATCCCTAAGTGCTTTGCAAAATTATATACACGAAGGAAGAACTTTCAGTGTTTAAATGCATCAGTTCTCTGAGGGGGTTTATATGTAAATATATATATTTTTCTGCTTGACACCAGTTTCTTGGACTTTGGTGATGAATGCGCTTTAAATGCTTTGATAGGAATAGAATCTGCAGTAGCATTAAAAGATGAATCTTGAGCAATAAATATTTTGCTAAGATATCAGTACAATTTCTCACTCATTTGAGGAGTATTGTGAAACTGTGCAGTAATGATTTGCAAAAAGCCAGGCAAGAAGATGACTGATGTGGGAATACAAAGCTGGCTACACACTTGAGTGAAAATGAGGTGAAAATGCACTGAAAATTGAATTGTTGAGCTAGCGAAAAGTCACAAGTGGCTTTTTTGTTCAGAATCATACTTGAGTCTCATTTAATATTCATAGTAATGATTTTTGCACAGAAGTATGCTGCTAAAATGTGGTGACTCAAACGTGAAAGTTATCAGTAAAAGAAGTAAGATCACACTGATGAAATGAGGTGATGCTCAAGACCTAAATGATGGAAACGGGATGGAATGTAGCGGTACAACATGCATCTTGGTCATTATTAACAAGAATTTCTTCTCTAAGCATCTGAGTGGTAAGAAAAGGAGAGCAAAGAATTGGTTGCGCTAATTGATCACAGTTCCTCCAAACAAAGTAATACAGTCACTAAAGAAAAAGTTGTATGCAATTCCAGAACATGACTAGTGAGGCATACCCAGAAGGAAATACTGTACTGTTCTAAAAAGTACAGGTAAGACCTGACCCAGAATGCAGTGTTTAATTATGGCTTCTCATGCTTACAAAAGACAATTTCAAATTAAAGAAAGTGCTTCTAGCTTTTTTCACCTTTTTTATTTTTTAATATATTTTTTGATTTGAGAGCCAAAAAGAAGAAAAAGCAATGAAAACAGAAATGACAGTGTTGGAACAAAAATAAGCTGACTTTAACCAATTCTGCTTTTTAATAAGCAGAACAAGGTTTTGCAGTTTGATAAGTTTATACACAGGATTATGTGTGGTTACTTGAGATAGTACAAATTCAGTGAATTGAGAATTATCTTCCAGCCACATCTCTGAGACCCCCAAATCAGCAACAGGTTAGGGATTGATCTGCCTAGATAACTTCCTTATAAGTGTTTCTCAAAAACTTTTGATAAAGAAGAGAAAAAACCCAAAATCAAAGCCAGGTTTTCCTTGAATTGCTTGAGCTCCCGGCTAACTAACTTGTTTCTGGGAATGACGCACTTAGCAGCTTTGCAGACCATTTCCACCCTCAGCACACCCAGTGAGGACACTAGGCAGAAGTAACCTTTCCTCCCTTTCTCTGGACTATGTAAAAGCGCAGTGTACAGCTTACAAGAAAATAAATGCAACGCGCTTCTTGTCATGCCTCACAATAAACCTGGTCAGTTATAAACAAAGGAATTTTTATTATTCCTGCATTCTGCCTGGAAAAACAAACAAACAAACAAACAAATAAACAAACCAAGACAGTGTGCCACCCTTACAAGAAAGGACTACAAAATATTTTGAAGCCAGGTGACAATAATAAATACTAAAAAAATATTTCACAAACTTTATACTGGTAGGACACACGATGAGGTTGTATTAGAAGATCTGCTGGATTCAACCAAATTATATTATCTATTTAAAGCAATGTATGCTGCTCTTGATCTTTTGGAAACTGTCTTAATAGCTCTGTTTACATGTAATGATAGTGGGTCCACCTTTTAGTGAAACCCTGTCATCACAACTGGTGATTATGTACCCCACATGCTGTTGATTTCATAAGACTTCATCACTTCCATGGCCGTCAGTCTCAGCATTCGCAACGTTATGTTCCTTCATCCCACACTGTAATTTCTTTAGCACAGGGCAGGCAGTGGAGCACGATGTTTATGCTGCTATCTCTGCTGCTGTTGCTACTTCATCTAATGCATCTGTGATACAAGTTGCTAAATCATCATGAGAATAATAATGAGTTACGAAGCAGGCTACTTATTACACTAGAATTATTCAGTAATGGTATTTTTAATGTACATTTAATTTCCATCATCACTACAGTCTGCATAGAGCTGCCTGTAAGTCTACAACAAAAACAAATAATTGTAATCCAGAGTCATTACTGCTACAGGTTATGAAGTAAATGCATAAACACACATGAAAACTTTTCCTGTAATTCATGACCCCTTTGGGGTCATGTTAATAGTTCCTAGTTTATCTGCATGAAGCACCAGTAACTCTGTTAAAAAAAATAGTATACTGTGTCCACTTTTGGGGCAAAATGTAACATACATGTAACTTCCTCTGAAGGCCTCAGAAGCAACTGAATAGAATATTCGCTGCCACCAGACCCTAAAGATCAGTTCATGGGAGAGGAACCTTTAAGGTTTCTTCCATATGCATCCTGATAAACCTACATTTCTATTTATACATCTGTGCTGTGATTTCAGAGGGGAAACTTAGACTTACAGTACCCCTGGAAGCCCAAGCAATTTATCTCTCCTTCATAGTATGTTTGTAAGGCAGACCACACAAGTTGTGCTGGCGTACACCAACACAAGAGGTCGTCAAAAGGGACAGAATTCACGGGAAATATTAAGAGTAGCAAGGGTAGACACCCTCCATTAGATCTTGCTGAAGGGGGACAGTAGATCTAATGCTTAAAGTCTCTCTTATTCTCTGTGTACCTCTAGAAGAGGTTATTGCGCCCTGAAATAGCAAAGAAATTAATGTGCTGGCACCTCAGGTGCCTCAAATCACGCCACATCTAATGCACTAATATATATCATTCTTGTTTGCTTCCTACATCATACATCAGAGATGTTCCTTGTATCACTGAGGCACCATGTATTTCTAATGTAAACAACAGTGCAGCCTTTTCATTTATATCCTGTAATTTTTTACAGGCTGTTTTCCTCAAAAATCCTGTAGTCCATAGATAATATTCTTGTTGAGACGGTCTCCTGATATGTAGCAAATATTTTACCCATAACAGCATATATTTAATATGAAGACTTTATATTCTCTATTAATTTTATCATTAATATTTACTGAAAATTAAGAGAAAATGTATAGCACCTAACTAGCATCACAGCATGTGCAAAACCCCCAAATAAATGCAACATAACATATATTATGTAAAGCTATTGTTAAGATTATCTATTGTGGCTTGTATCGGAACACTAAATATTGGTATGCCTGGGTGAAATAGTTTTTACTGATTTCACTGGTATCAGTGCTGTTGTAACTGTTTGTTGCTGATACCCATTTGAACCTACTTTCCTTTTTCAAAATTTTATGTAGCTCAGTCTCACTTTCACTACTCCACACAGACATTTCAGTTGATTTTCTTCACCCTACAACCCAAATTAATACTGTGAATACAGTGAAATCTTTGGATTGTAGCACAAGGCTGAGCTGTGCAAAGAAAACCTCTACAAATAAATGTATACTAGTAAATATAAGAAAACTCATCTACTGGTGAAAGATTGGCCACACTGTGCAACTACTGTCTGTCTTCTTTAAACAGTTATATCCAATGCCAACAAGCCCTTTTTCAGAAAAAGTTTGGACACAGTTTTGGAAAGAGCATGGGTCAGGGTCTGTGTCCCACAAGGTTGGTTGCACATGGCCACAGTGCTTTTGGGTGAAGAGATATCTGGTGTATAAATGGGGACTTTTCATCTCAGAAACAGTTCTGTCTTCCATTCTTTTGCTGAGGAGCATAAGAAATAGTTAATGAGAGATCAAAAACATGCATTCTAAATGTTGTTGTACAAGCACATTTGCCTGTATCTGCTTTGCTGCTGTTTTTCTCTAATGAGCAGCTGCAGAGAAAGAGTTACCAGACAATAAGCAACCCTACAGCAGCTCTGACACTCGCAACCATTGCTTTGTGTTAAACTTCCCACAACAGCTCCTCATGCCTTCAGTGCTGCAGCATGCCACATAGTCCCTCTTCTGAAGTCTTAAGATACCTACTGGTATGAGACACGCAGGACAAAAAGGGAGGGGACAGTCTTTTCTGCAGAGGTATCTCCAAGTGAAACACTACAGTTTAGCAAGATATTACAGTTGAAATCATTAGGAGTTTCTTGTTGCAAAATGGTTTGGAACAAAGAAAGCAATTCTAGCTTGAAAGCAGATTTGCATATGGGAGCTTAATTTATCAAACTGTGGGATGTATTTTGGAAAGAGAGAGAATACAACTGAAGAAAGGGAGAAGCATATTTAAGATGATTATGCCTTCCAATTACATGCGTCTTCATGCCCTGTATACTTATCTTCTGACATGTAAAGCTTCTATTTTCCAAATAAAACACCTCGATACTTTAATTGAAAACAAACATGTTGAAAAACAGAGGAAGAAGCATTTCCTAATCCTGTAAGGTAAAGTGATATAAAGGCAGCTAACCGCACATTAAGATAAGGAATACAGCCTAATTGGTGATAAAATGTCAATATTCCAATAGATATATACCAGCAGTCCATTAGATTTAATTAGGCTCCCTCAGCAAGTAATAAATCATGTAAAAGCAGAATTGAAAAAGAAATCAGCTGACTGCTGGGAAACACTCATGGCTTGGTTTACCAAGGCTAATCTTTGAATAAATTAGAAACTAGCACAGACATATTAAAGAGAAGGTTTGAAAAAAAAACCCAATGTCTAATATTAGTAGAGGATTAAGAGATTACACAAAGGCACTGTTGATCTACTCAGGTTTTAATTATGATCCCATTTATTGATATCATAAAAAAAGTATTAAGAAAGATTCAAATGAAGGGAAGCACTAGAGTGGAAAACTAGGCTGCTTATGCACAGCTCCATTCTGAAAACTGATAACAATTAGTGTGCAGCACATGGACGCTGAAGCTTCACCCTGTGTTCAGCAGGGCTTCATGTAGCTGCCCCTGTACACACCGTCAACTGAATTAAAGCCTGCAGTTCACAGGCCATGAATGGAAAATGAAAGGCAAATGAATTGGCAGCTGCATTTGTGGAATCAGGGCAGAAGATCAGCAAGTGCAAAACACACAGGCTGAACACACAAAACCAAAAAGACAAAACAGATATGACAGTCAGAAAATAAAAGCAGTACTTCTACGGAAGAATGAAAATACAATAGACTTTAACAAAGTTGCCTAAATAAAAAAATATGCTTTTAGGTTGAGATTAATGATGGGATTTTGTATTTCCATGGTTCTTCTCAATTTTTCATTAAGATGTCTGAAAAGGAGCATGTGACATTTTAAAAAACCTTAAAAGCACATGAAACACAGAGGATATGAAGCAAAAGAAGAGGAGGTTTTGGGTTACTGTTTCCATGACATGATAGGAATAAGAGAATACAAGAAAACATTTTCAGACCTGATCAGAAAGTAACAACTAATTTTTTAATTTTTTGCTTTTGCAAACTAATTACAATAGTTGCCATTTCTACTCTATTTAAAATGGATCTGATGAAACTGGAATAGAACTGACATGAGTGCCTCTTCCTACAGAGTAGACCTTCTCTAGTCATGTGTAAACTGCAATAAATAGTCTTCATTTATTCAAAAGTGATGCTATGACAGTTTGCATTAAGCCCTGAGACAGGCATTTAGTCTGCATGTACAAACAGAATGGGACTGGTGAGATGGGGAGGTTGAAGAAAAGTTTCTAATCTTTTTGGTTTTCAGGAAGAATTCTATATTCTTTTAAACTTCTGGTCCTAATCTGCCCGCTGTGAAACTACAGAGTGCAGAAAAAAGTGATAGAAAAAGTTCTACAAGTGTTTGTAGATTTGACTGTTACCTTGTGTTTATAATTTTTAACTGTATATTAATATTCTGTGACATTAGTTCAGTGGCAGGGAGCTAGGCAGCCAGGAGTAGGGATTTATTTTAACTTAGCTACAAAACACTTTCACCATTTTAAAAACCAATGGCTCTGTGCTATGCTTCCGTTTGAGACTATCAAGTTACTGACAGCTAATACATTACACCAAGAATCATCTATTGCGTATTTTCAGTGCTACACCTGAGCACCAGGGCAGTACTAACATGCGTCAAGTGTATCACTTTTGGCATTGGACAAGATGTGCTCCACTGCCCTGTGTAGATCTGTCCTATGGGAGGGAAAGAGTGTCCAAGCTCCACTACGCTTTCAGCAGCTCATTCTTCTTAATTTTGTTTTTATTAATTTGGAGACGTCTTTTATAAAAATTTTCAGTGTTCAGAATTGGTAGTGTATTCATGCAACCTCTGCATGGTTACTATGTTTAAATGCACTACTACTGTGACAGCATCCAGTGAGAACACACAGAGTGGGGAAATTTGCTCAATGATTTCTTCAGTACTGTGCAATTTTTAGAAGACTAGAGCTTGTAACTTGGCACTTTCTGATAAACTTCTATTTTTCAGTCCAATACCTGTAAAATTGGTGGGTTTTATCTCTTGGATAAATATACAATAACGGTTTAAAGCTCCATGTAAGTTTATTTGTTGGATTTTTTAATTATTACCTTTCAGAGGTAATTTAGATGTTAGAGCACAGCCTTTTGGCAGCATTAAAGCACTGACTATTCAAATTAGTTAGTGAAACAACTCTCAAAATTATTTAGTTAGGATCTGCAACCCACACATGCAGCCACATCCTCAGACTCACATAGAACACATATATAGAGAGGGTATTTTTAGTATTAACTTGAGGATTTAATTTGTTTGATTATCTAATTCCAGTTCAGTAGAGAATAATTTTCTGATTTGACCTTGCTGTGATAGAGTGCTTGATATTTGCTCAGTTTAAAATTAGGTACAGTAGCCTAGGTTGGTTGATGTGTTTTCATAAATGTTTTATTAAAACCCACTAATACGGTCACATTTTGTGAAATAAATAATTTGCTCAGTGTGTGTCTTGGGCTTTCATGAATATAAGAAGCTTGCTACTTAAGAACATTGTTTAATTTCATGATATTAGAGGCGATAATAGGTGGTTCATTGGAGACTGTGAAACAATGCTTAACAAAGAAGTATGGAGATGCAATCATTAATAGATTTTATTATGTTTCCTGCTCTTTCATTGGTTTTATGTGGTTTGATTTAACTAATTTCAAACTAAATGACTGAAAAGCATATTATGCTGTTTTTACCCATGTTACCAGAATTCTGTATCACATTGGCAGCAAAATTTTGGATTCTCTGAACTAAGCAGTAAAGGTACAAGTGGAGCACTACTTTTCTTACACAGAATGGGAATAATCTGAAAGTATCATACAAGCAGCTTCTCATAATTGGTAATAACTTGTAAGTACAATTTCTCTATTGAGAGTTTTGCATAAGATCCTTATAGAGAGAACCATGTGGAGAACCAGAAGGGACTCAAGGAAGAGCTGTAATAGCCACCCAGGTAACACCTGAACCACACAATCCCAGTTAACGTTTTCCCATCACCTCCTGGATTAGAATGTGACTTCTTTTTAAAAAAGAGCTTTGTTGTGAGAGGAGGGTGCACACTCGCCCTGTGTCCAGCCTGATCTTTTGAATCATATAAAGGTTATTGCCTTGGCTCGTAGCCTTGCTACAGGCTTGTAGTGAAAACCAGTGGCATTGGGGCCACCCTTAGCAGACAGCATGCACACAGATACAGATCCTTCGTGTTTCCAGTGCAGAAGATACACCCAAATCTGGCACTAATGTAAGAGCTTGGATTGGGGAAAGAAGTAAGGGCTTTACTGACTGCTTTCTCATGGAGATTCACAACAGAAGTGGCCACCAAAGCAGCTGCTTCTTACAATTTGTCAGCCTGTTGGAAATTCATCAAAATTTACAAACCATGTATGTTACTTTTTTGGAGAGCAAAAAGGAGCAGATTATTTTAGTCTCCATTTCTAGTACCCATCATGGGAAAGGGAAGAAGATACAGGAGTGTCCTAACAGGTTATTACATTTTTTACCCCAATAACTTTACAACTTATATATTACCACAGTTACTGTGTTTGCTTCAAAGTTTTATGTATTTCTATTAGTTTACTCCCCATCACCTGTGCTTTCCTTAAACTTTCCTTCAGATAAAGAAGTAAGATGCATTGATACTTCTAATAACTAATAGTTGTAATAAAGGAAAACTCCTGTCAAATTGTCATTTCTGTCAAAATACTAAACCATTTTGAACATCATTTGAACCTGATAAATACAAAGATGAGGAAGACTGGGTGCATGGAGACAGCCTTCATACCAAGCATTATTTATTATTTCTTTCAAAGGATTATGTATTTCCCTAACCCTATATTTCTATGTTCACCAAAAATATGTACTTCAGAAAAGAGTTCAAAATACCCCTGTGGTTTTGCTATCTTGTTTTGCTATCTGTCGTACCCATGTGTCACTGCATCACTGCCTATACGGCATTGCTACTATATGGTGAAGAGAAGTGCTTTATTAACTAACAGAGGAATGTTGGCAATAAACACTTATTTAGAAAATGGAAAATAAGTGACTCATAATCCAGTGCCTATTGGAAGTATTTTGAATGTTACACAGTTCATTTCATTTATTCATTGACTGTTCAACCAGATAGTATGAATGCGTATGTTCTAATAAAGTTAAATTTAACATCTATAAATGTTCAGAAGGAAAATGCTTTTCCTTTGGGGGACATATTCATTCATTTGTTCTACCTAACTAGTATCAGCATCCAGACAAATTCCATGATGAGAAATTGATACTATCCATGCAAGGTATAAAGTTCTTCGTTTGTGACAGAATATTGTAGATATGAGGTTAGTAGTTACTGAGGTTCAGAAGATTTTGAAGCTTAAAGAAATTTTTAATAAAAAATTGTAGGGTACAGGAAGCCTAAAAGAGGTTTTTTAGGCTGAATGACATGAAGCAGACTGTTGACCATGACATCAAAGTTCTACGTACAAGGTACAGAGTAATATTTTGAAATCTTTAAGATTTGCTTTTTCTGCTTTCAATTTTTTAACTATTTTGAGTCACACAAACATACATGAGCAAAAAGGGTGATAAGTATATCCTTTGTTGTCCCCTGTATTTTGGGAACATTTTCATTTAATCTGTTTGCCAAACACAAAAGTTTTTATTTCTCACATCTTTTAAATAGATGAGAAAACATAAAGAATAAACATGTAATCAAGAGAACAAACTCAAGATACATTTTCCTAGATATGGTTGACTGAATTCTATAGAGAAAATTACAAGGAAAAAGGGCAACAATGTTAATGAGAAAATATTTTTATAGAATAATTTAGGTTGCAAAAGACCTTTAAGATCACTGAGCCCAACCATTAACCCAGCACTGCAAAGACCACCACTAAACCATATCCCTAAGTGCCACATCTAAACATCTTTTAAATATCTCCAGGGATTGTGACTCAACCACTTCTCTGGGCAAAGAAATTTTTCCCAGTAATAAATGTAAATAATAAACGTAAACCTTCCCTGGCACAACTTGAGACCATTTTCTCTTGTCTCATCACTTCTTCCTAGGAGAAGAAACTGACCTGTACCTGGCTACAACTTCCATCCAGGTAGTTGGAGAGAGAAATAAGGCCCTCCCCCGAGCCTTCTTTTCTCCAGACTGAAAAAACCCAGCTCCTCATAAGACTTGTGGTCCAGACCCTTCACCAGCATCTTTGCCCTTCTCTGGACATGCAAAATATTTAGATTCCTAAATATTTAGAAAGTTGCTTCTTGAAGGAAGAAGGCTATGTAGCAAATGCCTTCCTGTTTACAGAACTTACCCCAGTGACTACAGAGTGGAGGAGTCACAGGACTAGGGAATTAACACTCTTGACTTTTAGGACTTTAAGCTTAATCAACAACTACTGAAGAATAAAAACCACAAAATGAGCATTGTTTTGGTGAAATGGGTGTTTATTTCTGCCTTACTAATTACCCATAGGCATGGTGACTCATTATCAACTCAATTTTGTGGAAACAATGTGAGCTGGAATTTCCCTGCTGTGGATAAACCTATTTTGACTATTCAAAGTCAAACAGCTATGAGTTTTGCTATATCATTAAAATTGTCCTGCCTAAACATCCTAACCTTTGAAAAGTGAAAATGTAATACACAAAGGATGCTTATAGATACTTTCAGAAAATTAACCGTTTATTGAACCAGATGACACCCTTCCCAGTTGTGATTGGTAGGGCCAATACAGCACATTAAGTCTTTAGATCTCTGCTACAGCCTTTCTTTAAAACTCTACTAAACTCAAGAAATAAGAAATCTCCACTCCCCACAGCAGAGACCAAGAAAAATGATACTCCAAAAAGATGTGTTCAACTATTTTCTTTTATTTCAAACAATACTTAATAATACCAATAACTAAATCTCCTTTAAGGGGCTAGTAAACTGTCTGATAATAGAAACTTCCAGAAAGAATCCTTTAGTTAACTTAAGTTACAGAATTTTACAGCGAATGCTAGCTATGAAAAAAATCTAGTGTCTAGTAATAATAATTTTGTATCCTCCTCAGGAATTTTACAGTTACTATTGTTATATTCTGGATGCTGAAAATAGCAAAATGAATAAAATGTAATTGGACTAAAAGGTAAGAAGGCTAAGTCCTTTATTATTACACCTGAACTCCGTAGCATGAGAAGAACCAGCATATCCTAAAGACATATTTTAGAAATAATTATTTCACTTTTATATGAACAGAGCAAATAAAAATCCTCAAGTAGTCTCACTTATACACACTTACCTATTCATTCCTGCTGCTACATTGTGCCAGTAATCAGCAGGGGCAATCATATTTTTTTCTGTTTCTGTTCAGATGCAGAAGTATTTTCAGCCTGTATGATGACACTATTTGAAATACAACCCTTTTCTCATCTGATAACCACGTCATCCCAACAGAGGTGAAGCTTTTCCACGCTCTCAAGAAAAGAAGCGTCACTCGTCCTTGGAAGCATATGGACACAACAGGGTTTATTAATGAAGAATCAGAGAACACCAGTCACTTTCTGGACCAGAGCAGTGATGGGGAACTGAAGCACAATAATCTTATGCTTTTTGGTGTCACCAAAGTGCTTAATCCTAGATACCCCATTTCTCCCCACTACTCTACCAGTTGTCACAGATCACTCGCAGCAAGTAAACTGTTAGGAAACAAGAACACAAATGGAAAAACAAATACTGAATCTCTTCCTGAATAGTGGCTACAACTGAGAGCAAAAAGTCCTTTGCCTTTTTCAAAATCAGGTTATAAATATAGTCCCTAAAAGACAGTTTGAATTTTCTGCACATACCTTTAAATGCTCAATTCCGTGTTCTGTAAATCCCATGAGCTCCACAACAGGAGAACATATACTTCTTTATCCATGTTTGTAAATATACATCCATTTGAACAAAACAAAATAAACAAACAAAACAAAACAAAAAAAAGCCCAAACCTTTCTACCTGATGTAACCTAACAGCAAACTTGTGACACAGACTGAGCTATCAGGCTGGCCCAAGCAACTTTGCCTAACATAAAACTGATGCTAAACACTGCAAGGTTATAGAAAAGCCACCACTACATTTCAATACCAAAGTCAGTGGTGACCATAGTGTAGGAGCACACAGTTTGTCTTCAGTTAACTTTAAGCTACCAAGATCATATTCCAGTAGACATCTAATTACATTAGCAGAGCTCAGCCCTGTCTCACACCAAGGAATTTATCCTGTTCCTTGAAAAATGCTGTTAACCTCACAGATAAAAGCTCTGTATCGCAGCCAGGGCAAACAACTGCAAAGACTGTGAAAGAAATAAACCTTATTCCTGACAGAAAGCACTGAAGGTGTTAAGTTTACTAGAGCAATGAAGAGGTATATAAATCCTGCAGCATCATCTCAACATCTTCAGTTTGAGAGGCAGGAAGAAAACTTTAATTCCTACTATTTTCCTTCACAGCACATAAGAGACAACTATTGACTTAAGAGTGCTGATAAATGAAGGAGGAGTTTGGTTGAAGTCACTGAAATGACACTTTCTGAAGTAAATTCCAACTTGTATTGTAGTCAGAAGTAAAAGAGCTGTCAGAGAGATTTAACTCTCATGGAGTAGTGTTTGGAGGGATGGTAAGCTAACTTTTATGTTCTTATCAAAACACAGTAATTCAAAACAGATTTACTTTCAGATGAAAATTGATAGATCTAGAAAGTTCAAATTAACATCAGTAAATAAAAACCATAAAGAGGAATAATTCACTTCATTAGTGCTTCAGACTCTCTTTCCCTTGAGAATTCATACAGGAAGAATAGTTATTTGTCCACTCCAACCCAGTACTATTGAAACCGGCTCTTGTTATTCAAGCAGTAAGGAAGCATCCTCTCTGATCAGGCAGTGCAATCAACCACCTTATGAAAAAATATATTTCATTAGTTCTAGTTTATACTGACAGGTCTGGAAGAGCAGATGATAAATTCATTTTTTTTCTACATAATATTCTAAATAAAGAAACTATAAAGTATAATTTATAGCCCAAAACAATCAAGTACTTGGTAGACAGCTCTGAAACAAAGTTTCCAGGGTCTCTCTTGACTTCATTTTCCTGATTCCCACTGTAACTCAATCCCAAACACAAGACAGTCTTTCAGCAACAGATCACCAACACATTTCTCTCTTAAATCAGTCTTCACAAATGCCTACTGCTGTCACTTCCACTTTCAGAATTTTCCTTCTGTAACCCATTTTATTATTATTATGTTTCTTTAAAGAAAGCATAAACCCAGAAATTAAGTAGTCAGCTTCAGAAAAATTTTCAATTTTTTTATGTATGCAGTTAAAAATCCTGATGTTTACAGGTATCGTTATCATAAAGCTTAATAATAATTCTTTTGTATCACCAAAAAACATTGTGTTGATTTTCCAGCAACTTTGCTCTAAGGAGAAAGATTAACATAGTGTATGATTCTGTTAGAACTGATGGGTCTATGAAGTCTATCTGAAAATAATTTTTACTGTAAGTGGAATGAGGAACATTTCCCATCCCCTGTTGTAACATGAGATGCAAAAACATTTTACAGGAACAATATATACATACACAAACTGAAAGAATTTTCTGAAGAGAAAGAACAAAAACACAAACAAAAAACCTCAAACCATTAAAACAAAACAGGCATCAAAGTGGAACTTCAACAGTTTTATATTCATAACTATTCAACGCATGATTCTGGAGTTTATTGCCTGTAAAGAATGCAAAAAAAAAAGAAATCTATTGGTATCTTATTAAAGTGTAGGCTAAACTTAAAAAACATATAAGAAGTAAGCCTTCAGCAAAGTCAAAGCACTATACATTTGCTAGCTAAAGAAATACAGTATCAAATACTGATTTCCAGTGCACTATGTGACTTTGCCAACTTTTTCATGTGAAGCCTTCCTATAAGAGATCAAGAACGACTTATGATGGACTGGCAAATTTTCTACTGATACACAGTTGTGCACACACACACACAGCGCTTGTCATCTGTGTTTTGAGCCAAAACTAGGCAGGAAAATGTGGCATGAGAGGAACACATATTCAAGACAATGAGCTTTGCTGAGAGAGTATACGTTTCTCTTAAACCAGGCTTAGCACATGTTAAAATGCCAAATGCTGAGCAATGTTTGGATTGGAGCTTGCTGAGAACTTGGATGGGTTTCATCTGCATCAGCCTGAAACCTGCAGCCTCTGGCCTCAGAGGGGAAATTACTCTGGTACAGAGACCACCTACAATAGGATGCGCAGACTAGAGGCTCTTTAATGCATCTCGTGGGGGCCTCAAGGTTTTACTCATCTCAAAGTACCCCAGAGTCAGCACCACCTGCCTTTAGCTTCTGAAAATCAGCAGCTCTACTTGTGCAATTTTCAGTACCAAAATACGCACTGGCAAAGAGTCTTCTGTCAGAGCAGTTATGTAAGTATTTCATCATAGAAGATTAAGAAAAAGTCCAAATGAACAGCAGCAAAAGCTGCCGAAGGAGCCCTAGAGGCTAGCTCTGAAGTCTTCATGTTCTATTTCACTAAAGTCTTCGTATGTTTCTTTTAATTTTATAAAAAGATATAGGAGCACCCCTGAAAAAACAGTATCATTTTCAGATAAATTCTATCTATATCTACTGGAATCAGAAGACAAATCAATTTTAAAATCCTAATTACAAGAGCAGAGATACTAGTCTAGACACCAAATCAAAACCAAAAAAGCAATAGGGGCAGATGGCCTGAAATAAGAATTCTTTCATGCAGTGCAAAATCTCTTAATCCTTAAAATGGAAAAAAAAAAAATAGAGTTTCTAAAAGTATTTGGCTTGAAGCGTTATATTTTTAATGTGTTAACTACTTCTGATGTTGTTCTTTACACAGTGTTCAGTGTAGGCTGTAATGCATTTTCAACTATTTGCACGCTATAGTGGGAGAATATTTTACTTTAAACAGTTTTTCTGCAATATGAGGTTTAATAATACTTCATTGTATTAAAAAAGTCCCACCTCTGATAGCCTTTGATAGAACTGCATTTCCTTTTTGGTAAGATTTCCTATATAATTTCTTTTTAACCTCTTCCATTTAATGACGTCATATTAAAGTCGTAAAATATTTCATGAAGACAAAGCAAGATGCATTCTTGAAAATTCAGGATTTTCTCTGGGAAATATACACACCAGAAAGAGGCAAAAGCTGTAATTTTGGGAGGGGTAATTGATCCTTAATATAATGGAATACAACTGCGTAATAATTTTTTTTAAAAGCTATATACAGCTTGAAAATCATGGCCAAAAGATTTTCAAGCTTTTCAATCTGTACCATTTGGCTCTGGGTTTCCAAAAACTTCCAAGGAAGTTTTAGATGAATTCAAATTCTTATCAGGGTCTGGAGTTTATGCTAACAAAATCCTCATAAATAAACTCCAATTTTCAAGTTCTGTTATACTAGCCAAATGAAGAGAGAAGTAGTTAACAACTCCTTCCTCAGCCAGGAACTGCTCAATAAAGTCCCAGCAATCTCTTGAAACAAATGGCTGTGATGTGCTAATTACAGTCCACATAAGTAGATGACCAATTCGGATGATGAGAGTGTTTAAGTGCCTAAAAAATTGAGCTAATCCTATGACCTCAGTTGTATGTCTTTGCAGGACTGAATCCAGCGTGTCTGGAAAAGCTGATTCAACTCCTATCACCATCGATTGGTAAGATTAGATGAAAATGAATGCCTGGCAGAGATGTTTTGTTTCTTTGATATTATTTCCTAAACATATACATATATATATATATGAAATAAATAATTCCTTCTAATTGCTACAAACATCTCAGCTCTTTAGCAGATATGAGGTTTCGTTGTTGGGCTGAGAAGTTGATTTCTTTGACCTTATTTTGTAGGGAACAATCCAGATGGTGTAACCTTGCTGTTGGCAGCATTAGAGATAAAGTTGATCTTAATTCCAGTTAGAAGTCTTGCTTGCTCTTTGATCACATGAAACAAGGTCAAACTTATTTTACCTGAAGGTGTACCCTGTAAAACTCAGAAAAGTGCTACAAAGAAGCAATAGAAGCATTCATAATTTAAATGACAGCATGTTTTATACAAAGGACTGTCAAGGAGTATGACAAGGCTATGAAGTAAATTGAAGAGAATTCAAGGAATCAATTGCAGGTGGTAGAGCTAAATGAGGAGGATTAAAATCATAGTTAAAAGAAAGGGCAATGGAAATGAAAGGAGTTAGAGACAGATGTAAAATCACTTTAGTGATTGCCTTGCACATTTCCAGTATTTTACAAGTAAAAAACTAATTGCCAATTAGGAGAAAATAGTTATTAACAGCATAATAAAAAGAAAGTTCTAAACTTGAAAAACCAAAAGACTCAGAAAAGAAGTTGGGCAGCCTGCAAACACACTTTATTTGTAAGCTGACGTTCTTTTAGTGGTTGAAGTTCTCTTACTAATGAAAACATTTAGAGGGTCTTATACAGCTCACTGGTCTTGTGTAAGTCTCAGCAAAAAGATGCTGTATAAAAATATCATGCAAGAGAAAAAATGGAGTAGCTTAAATGATTTTTCCACTAATTTCTTGACGATTTTTATGAGGAACATTGTCTCAGATGTTTTATTTGAATTTTTAATGGTAAATGAATCCTTTCCTGTCTCCAATGCATGCACATACACATACAGCACATACAGCAGTCTTATAAAACACTGGAACAGCAGAAAAATATCACAATGTTGCACAATTGTTTATCTAAATATAAAGCTTTATGCTCTAATTACCAGCAAGCTCAAAAAAGATGAAAATAGAGTAGAAAAAATGAGAAGACCCACTGAAATGAAGGCATGAGACATTCCAGGGATGGTTTCTATCTGTACCCATGTCCCTGAGATGTTCTCATTTGCCTGGCAGTATCTCATGAAGATGAATGGGCCACTTCACAAGTCTTTGGAGAGTTTTTGAAAGGGCACAGAGACATGAAAGAGAGAAATGATAGCATTTACCTTGTGCATCATTTGATAGATATTTACTGGCATGGGGATCAGGTGCTTTACATTTTAAAAAGTAACAGAGAACCACTCAAGTTCTTTGAGATTTTTCACTTTTCTTGCCCAGGTTTTCACATGCCACTATTGAGGGTTTTTGCTTTGTTTTGTTTCTTCTAATTACCTAGTTTAATTTTTCAAATTCTTTCTGGTTAAAAGCTTCTATTAATTTGGTACCTCTCAAATACAGCTTCATTACAGGTAAGTGCTAACATAGCTTCAGTATGTACGTTTCTTTGAAAGCCTGTTAATGCAGAGCTCTTCCTTTTTAATACAGATGTACGTAATGTACCTTTCTCCAGCTGATCTCAAAGTTTGTCTTCAGGTTCACACTGACTGACATGCAAGTAATCCTTAAAGCAGCAGGATAAACCTGTTATTAGACTAACTTAAAAATTTCAGCCTCTTTATTAAAAAAAGAAATGGGAGTAGGTATAAAGACATGGTGGTAAGTGAAGTTCTGGTACAGCTCTAAATAGGCCAATGTAATTTCCCAGAGAGCTGTAAGGGCTTAGAAAATATCAAGTCAATCTCCTGTTCAAAATATGCTGAGATGGTACACTTCCTCCACCACACAGTGAGATCTGACCATTCTCCTTTCCTCCTGAACAAAATCACCTCTGGATGAAGGTGAAGATTTCCTTGCTGCTTGGGACAACAGAAGCCTTCCTGATGGAAAAAAAGAAAGGACATTCCACAAAACCAGAGCCAATACTGCATCTTCTCCTAATTTGGTATGGATTTCTTCCCCATCTTCCTACAAGGAATTATAAAAGTTAGTCACAGTGCTTGGCCTTCATTGCTAGTTTGTGGAGAGAAAGGATTTTAGTAACACCTGCCAACTCCTCCAACACCTGTAAAGGAGAAGAGAGTGGCTAACTCCACAGCTAGTTGATGGTTAGGTATGCATGTCATGGAACAAAACTCTTCCCGATAGACAACATAGTAACATGATGTAATCTTGCAGCAACACGTTGCAGTTTGGAAGGTTCAGGCTGGTCATTGGGAGAAAATTTTACTGGCACACACCGCTCAGAGAAGCTGTGAAACCCTTTCCCTTGCAGTTTTCAAGACTCAGCTAAACAGAGCTAGGCTGACTTTCTATGAGGTCGGCGACTGCCCTGCTTCAGGGAGCACAATGAGCTAGATGACCTTGGGAGGTTCCTTCCAACCCATACTTATTCAGTGAGCATTGTACACTTAGAGAGGCCACGTTGGATGCCTTAAGGCAACAAGTGGAACCATATTTGTAGAACAGTCAGATGGTACAGAGGCATTTGAATCTGCTCCTTACCTGTTGGACCTTTGGCATTCTGGATTTATTTCTAACTAGGTCCTTTAAGTATGTCCCGATAATCTTCAAACAGTCAAAATGGTCTATTAACTTTGTTAGCATAATAAAGCTTTAGCTTTAAGGAACTTGTAGCTTCCTTAGTGACTTTGAGAACATGAGCTCTATATTGCTTTCTCATGTTTTTAAAATCATTGTCCATGCCAGAATGTGTTACAAAAAAATACTAGAAAAGCTTTATTTTCCTGAATTGGGATTTCACATACCCATATTTTAAAAATTACTAGATATAACATAGCAGCCAAAGCCTCAGCTGATAACATAACACCACCATTTTATGGAAAATTTATCGTTATTTTAAATTTGCATAAAGACAATTATTTAAACAGCTATATAAATAATAAATTATTTGAACAGCCTAGCTGAAATTTATCTATGTTACTGAACATACAAGGTTTCCAGCATTTTCAGTCTCTTCCTCTGGAGGACCAAACCTTTAGCACAAGATTCTGTGGCACTGCAAATATAAGAAAAATGCAGGAAACACATATTATATTTTAGAATTTTTTTAGCAAGTATTTAAAAGATGCAGATTTTTCTTGAAGCATGTTCAGTTAAGTGGAAGTAATTTTTAAATATCCTGAAGTGTCTAATATGTTTTGAACTTAAAAGCTTCATAGAACTCCATTCCAAAAAGACCAATAATCCAAGATCACTTCTCTTTTGCTAATTTTTTTCTTCACTAATTTATGTTTTGCTTTGAGTTACTTTTTTTTTTTTTAAAGTGACGTTCAAAAATATTTTTAAGTTGATTCTTTTGAGTAAACAAATTTTAAACTGAGCTTTAGTGAAAGATTGTTTACGGAAACAATTTTCCAGCTAAATCTATTAAAAATATCACTTGCTTTTCCAGGCTGTTATGAAAAAAATGTTGTTCCCAAATATGACATGCCTATAATCCAACAGTTTTATAAATGCAAATTCACCTTACATAGACATAAATTAAAAAAAAATATTTCAAGAAATACTTTTAAAGTAGGTTTTACATAGAAGTTTTTTAATAAGTGGGATTTTTTTCTTACCCTCCAAATCTGATAAAATATTTCTAATACCCAAGTATTACTTTTCTATTAAAACACAGATCACATAAAGATTGCTCATCAGATATGTTCATTTTTTAATCATTCTTCTAATGTGTCAGTCTTTTCTGTTTAAGAATTGAAATAAAAAAAAATTTAAAAAAAACACATTAAGCCAGTTGGGTTTAAGTCAGCTTCGCCTGATTAACTGTTACAATAGAGAAATTAGCACGTCTGTAAGCAACTGAATAAACATTCAGTCTTCATGAAACAAAGCCATATATCTGAGCATTAATTCTGCAATTAACATAAGCGACAATAACAACGCAGAGTAGTCGAAGGACACTGTTTACTAAAAGGGTGATTTTGGTAACTCACAGATAAAGGAAGCAAAGTTGGCATTATCTTTTCTTCCTGTCTTTCAAAAATTCTAGTGAAAAGAACAGCTCATATGGAGCCATTTAGCTTTTCTTTTCCTATGTTGATGTCAGCTTTACAGTTATACTTGGCATAACAGCTTTGATTAAACATTTTATATAATTGTAGGCTTCCTGCGGGGACTCGGAAAAGGAACTATCAGGTGCTTGGGTTACATTCCAGATGGCAAGAGATTTGCTCAGCTTCACACTCTTCTTCCCACTGATGATACTAAACCACAGTGGAATTCATTTGCAAGTAATTCCAGGAACCATCAGGCTGAATTTCAAAGAATTAAAAAAATCAGCAACTCTGCTCTTAAAACAAAGCAGATGATTTGTGGATATCTGTTTTATAAACAATTCCAAGGCTTTCCCTTGAGTAATTCTCAAACCTGTGAGCATAACACTCTAAAAGCGCTGCTGTTGCACTAAGGTTACACATGAACTGAAATGGCTTTCTACAGTTAATCCTTTCCCACTCCTGACTTAACGTGTAGCTATATGGATACTAGAGTCAACATCCTCTAGAAGCAGACACGTGTGGTAAGGGCATGTTGAAAAGGCAGCTCACAATCAGATTCATTTGGGTTACCACCCCAAATGGCCACTATCAAGACAAACTTTATTTATGACAGCAAGTTAGCTTCTGCAAGAAGCTAGGAAGGATCCAACCCCACCTGCAAAAATAGCAATGCCAAGGTACACCTTCAGGATGTTTGGGACCAAACCTGAGGACACTGCAGCTCTATAGTCTGGAGAGCATCTGAGAGTCTGGATGTGGAGGGCTTGGAGGACAATCACAATAATCATTCTCAGAAATCCCTAATAAGCCTGTTCTGCTGTCTGCCATTTCCCTGATTCTAGTGGGCTGTCAATTGTTCATACTTGTTTCTGACTTGCAAATAGAATGTTTTAATGTGTGCTTATACATGCATAATGATAGAGCTGAACCGGCTTCTGGAATTTTCATATCCCATGAAAATTGACATCTCGAATGGGACTGAGCACAGTGGAGGTATTTCCACACAAAGCTTCATCCCAGAAATTGTCTCTGGTGACTGAATATTGCTAAACTCACTATTCTGAGTTCAGACCCACTGCTTCTTCTCATGCACAAAACTGCACCAGGCTGAACTAAATAACTGTAATTAAATACTGAATCGGACTTTTTTTTTTCTTATTTTTGCACCCTAAAAGGCTCATGTACTGGATCTTAGGCTCGACACCCAGCAACAGACTGGCTTTCCCCTTCCCATACTCACTAACACATGGTTGTGACAGCTTGAGGATGCCTGAGGAAGAGCAAGCAGCCATGGAGGACTGAGTACCGGTGCTGTATTTCATCAAAAGACCAATAACAATAATGGAGTGAGTGTCCTACAAGAGCTCTTTGGCCATAGATATGCAGTGGCTATAGATACGCAGCCAGAGGAGAGAAGCATGAACAGATACTTTTCTACTAACCTGGAACCAAAGTTTTGTTTTGCATGTGGAATAAAATTGTAATGCAGAATGAGAACTGAACTCATGCTAACAACTACAAGGAGTTACTGGCTAAAAATAAAGGCTCATCAGAGCTACCATGTGCAGATTCACTCAAGGTTATTGCAACAGACATGGTAACTGCCATGAAATGAATGTCTGATTTGTTGATCCCAATTCGTTTTACTCACTCTGTATTAACCACTTTTTTACTGCTAACAAGGAAAGCTGAATGAGTAAATACTTACACAAAATTGTATGACTGGATTCTTATGTTAAAAGCTACAGAGGGAGTGGCATACCTTGGAATGGGCTTCACTGTTATACAGTAGACCATGGTTTTCAAACGAAGATTCATCAAAATACTGTTTGACAGAATTCATTATCCTCAGTAAAACAATCAAGGAATTTAACTGTAGGTAGTAATTTGAAAAATGATCATCAGTAGTCTAATGTCAGACTCTTTTACCAATGCAAGGTAAGATTAAGCAACTCTTGCATCTCAGGTTATTTCAGGACACAGAGTATTTCAAACCTCACTTCACTCTGCATAACCAGAATATAGAACTATTGCACTGGAGCATCTTAACATAATAAGGTTATGAACATGAACAAATTAATTTTGGGGAACGACCTCTGCTTTCTTATCAATATAGGTTGCAGATATTACTTTTGACTTATAGGATGTAAAACTTAAAACAGTATTTCACAATAAAGGATTCTTTGAATCAAAGAACTAAAAGTAATATGAAACAGAGTAAAGGTCAGATGTATCCGACCTTGGAAGATCAGGACAAACTGCAACTCTTTAAAGCTTCTGAAATCTTAAAAAAAAAAATTAAAAGGAAGGCCAATAAAGCATTTGGTCAATTTTCTTATGAAAAACACTTTCACAATAAGTAAAACTTATGTTCCATAAGATATCTAAAATGTCATGCCTGAACTATATTACAGATCTAGCAACATAAATGAGAATTAAAAAGAATATTCTTTCATTTCATATGTAATATTATGGGGCAAGTATTACAAATTTCAAACAGCAATGTATAGGTTTAAACATTTTTTCATTAAAATAATGCTTTCAAAATAACATTGGAATAATAGGAAAAGTCACATAAAGTTAAATAAAAAATTAATATATACCCAATAGATTAACTTCAACCAAATTTTAAGTTTGAATTGTGTTTTGAAATTACCATGAAAGGCATTTGAATGTATGTGTATACCTTATTGGTATTTTTTTGTTTTGGTATTTTAGTATTTTTGGCGTACTTGTATCTAAACCTTAGTTGTAAGACTTTGATCAATCATTTTCTTGGGCTTTTTATAAATATTAAAATACCAGTCCCGAGTTTGAAGACAGCAAAGTCTTCAGGACATAAGCATGAATTATAAACTACTGTTCTGACTCTCTTATTGATTAAAAAAAAAGAAAATAGAAAAAGCATTCAAGTCATAACACAGCCTTATGGGCCAGGAAGCAACCAAACAGCAGAGCTACAAAAATGACTATTTTATGCCACTTTGGAGACTTGAACATGTAGAAGATTCAGAATCCATTCAAGGAACAACTACTTGAATTTAAATAACAAAGTATTATCTATTCTGTAGCTTTTGCAGAAATCTTCATTCAAGAGAAGAGTCGAAAATTGACAGAGCAACTTTATCCAGAGAGAAAATCTGCAGGAACATGATCATGCAGGGTGGTGGACCTCTTCAAATGATGATTTTACTTGCAATTCAGCTGATTTAAATCTACTAATTTCCCTTTCTCCTATCTGCTTAGAAAAATCTTTACAAGTATTTTCAAAAGACTCTCTGAAATCATTCTCTTTCCATAAATAAAACTGCCAGCAAGTATCTCATACCTGCTAGCAATTATTGTTTAATTACGTAACATCTCAAAATTTGGAAAATTAAATTTCAATGTCATAATGTCTGAGACTTATTTGGATGGTCACGGGCTTTTAATCTGTCAATGATATATTAGAAAAAAGACGTTATGATTACTCTGTTTACTCTGCAAAACACTGTTCTCTACTCCTATTAGGAGTATATAAAGCATAGACATTAAAAAAATCATTTTAAATTATACTAATTCTTCAAATAAAGCTATTTTTAAAACCTGTGCATTACGCATTTATTCACAGTCATGTTTTGTCTCTGTCAAGACTTGTCACAAATACTTAGGAGAACTCATCTCAGAGAAATCTTTACAATTTTGATGAATTTATGTTTTTTCAGTCCTTCTAAAATGTTGTAAAGTAACAAAGTTTTCCTTTTCTTCTTGAATGGATAAGAAAAATAGGCATTTGGAGATGTTTGGGGGCACATGAAAAGCCAAGAAGTTAAGACAACAGGATAAAATTCTTTGCAGCTATAGTGATGCTACCACTCTGATGTCTACTTAAGAAACAGCTCTGTCATGCTGTTAACAGTAGTTATTTAAATAATAAATATCTGAAATTCCATTAATTTTTAAAACCTTAGCCACCCACTAGGTGTATTCTACATTTTTAATCTGGCAAGGTCTTCTCTGCTCAGTTTTACAACCTTCTCCCTACTTCTGAAGCAGAAAATGTGGTTCTTACCTGTGGTGAGATAAAATGAAAAGTCTTGTGAAGAAATTATTTATCATGTGAATAATTTTGTAGATAAGAAAGAAAGATTCCTCCTTTTTTTAAAGAACTATAAACAGCCTGGAGAAGAGACAGCCTGACTGACTTGCTAGTCATTACAAGTAATCAGAAAATTTGTGCGTAACAATTATTTTCAATAGATAATGAAACCATCTTAATGCTTCTAGATTTTTCTTTTCTTTTAATACAGACTTGTATTGCCTGATGCTTTTAGATGTATGTCAGGGGACATACATGAACATTTCAAATAAAAATGTGGCAGTTTCTTAGGAATTTGCACTACCTATATGATTTCCAAAAAGCAGTTATGGTTCAGATGGTGTCTGACTTCTGTGAAGCTGCATAGAGCTGCAGAAGGGAATAAATCCTCCATAGTTTCTCTTGTGCAACCATCCGGGAAGAACAGCAGCTTCAATACCGAATAACACAGCTGTTCTTCCTCATTTTTGCCCTGAGAGAAGTTTCTGGACTACTTGGACAACACTTGGGACAGCAGAAGGAAGTAAATTTTCTGGTCTCTTCCAACAGATGTTCCTTGAGGTGTATATTATCTGCATGCTGTGCTTTTTTGAGGTCACTGAAAGGACATGGATTTTTCCGAAGGATTCAAAAGAAAGAGAAGTAAACTGGCATGCTGGGTTTGTTAAAATACTGTTTCTTGCGCTTGTCAAGTGCAAACAAGCCCGACCTTCCCCTTTAGCATGTTCCTCTGTAAAGGAATCAGAACAAAAAGTAAATCTCCAGCTACACTAAAATAGAGAGAGGAAATTGGGAAGATGAGGAAAGAGGCAATTTTTTTGTTTCATGACTAAGTGAAAGAAAGGAGAGCTCATAATTGCTAAATAAGTTACAAATATTAGCATAGTATTTACCCTCAAGGCAAATGAGACAGCTCAGATTGACAACAAAAACCTCCCACGACAACCAGTAAATACAGGTTTGGCATTTTTAGGACAGAGGTTCTGGGACTGCCTACCCAAGATTCATCAAAAATTTACTGAAGCTGGTAGTAGGGCAGCTTTTTTCCTCTTACAGGACTCCAATGAAAACCCAGAAATGTTCAAACCTTTCCAATAAAAGCAACAATGTACATTCATTTATTTCTGAATGGACTCTTGCATATGTCAAAAATAATTTTGTGATACGAACTTTTACAATGAATAGAAAGACTTTAAAGACAATGAGAAAATATAGCAAAGCACGTCATACAGCAAGGAAAGTGAGAGCAAGGCACTTTGGGATGTTATTTTAGGACAATGTTTTTATTAATTAATCTCACAATCTCAGAGCATCTGTCAGCTATGGCAAAACATTAAGGAAGAATGAATGAAAGATTGTACTGTAAAGTAAAAAAATAATGCAAAATGGGCCGAGTATAAAATTATCTCCTGTAGAGCCTCAGAAGAATAGTAGATTGAATCACATGAGGAGCAAACTAAATGTGTTCACACATCCTTTGTTGGGAATGAACACAGACACATCTGGTTGAGACAAGAGAAAAATGCTACCTTATGTTTTTATTCTCATAGGCAGTGCAGATTGACACTTTGGGTGGTTGAAACCACAGAGCTAAATATTCATTAGAAAATATATGTATTACAAATGTAGATAAGCCCCTTCTGAAACGATGAACCATTTTCAGGTGTATGTTTTCTAAATGTGTTAATTTTTTTCATGATTCAGACAATTTAGCTGAATATACTTTTGCCAGAGAAAATCATCAACAGCCTGTCTGGACTGGTTTTGCTCCTTATTTTTGGCATAATTCCTGGAATTACAAAATAAAGGAGCAGAGTATAGAGAATGAGACTCTGTAAACAGTTCTCAAAAAGTACCTACCAAAATGCATCCTGAAATTGAGATTTAGGATGTACTAACCCTGTATAGTGAATAACAGATACAAGCAATGTGATTTTGATATGAATTTTAAGCAACTAATATTCTAAAAAACATTCTTAAGTCCAAGGAATTTTCACATGCAACTGGATAGTTACTGTGTAATCACAGATAATGAATATTTTCACACATAAATCACAACAGTATAGCTTTAATTCATGGAGGTGTTTTAAACTTTTCTTGTATCTTCAACCACATGCCCTGTGCATCCCAGAGCTCCCTATGTAGCATGTTTTAATCACTTGTCATTTACTACAAACTACAGAAAAGGTTAATGTTGCCCTTTCGTATTCTGTGCACTTCTTCTTCCAGAATAGCCAGATAGTGATTTCCTTCAGCTGAGTCCCTGGCCATATTGCTTTGGTGTGTTTGTATTCACAGTGCAGTGCCAGACAGATTTCCACTGTCAGTTATATCGCGGGTTGTTGCTATACTACCAAAAACATATAGCACCATTGCTAACTGTAGAAGATGACGAACTGAAAAGCTCCAATGTATTCTTAAAAAAGAGTCGTAGTAAAGGAGCTCTAAATCTCAGTAAGTGCTATATGGCTGTTGCTACAACCAGGAAAATTCCTACTTCCATGGACTAAGCCTGTTGTGATACAGTGGTGAACTGGTACTGTACAACTGGTTCATCTTTTCCTTTCTGCCTGTTAAGAACAGCTATTTAATTTTCATACTTCTGTTATCTTGATCCTGTAATACCATTATACATTGGAGATCAGAAGATGGGGAAAGTGTTTCCTTAACAATATCAAATCAATTATTGAAACTAAAGTTGTTCTTATTGTCTTGGCCTCAAGTACTTATAAGGTATATGAACTTCCCTTAATTGCACCCAAGGAATTTAAAATGTTCTGCTAATGTGCAATTCTGCTACTAATATGCTTTATCTAATGACATTTAAATGAAACATTTTGTGGGCGTTTGTCCCTACAAGTCAGGTTTATTTTTTATTTTCCAGGATAAAGTAATACTAGTTTTATATTTAAAATAAAAGCAATCATTGTAGTGGACAGTTTCCAGTTGAATAATTCCCTCTCTGCTAGATGTTTACATCTCCCTTGGCATATGTCTCCTTTCTTGTAGCAGCACAACATTTCTCCAGTCTATGCTATAAGTCACAGTAGGTTATCGAATGCTGTGACTTGAATCTATGAAGGCAAGGAAATGAAAAATAAGCAGGTTCTCATATGTATTTATATTTCTTCCTATTACATTCTTTCTGCATTTGCTCTTTTCCATCTCACAAAATCATTATAAACTCATCATCCACCCTGGGCCCACAGACGCTGGGAAGAAGATACCAGCAAACCACCATGTCTCAGGAGAGACCATGCCCAGATATATCATCACTACGTTTGCCCAACAGGCCAACACTGCTTGATACAAAATGCTTCTTAGCTGCATCTGCCACAGGAGAAAGCTGTAAGCAAAAAGCCTCCCACGAGCTCTCATAGAGAATTCACTGAGATGCAGAACAAAATACAAAGCAGTCTGATTTAAAAATTACTCACGAAAGCAACTTGTAACTATGTACAATGTTCTCCTGCCCAATCAAAATTTCTCGACAGATTTTTTTTTCCATGCAGATGAAACCTCATCTAGTCCTAGCATGATTTGTTTTGTTGAACACCTTATATATATGATTAAAAGTTTAACGATGTTTTGATGCAAAAGAGCATTTGCATAATAACAACAGAAGGACATGAATCTAATACTAAATATAAAATTTTGTCACTCATACATTAAACCCAGTTAAGATTTTACAGAGCATCTGCAAAGGTTTACATGAACTCTCCCAGAGTTTGCTTTGTTGTGAATTGGGTTCATCTCTCTAAATTATGATAGCTGTCAGCAACTATAAATTATTCACAGCTAATGAGGTATAGGAAAGCCCTCAGTACTCCTGAGGTTAGAAGGACAGATGTGGTGTTAAGACTGATATTCTGTCAGCAGTGAAGGAGTGACGCCTCTATGGCCACTAAAACAGCCTTAAACTGGTAACATGTCACTACAGCACTGAAAAGTAATGGCTCTGAACCCCACAGTTTAGGCCAAACTGTTCTGAGTATCCTGTAAACAGTGAAGCGGATATAGTTCCTGCTACAAAAACAACAATCTAATACACTAATAAACTAAGATATTATAAGATATTATCTTCTGACCACTTTCTGACCTCAGTTACACTACTCCCAATCTCCTATAACTTCCCTCCAATTCATTAATCAGTAGTTTTTTTCTACAAGGTTCAAGAGCAGGTATGTAATACATATTTTATAGTGTGTTATATAAAAAGCAAATATCACTGTTCCCATTAATTTCAAACACAACTATTTACTTTCCTACAAAAATTGGTTTAAAGAATATAATCATTCTCATGCTTCGACTGACCTATGCATCTTCAAATCAATTAGTTCTGTCTTCTGGATTCCAGGATGCTAACAAGACATCTAGACATCCACAACAGAAAAAAAAGTGCTTTTTTCTAGACATGACTGCTCAGCTAACAAATGCCTTATGTATCACATGATCTATTGCAGACTGTGACCAACCATAGCTGTGGCCTGCAGACTAAGTGATCCCAATTAATCTACTTTGTACTGTAACACAAGACTACAAGGATATTATGATCATTATCAGCTCCCTGTGTGCTATCTTCACTGAACAGCATCTCAGTCATCTGCTGTTTCCCAGCATTCGAACATTTCCCACCTTTCCCTTTCTTCCCTTCCCAAGTATGATGATTTTCTACAATAGTTCTGTTCCCCTGAAATTGTGAATTTTTACAGTAAAGGAAAAGTATTCTGAATACAAGACACTATGCAGTCACTGGAACCAGAAAAAGACAAATGAACTCACTGTATGAAGATAGATAAAAAGATTATGGACCATATTGATAGGAAACTGCAAAATCAACTCTTTTTCTTGGTTCATCCTCATTGTCTCCACATGCATGCAGAAACACCTGATGAAATACGTATACATAAAAGTACATGCACACGGGATTGTTTGCAGCAAAACTTAGGAACAACTAACAGGTTGAAAACTTACACATTAAAAAGAAATTGAAAAAAAAAATGTAATAGTACCAGTCAGCAGTGCCTATCAAATCCTGTCCCAATGACAGCAATCTTACTGCAGAGTTCCTCAACACAAGCCAAACATTCTAGTAATAGTAAAGAATGACAAATCTCATATACCATTTATTCTTACTACACTTACTGTTATTTTTAATAGCATTTTATGATAATAAAGCCATTTCCTCCTGTTATAATCTTTCTAAAGAAGCGAATATGCTTCTTTATGGTACATCAGATACATGCACTGTATTTTTGTTGTCCATTATGCTAGTATTTTATTCTGAAATAACTCCCAAAGGCCTGATATCAGTGGACAGCAGATGGAACTTTATTCTTTTCAGTGGCTGGAAAACTTCCCAAAGTAATATATGTCTTGTTCTTGTATTCATCGCTCAATTCTGATGTACACTGACCAGTTCTCAAGTTAGAAACACCTATACAGAAATGGAACTGAATGTATATTCTCTTTTTAGGGAAGATTCACTCTTACGAGAGGTTTCACCTTCCGAGAGGAAGCCTTGGGACCATTCCTTCAGCACTTCTGAACGCTGCTTGTGAGAATGGGAAGTCAGTCACAATGGAGATGCTCAGAACTTTGATGCTAAAATGGACCTTTTTAATTAGAAGTAAAAAAGAGCAATCTATTACATGCATGAATAACGTTCTATTAATTGCCAGCAGATGAAACTAGCCTTTTCTTTTAATGCCTCAATCTTCCATATGTTCACCATAGAAAGTTGAATTTGTGGTACTTGAAAGCATCTGAAGGTCAAGGGAGCCAATTAAGACCAGTAGAGCCAAATGGAGACATTTTGACACATGCAAGGACAGAATGAGAAAAAGTAAATATTTTGATCTGAACCCCAGCCAGAGTAATAGGGCACACGTTATAAAGCCTCATTACAAAGCTCTGAATCTGGTGTTAAACAGCTGACAAGAAAAGAGACTGGGTTCCATCCACCTTGGTAAAAATGTGAGGATCAGCATTGTGTCTGTTCAGATTCTGGTTTATTTTCACATCTGTCTCTAGAATGAAACGAGCCAATCCTGTGACATTAACAGAACATCCAAATACATTTTATTAAATGTGGAAAAGTTCTACTTTGACACCAGAACCTGCTATTTTTACTGCAAATTTCACTCATCACAGGAGTTTGCGACAACTTGCATTCCTTTGTGCTCTTTCATAGGATTGTGGTAATGGTCTTGATTTTGAGTATGGTTTCTTGAATGCCATTTTTTCAGTTTTGGGTTTCCTTTTCGAAAACTCTTCTTTATACCATTCTCCTCTCTCTAAGTATCCAGTTCTGTTTCCACGTGCATGTAGCCCTTCCTGAAACCCTGACTTTCATAAGTCACAGGAGTATGGTTGCTTTTCAGGTAACTCTCCGCTCAATAAGAATTACAAATTTTCACTGTAGCGTTTACTGTTTCAGCTCGGGGCAGGCCACTTGAACTTTCCAACACTGGGCCTCCTGAACAAATGTTAAACCACAACTAGGTTCCCCACTCCCACAGTCATGACAACCAGAAGCAAAAAGAGAAGGAGGAGAAATAAAGGAGAAAAAGATGCTGCAGATAAATCTTACCTCTTGTTGCATTCAAGCAACTCATCATAATTTTCACCAAGGTTTTCAGTGGGTGACAGGTAGTTGATATCACTCACAGCTCACCAAGTTGCCAAAAGAGCTGGGGGGAGATGGGGGGAGGCAAAAGGCCACAGAACTGTAGCACTAAGAAAGGTTAATTACCTGACACTTTTTCAGAAACAACATAAAACAGCTCTAAATTTTTATTACTTTTGTTGCAATTTATGGCAGAGTTTGTCAGTTCTACAGAATGAGACACATTACTGAACACACGTGCCTCCTCATCAGTTCTAGTAGTCTGAAAGTGACTGTCTCCCTAAAGGTGCATCTACTCCCTAATAACTTGTGTTCCTCCACAGTGGTTCAACCATTTTGGACTATGAAAACATTACTGAATATTTTAATTCTCCATACAGTGTCCCTACACAATTTAGCTATTCTAGTATATTTTGACAGATGGACTTAGTCAATAGCTGAACTTTTAGGTTCCGTCTCATTTATGAAACATAAAAGGACACAAGTCCACAAAGGTGAACTGTACTTAATGGCTAATCTGGGTAGACAAAGAATTTTTAAGCAAATAATACTAATTCCAAGCATCCAAATTCAAAAGATAAGTCTGCAATCATAACACTGGCTTTAAAGTCTTTACAGGAAGAAAGGAATAGGACTTGTCTTCATTTCATTCTACTGATGTGCACTTGTCAATCATTCCTTTCTAATTTACAAAAGCCAGTAACCATTTTAAGATATAAAATAATAATAATTAATAATAATAATAATAATAATAATAATAATAATGCCTAAATTCTGAATTATCAGATGAACCCAGGAGCTTGTTTGCAATTTTTGGAGAAAGAAGACCAAAGTGGAGCGGGGTATGAGGATTATTGGTAAATCAAGAGAACTGTCATAGAATTTGGGGTAGGTAAAATGTCGTATAATTTGAAATTTTAATAAAGAGATTTGTTCATGTATGTTACATTGTACTAACTGTATGTGGCTCTTAAAGACACCATCTTATAAATAGATATCAAGATACTTCTTGAAAGTATCAGAATCAGTTCAACTACTTTACAGATGGAAAAACTAGGACAGATGGAAAAACTAGGACACAAAGGACTGAAACCACCTGACAAAGGGAGCAGTTACCAAAAGCCCTCATATTGACCTTATATCTCAAAAATCTAACAGAAGTATTCCTTACCCAAGAGTATCCTGAAAGAGGTATCTCTATACTTATATATTTTACTCATACACAATAAATTGCCTAAGTTAACGAAAATGCAGCTTCTTTTTATGCAGAGTATATTGCAATTTTCTCACCTATTTTTTATAAAATCTCATTTCTATGCTTAGCATAACCACCTGATAAGAACAATTTCCTGGAAGCTTCAGACCTCATCTAAATATAAACACCTGTTTATGTTGTCCTTCTGAATATGTAAAGCTTTCATGCCTTAAATTAGAGTGAAAACACACCAAAAAATTCTAATTGCTTTGACTCTGTGTATTTGACAACCAAAAAATTTTGTAAGGGCGAAGTATAAAAAAGAAGGGAAAAGCAGAAAGGACAATGTCAAGGTAATGCCACTGTCTTTCCCTTAAGCATGAAAAAAAAATCAAGAGGTGGTGTATCATTAAACATAGTTTACCAAGTAGAACACTTCTGTCAGTATTTAGAGTAAATATTTGGCAATCAGCACCTAAATTTTATAATTTAATCCTGGGAAGACTTACGTGCAAACTTAAACTTACTCCAATGTTTAAAGTTTATTGTGCGTATAAATCTTCAGGATCACCTCTGAGTCATCCATTTAATGCTTGTGATATAAAACAGTGTGTCACCATATAAAGTAATGTATCAGTCTCATTATTTTTGGAATAGGAACTTTATCTGGGAAGCTAACACTGACCATATGGGCTGACAGGGCAACATTTCCAAAACAGCACAAGAACACTTCACATGAAAAAGCTGGACAAGAAAATAATCAGAATTTTCAGAATTACAGCTCATGTTTACAAATCTCAGTGATTTTGAAATAGAAGATCATTTGGCTAATTATTTACAGGTTAAAACTCTTGCCTAGTTTTGACCAATCACATATGACAAGCCATTAAATTCAGAAAATGAAAAAAAATTTGAAAGAAAGCATGGCCCTATAAAATAAAGCATAAAAATCAGCTTATACTTGTAAAGGCTCTGCACTGTAAAAAGGCTGTATTCACAAACAGCTTCCATTTATTATGGAGCATGTTTCAAATTTCCTACTGCTGACTCACAGCAATAAAGCTAGGAAACATAGTCAAGATAGAAAGACAGGCAGACAATTCACTATTGGCAGATAAACTTATTCACAGTGGTGAATTTGGCTCTAAGGACATGAAATGAGGTGGCATGAAATCCTAGAAAAACACAGTTTTCATGTGCTTTTATTTAAAAATTAGAGAAAATGGAAAGAGGTACATGGAATAATTAGGCTGACAACACTATGTTTTTAGTTACAGTAGGCAAAGCCATAACAAAATCAAACAACTGAAAACAGAAGCAAGGTGCATAAAGCACTTGGTTTCTTTACATCCTGAATGTTTCTTTACTGATGGAATAATCTGTCACCTACATCAAAGAAAAGGTTTGGGTAAAAAAATGCATTGTTCTGCCAACATTAAGCAGCATACGGAAACAAACAAACAAACCAACCAAAGTTGCAGTAGTGCAAAGAAAAAAAGAATCCAAGTCATAAATGGGGCTTTTGCATATGATCTCATGAGGTAAGTACTCAAGAAACATCAGGTTTTCAATAGCTGGGCAAATATGCAGGCACAGAACCTTGGTCACTACTCTCTTACAGTAATAGCAGGCATATTTCATACCTGTGACCTTTCTTTACATGAGGTTTTCTTTCTTTTATTCATTTAAACTAGCTGTGAAACTAACTATGCTCAGTACATAATGAGAGGACAGAGACGTTTTTGACAGGCAATTACAGCCCCTCACACTAAAGTCTGCACAGTACCAGTTCACAGCTGGCTGCAGCACAACAGAGAACTCCAAGATCCCAAAGAAACAGCCCATAACCAGAGAGCTGGGGCAAAACACTGGTACTATCTTCATCACACTCTCACAAACATGGTCATGACAAGAATTAACAGCAGGAAATACTGCTTCAGGTTTTTCAGCTACCTACTCTAAAGTAACTTGTTAACGTCTTTACCTGTATCTGCAAAGAAAATAATTTCACTTTAATATTTCAGATCACCTAATTCTTTTTTTCATGTTTCGTTTTATCTCAGAAACGGTCTTTCAACGGGGAGTTTAGCAACCAAAAAAACCCCAAACCACGATGTCACTCTGTATTAAATCCCAGATATTTATTCTTTCTAATGGTACTCAGTTTATAATCTGGTGAAGAAGTTATACAGCTTTCAGAAATAGGTTCTCTCAAATACTGCAATAGTAAGTAGATGTTACTTGGGATTTATGTTGGGATATGGAACTGTTAGAGCAAGACCACGAGGGGCCACGAAGCTGATAAGAGTGATGCCTTAGGATTCTTAAGATTTCTAGCATATAGATTTTTAATACAGCTGTATAGTTTCTAACACTTTAAAATGGCAGTTAGCAGTTACTAAACTCCCTTTCTCATGCTTTGCATCAAATTCTTGAAATTCTTCAAGTTTCATTTAATGTTCTTTTCAAGGAGAAAGATTTTTAGCAAGTACATCTTATTTGGGACATGTACCTGGAAGGACATAATATTATTGTAGATAATTGTAGATATTATTGTAGTCAAAGAAACCTAGAGGACCAGAGACCTTGGAGAAGCTTTAAAGAAGGCATGTGATGCTGAAGACGATGATGGTGAAGAAGAAAGAGGTCTTGAGACCTCCGACTCAGTTCCAGGGAGGTGTGCCGAGGGGTGGACCTGAGGGAGGTTCTGGGGATGGGCAATTTTCACATTGGATGTATCCATGAGATATGATAATTATTTGGTATTATAAAATTGTAGTAGGCCTATACGGTATCGTACACTTACGTGCACTTACATATTTAGTGTACCTAAAGCGCTTTAATTAAAGACCTGCTCTCTGCTTTGTCTATACTAATATTGTCTAGAAAGTTCTTTTCTTCCATTTTAGGCATCAAGAGGACTGGAGCACCTGCCCTGTCAAGACAGGCTGAGAAAGTTGGGGTTGTTCAGCCTGGAGAAGAGAAAGCAGCATGGACATCTCATAGCAACCTTCCAGAATCTGAAAGTGGCCTATAGGGAAGTTAGAGAAGGACTCTTCATCAGGAACTGTAGTGATAGGACAAGGAGTAATGGGTACAAATTGAAAAAGGGGAAATTTAGGTTAGATATTGGAAAAAAAATTTTACTGTGAGGGAGGTTAGTCACTGCAATAAGTTGCCCCGGAAGGTTGTGGATGCCCCAACCCTGGCGATGTTCAAAGTCAGGTTGGATAAGGCCTTGAGCAACCTGGTCTAGTGAGAGTTGTCCCTGCCCATGGCAGCAGGGATTGGGACTAGATGATCTTTAAGGTTCATTCCAACTCCCTAACATTCCATGATTATATGATTCTGCATTTTAATATCTTTTTATTTGAATCCAGTATGCACTTTTCATAGGCAAACATTTTCTTAACTGTGAGAGGGGAAACAATACTTAATTTGATCCATTCTTCACAAGTCACTTTGTCCATTACGCATCTTCTATTTGAGAGCTGAGTTTTTCAAAATAGCTTTAGTTTTAATGAAGGGCGTTTCAACAAAGGAGCAAATATCTTGCATGTTACTATTGTTTCAGATCATCAGTAATAAAGTATATTTCATGTTGTAAGATCATACATGTGGAAGAACACTAGGGTTAGTTTATGTTAGAACAGTCCTTGCAAGAGAGTTGCTGTTGTAATAGTCATTAACGCATAAAGTGCAAATTATTGGTCCGGGCAAGCCTTCCAGCACAGATGGGCTGCCTCTGAAGGCAGAGATTTTCAACTAGCTGAAGCAAGATACAATTATTTCCAACTTTGCCCCTGAGCATTTAGAACAAAACAAATAAAAATCAATCTTTGATTGGCAGTGAAGAAAGAAATACTCAGGGCTAGTGGAAACACTGATCAGGAGCAAACACTCTCTGCCTAGTTTTCTAAGTAAAAGTAGGTGCCTGAATAAAAGGTACATAAAATTTAAATAACAACATATATAAGGCTAGAGAGTTTACAAATATTTTTACAATCAAATGCAGAAAGGATTATAAACCTTTTTTCTTGTGAAGATGATGTTAATATCCTTCATCATCCTATTGCCATTTAAAACTTGCAAGTATATAGCAATATTATTTAGAACTAGAAGAGTGTTCATCATTCTCAAGGTCAAATGCTTACCTACAACAACTAGACTTTAATCATCACAACTGCTCTTTTAGAATAAATATCTTGGACCCTGGATTCACTTTCATAAAATGGAGAAAACATGAGGAAGAAAACACCTCTTTTGCATTCTATAAAAGCAATTCCTTTGAGTATAATTTTTTCTCTTCTTCTACTTTTCTGTTGTCATTGATCAATCAATAAACTTTTTCTAAATTTATAAACATCTACACTTAACACTCATTTTCACTGTCATAAATATTATAGCATTTACTCATTTTTACGGGAAAAGATAATATATTCTATTTTTAGTGAACATTCTTCAGTGAAAGAATTTCAGTATCACAGGTCGTGAACTCAGAACTCCAGACAGGAAATCACAGAGATATCTGAAGACTTAGACGCTATCATCTACCAAAAAAAAAAAAAAAGTTATTTATTCTTATTTCTTCTAAAAGAGGGGTGTACAGAGTTGCAGCTGAGGGACAAAAATATCCTATCAGTCCAAACATGCCAAGCATTTTTAAATTCAATAATGGTTGACCAAAAAAAGCATATCAGTTCAAAATTATGAACTTAAATTAAAACTAACCTAGTTCTCAACACCTAGATTTTGATACTGAGTAAGTGTTCTATGTGAAGTATTCATGCAGGAGAGAAAAAAAAAATTCCTGTAAATAAATTGTGAATTATTTTCTCATCTCTTTTTCAGGACACCAAGTGATGTGCTTTGCTGTCTCCAAGTTTTCTTTGCTTTAAACATAAAATATTATCATATTTTAAAATTTAATGAACAAGTCATAAAGATACTACAAAGGATCTGTGAATAATAGTTACTTCAAAAGTATTTTAGGTAGGTAAAGTTTAATGTTGACTTTAGAATGAGTAGTTTATCATTTGCCAACAAAATTGTCTACCTTTTCTTGGTCAGTTTCTTATGGTGAAATGTATTAAGTTTTAGGGAAAACACATAGTTTGCAAAATTATTTCCCAAAGTGTATCCAGAGATCTATTTTCAGGCCTCATGCTTTGGGATGCCAGTATCTACGTTTTAAATGTTAACAACAAAGTATTTTCGTATCTTTATACACAAGTAGAGAAAGTACCACCATAGGATCATCAGTATTCACACACCTTTCTGGGCATTTGCTATTTGACATTGCTCTTACCTGTTTTTCATGACTCTATCTTTTGTAGCATAAGCTCAAAGGCAATGAGTACTTCATTTTACTACGTGACACTTTTCACCAGCAGGTCTTCCTCATTAACATGTTCATCTACTTCCAAACTGTTTCTTCTAAATGGTTAAAGAGCTCATTTTGTATTACAACAATTAACTTTGTATCACCTCTTAAAAACATTGAAGATATATTAAAAAATTACAGTTTTATTCAGATGAAGTTTTACATTTGGGAGCATGAACTTAGGTGGGGTAGAGTTAATTTTCTTCCCAATGGCTGGTGTGGGGCCATGTTTTGAATTTGTGCTGAATACAGGGTTGATAATATAGAGATGTTTCTGTTATTGCTGAGCAGAGCTCACACAGAGCCAAGGCCTTCTCTGCTTTTTGTACTGCCACGCTGGTGAGGAAGTTGGGGGTGCTTGGGCAACTGGGAGGAGACACAGCTGGGACAGGTGACCCAAACTGATCAAAGGGATATTCTGTACCATATAGCATCATTGCTCAGTATATAAAGCAGGAGGGAAGAAGGAGGAAAGGGGGAATGTTTGAAGTGTTGGCGTTTGTCTTCCCAAATCACCGTTATGTGTGATGGTGCCCTGCTCCCCTGCAGGTGGCCGAACACCTGCCTGCCCATGGGAAGAACTGAATTAATTCCTTGGTTTGCTTGTATATGCAGCTTTCGCTTTCCCTATTAAGCTGTCTTTATCTCAACCTATGAGTTTTCTAGCTTTTACCCTTCCAGTTCTCTCCCCAGCCCCACTGGTGGGGGAGTGAGTGAGTGACTGCGTGGGGCTTGGTTGCTGGGTGGGGTTAAACCATGACAAAGGTGTGCAACTGCAATCCTCCAGGTTCCTCTGGATGTATCTCTCTCTATTAACTATACAAAACTAAACACAGATGCTTTAAACCTTGCCTAGACTAGATACTTACAGGTAGCCTAAAGTTTGAAGCGTGAAGGTTCACCACAAGCACATTCAGGACATAAGCATGTCTTTGAACATTATTACAGTTACAGTTGCTGGTATTTAACAAAAATTGAGGAATGAAAAAACTCATATACAAGAAAAAAAAGTTTTTAAAGACAAATTAAAGTAGGGTAGCCAACTTTCAATGGTGTGAATCTACTACTGAAGAAGGTCTTATTTGAAATGTAATCTAGATGTAACAATATCATAGCTCCAAATATATCAATTTTCACCTGGAAACCTTTATTTCTGTTCATTAAAATTATATTTGTGTACCAAAACCACAAATTATTGTGATGTTGGGTTGAAAGATTGCTTCTAGATAAATATTTTAGATATTAATAATATATTATGACTTTTGTTCAGATTTTATATATTGCACTATGCATCATTATTTCTTAATTATGTTTTGTCACCAGCAAGTAATTAATTTTCATCATACTTTTCTACTTGAAAGACTTCAAGAACCTAAAGGCATTCTGTGAAAGCTTTGAACTTCCAATTTCCTTTGTACTTTCCATTTCTCTCCCTATTCTCTGATTCACACTTACATATTGAAAAATACAGCAAAAAAAGGTCACAAGTGAAATAGAGAGCTGTATCAGCACTAAAAACAATACAGTATTGGAGTAAACAAAATGAAAAGTAAATCTTTATAAACATAGTTCATGAAGGCAACAGAAACTGTTGTTGAAACAATTTAGTAAATTGCTCTTTAGTGACACTTGTCAATAGAACTTTCATCTCATCTCTGAAGCTATTATAGAATTGAATGTCCTTGGCATTTCAGTTTTATAAACCAAAAGTTAAACTAATTCTTGAGTGGACTTAAATTGCTAAGACCTGATGTTTTTCAAACTTCCCTGAGTATCTCATATTTTCTATGCAAGAAACTTTTTATTCATTACAGACCTCTTGGAAATAGAAACCATTACCTATTCCCAACTAGGACTGTCATTTTGTATATAAACAAGCAAAATCAGCCAAGCACCTTGAGTTTTAGTTTTCTAAAAGGAAAAGGCAACTGAGTTTATTTCAGAGCATTTTCAAACAGTCGTAACTACGTGATACCCAGGTGAAACAATCAGCTTTCTGTAGCAACAATTCAAAAAAGCATGTGCAATATCTTCCCGAAATATTGTTATTTAGGAGCAGGGTGCAATTTTGAAACACCAGTGGCAAGACTTGACATCTACATACTTTATTATATGGATGACTGTTGGTGATATACTTACAGTGATTTAGTGTACTAACTTAGCTGTATTTTGTATATTGTTTAATTGTATGGTGTTACTTTTCATGCAGAACATGTGCCCAGCTATAGTAATGATTTACTGGTGTTGATAGTTAAGCATTTAAAAAAAGCAGCATCATTAATATTAACGGCACTAAAATTTTTCATAAATTTATAAAAATAAAGTCAAGTTTCAAGAATTGCAAAAGGCAATTAGCAATCAGCAAATATATCTACTGCAAAAAATTTGCTTTTTTAGAGCCAGAAATACCACAAATGCAAAGAAATGACATATGGTCAAAACCAGACAGGCTGCTAGCCAGCAACCGGATAAGTGAACAATAAAGAGGACAAAGTTATAACAATCTAAGTCAGTACTTGCCATGTCAGGCTGTCAGTTGGGTTTCTGAAGAGATGCAAAGAGTGAAGAAGGAAAGGCTAAAAAAAATCTTGATATTGACAAACGCAAAGAGGCAATAGCAATAGTGATTGTGTTGGACTTGTCGATTTTCTCTCTGAAAAAGATACCAGACTCCTACATAGATATGGAAATGACAGCAGAAGGCAAAAAATGTTATATACGCATAAAAGGCCACTTAAATTATTTGAGGTATGAATATCCCGATGAGATGCCACTGCTCCATATGCAGAATATTGTTTCTGGCCTATGAAGAAATTCTGTTACACACAGTTCCTCCCTGGGAAGGAGATTTTGTTCATATTGCTAACCACAAGAAGTCACACTTGTTTGCTACTGCTTCTTCAGCAAGACATGTCCCACTCCACAAATACAACTCTGGAGCTCTGTCAGGAAGGGTGTAATCCTCCAGAAAAATGAGCAGAACCTGAGGATTGGGGTACTGCTCCTTAGAGAAGTAAGCAGTGGTCTTGAGAACGAGCAGCAAGCACTCACACATAAAAGGCTGCTACAGTCACTGAAACAGCATGCTTGTCGGGAAATTGGATCAGCACAACTGGGATGGGTTGAGTAACTCAATATAAGTACCTCTGCATCATGGAATTTGATTTCAGAATTCTCTAAATTCAAGAATATTTTGAAATGAGAGATTATTCACAAAATAAAACATGTTATTCTTTCAACTGCCCATGTTTGCCATTATAGACACTCATGGCACCTGATGTGTGGAAGAACAAGGCATAACATGAAATCACTGACAGCTACATTTCTGCCTGCATCAGCTGTCACTGACTGGATATTTCAGTTTCACAAATTCAGCAAACTGATAAGGGTACTGCTGCCACCCCCACTGAGCTCTGATGAATCTCTGAATGCTACAACACTGGCCATTCCTTCAACCACATGTGGTGTCTGCACTTCATCTGTGCAGTATTTCAATCACCATCCTCATGATGCATCACTGCAACATGCTGCCAGATTGTGCCATTCTACCCATGGCAAGTCTGGATATTTATTTCCCTCCTTGGCCAACCAAGTCCTAGAAATGACTGCCACATAACCACCACCAGAACATTTTCTCCTTGAATGTTAAGAGGAAAAACTGTTTGAAAAATTGTTCAGAAGAAAAAAATCATATCACTATTCTTGAAGGCAGTTGAGCGATCTTAGCCACGTTACAACATACCCAAAAAATTCTGAGTTTGAAAGCACACGCAGAAGAAAGTGATAAATGAGTGTATCACTAGACAGATTACTCTGTGTGACATGTGAGTTGCTATCCAAGAAACTATTGTCTCGAATCTGCACTGATGCCTCTGCGTTTTTCAAAAAAGAACACCCAGACTGTGTCAGACTCTTACTTGAAATGAGCCAAGATCACAAATATCTACTGCAGCAGTTTCTGCTTTTTGTCTGATGTGACTAATGAGTTATCAGGTCCTGTCATATCCAGCAACAGACCTGCATTTCTAACGAATTTGAGGACTTTGCCAAAAGTCTCACTCGTTAAAGCTATCACTATCAAACAATCAGGCTGAATAAATGGTGTAGACATTTAAGAGTGCCTTACAAAGAACTCCCGAAGGAGACTAGCCAACAAAGCTTGGCAGATCCCTCACTTGTAGCAGGTCACATCCACAGCTGGGCAAGGACAATCTCTGAGCAGCAATGCTACAACACAGATTCCACCTATGTCTCTGCTGAACGTGTGGGATTTTACTCCACCACCAAGCAGCCCCGATTCACAGGTAAATCTCCTTACTCTTGTTACTTGAGAGACACACTGCTGCTGAGCTTGTGGGACACGGGTACTTACAGTTTCCCAAGAAACTTGCCCGGTTGAGGGAGGTAGGTGTATTGCAAATATGTGCTAGATGTACATGTTGCAGAGATGGTTATGTCATATAGGGAAGAGGAATATATATGTACAAGGGAGACTACAATTTTGGTGGACAGGATGAAAGTTTACACAGCATGTAGGGAGATAATACAAATACAGATGAAAGAGTAAAAACTGGACTTAAAGATCCCAGTAACCCACTTGATAGACCAGGGAGTAGAAGCAGGAAATGGGAAGTTATACATACCTGGTATGTATAATTTTGCATGCTGTGAGCAACTGTGCAATTAGTGAATATCTCAGTAGTTGTGCTATGCACTGAATTTCTCTGTGTAGGTGTTTGAGCCTCACTGCATGTGGCTTAATTATCAAGTTGCTCTAATAAAGCGGCTCCGTGGATCTGCTGTAGAGACACTCCTGTCATCAATGGCAAGGTCCTGGCTAAGACAGCACAGTCTAGAGATGGGGAGGTTTCACTCACACTACTGCAGAAAACCTGTCAGCATGTGCACTACAAGTTTCAAAGAATCTGGGAACACAGGACGAGAATTTTAGAAAACATGTAGTTTCTTCACATGATTTTGTTTAGAGGAATTGAAGACAGTCCAGATGATTTGTATTCTTCTGTACTTGTGTTGAGCATGGGAATACTTAGTGCAAGAGAGGAGAGAATGTCATCTCTTCCAATTCCCACACACTTTTTCTTTCAAGAAGGGGCCTCTGCCAAATTTGCACAGTTTTCAGACCCATATAGTTTCAGAGTCAGGAGGGATGAGCAGAGTTGAATGCATGTCTTTTTACCAGCTATTGGCAGGCAAGGGAACATTGGAGGCATAAGTAGACAGAAACAAGACTTAACAGCAAATCAAGATACCTGTGCAGAACCCTGTATCACTCTTGAGGAGCTGCAGCTAAAGGTGAAGATAAGAGTACTGAGAGTGAGTGCAAGAAATGAGGAACAAAAGTCATTGTCTGGAAGGCTTGGTATTGATGGTGGATTTTGATAAAATTTATATCTCCATCAATTTTATCCAGACTGCTTCTAAAGACTGGGAAAATGGTCCATGGTCCCTTAGAGCTCATATTGCAACCTGCCTTGTCCCTGCTCTTTGTTTGTCCTGTTTCTCCCACTCGTATCAGCTGGCTGTGTTTTGTACACATCTAGTGACACCTTCATGGTGTGGAGCTCACCAGTTTGCTGGGGTACTGTCCATAAGGTGAAGCTGATCAGTTAGAACACAGTCTGACCCTCACCACTGCTCAGACAGAGAGCTGCATCCTTGCTTTCTGTATGTTTTCTGCACACTCTCCAGGCTTGTAGCTGCTTCTGGATTTTGTGATCTCAAAGCATGTGGTATTACTCAAGATGGATGCCTAGGTCTCTCAAGCACATCTTGTTCACAGTGAAATTAGCCCATCTGGTCTGGTCTGAAGCAGCTGCATAATAATGAAAGGTAGGCACTTACCTTGTGAGGTGTTTAATTGCGTCTTAGACATCTAATCTCCCATCTTACAATAGACAGACTTATACAGACAACAAGAAGTTGCAAATACACATGCTGGATGGGTATTGTTGAGGACAGTGACAGCAGATTGATCTTAATGGGAGGGAAGAGTGGAGGGAAGAGCAGAGGGAAGTTCAAAATGTAAAAAAACAATTTTTACCAACAGTGCATGGGAATGGGAAGGCTGAGGCTGGAAGAGTAGTCACTAATGCTGACAGGCTGTAATAAGGATGGAAGAAAAAAGGCAGGTTATAAACAAATGGACATAGATGAAAGGCAGCTAGTTATGGCTGGGAAGGGTGATGATTCAACAACTGAGAGCTACTCAGCAAGAGACAATCTTTGTGAACACGCAGCTGAAGTGATCTTACTGTTTATACTAAAGCTGCTTGAAACAAGTGTGAAAACAGATCACAACTGCGACAGCCCAAAGTAGCATGGGAAAAATGAGCAGAGCGTGTTCTGCTGTGAAGCAAAGAGTCAGAAGTCTAAAATCTGAGCAGCTGTATGAGTGTCAATTACCAGGGAACTGCTCTCACAACAGAAGTCAGTATCTGTATCTTCCCTTGATTATTCTTTTTATATATAATAATTTGCTTAAGATTACGATGGAAGTGTCTAGGAAATTGAAGACAAATAGTTCATTTTAAAGGCAGAAACTTTACTGACTTTACTGATGGTTGTGTGCTGGTAATGAGGAATCCTGAAACTGAAGATTCAGACATGAAACACACTCATATCTTTATTACCATATGTTTCAAAAACAAATCCTACCTATGGTGTTATTAGCAACATCAAAGCTTTTGAAAATTTTCTGGAAGTCTTACATTTTCCATTTGGCTCAGAGACACAGAGGAAGGCTTTTCAAAGCCCTTGGGAATATATCACAAACACAGTTACATATATTAATAAGAAAATGCCCTGCCTTGTAACAAAAAGACCAGCTTGCACATTATAGCCAAGTCCAGAGGGACATATGCAGGTGGGTTGAATTACAGGTGGACTAATAAGCAAAAATACTGATACCGGCTTATTTCCATTTCAACAGTAGCTTGACATTATATATGAGATGAAAAAGTTGGAAATTCCTCAAAGAAAAATGTGCTTGGTATTTCAAAAGCAGCTATCATTTTAGCATATTGTGTGGAACTAAAGGCCAGAGGAAAAGATTACTATTCAAAATGCTCACTCTTCTTTTTTTTCTTGCTCAGCTACTCTGTGGCAGAAATGGTGAAAATGTAGATTTTAACCTTTCAGAAATGTACTTCACATGATTTCACTGATTGTAATATTACCTATCATATTTCTCTGTGAGGCATTTTGATGATATTGATGAAACAAATAGCATCTTATGATTACAGACATCATGCCATTGATTGACCAAGAATTCAATTATAGACATTTCAAAGAAAGAATATGAAATGTTTCAAAGCTTTAACCTGGTAGGTAAAGTCATCCTGGGCAGAGTGTTTTAATGTACTTTATTTTCATCGTGGAAGTATTCAAAAAACATAAAGTTCTTTACATAAAGTTGATTAGATCTTACATTCTGGAGTATAACTCAAATATGAATGGCTATGCTAAGCATTTGAAATGTTGTCCTTAGAAAGAAACAGTTTGATACCTACACATTAGTTGTAAAATATACAATTTCATTTAATAGCAACATAAGAACTTCTCATAAGCAGATTTCCATTATAGTATTCCCAAATGGCTGTGTCTATTATAGTCTATAAACAAAAAGCCAACTCACAAGACACAGATTGAACTTTGTGGTTAAGAATCAATGGGTCTGACAGTGCCTTCAGGTAGCATAAAATATATTTCACAGCCAAAAAATTACATATGTGAATATATATGTACAAGTAACATTCCAAAATACATAGCATGTTATGGCAAAGCACTGAAAACAACCAATGGGAATCTTAAAACTCTGTATGTAGATGTGGAAATATCATAAAGTGAGACTTAATACTTGTTGTCAAAAAGATCTGAAATAAAACCATGCGAAATTTAAATCTGGTGCTACTTCCTATGTATTGCAGAGTGCATCTACTCTGAAGAGTTCTGAAGTGGACAGTCTTATCAATTTTGTGCAGAAGAATTACATTGCAGGAATGCTTTAAATTCACCGTGTACCAAAACCCTAAGGCAAACAAAATGTCAAAGTTAGTAGTAAGAATGTCTTTTTGACAATAGAAGAGATATTGAATCCTATTACTAAAACACAGCACTAAGCCTGATTTTGAAGTCACATATAAATTACAATTTTGAAATTAGCATTTTTTATTTCACTCCTCCTTTTAATATAGTTTCCTGGCAAACTGGCACATAAAAAATGTAAAGAGGAAACAATTGGCTCCTCAGTATACACGCTCACACTCTAAAGCGGTTGGATAACCTGGATAAGTCAAACCTACATATAATAAAAGATACATATAAAATTCAGCCATAAGAACACACTGCAAGGGTGCAATGGGAAAAAGGCAGCATTGCTGATGAGTGTGGAACAGGGAAATCCCCCAGCTGGCACCCGGCAAGCAGTGAAGAACATACTGTGCTCTCAGCCTGGGCATGCCTGCATTCCTCCTGAAATGAAACCAGCTCATGCAGAGCCAGCTCCGGTGTCTCCGCATCATCGGCACACTTGAGCCTGAGTTTGAATAATTCATCCTTGGATAATCAAGAGCTGACCATATCTGGGTGAGCAGAGCCCATTTATTAAACATGATGCCTGTAATTGTGGTTACAAGCAAAGGAAAGTTTTTCCTTGCCATATGGGGTTCAAATATCCAGATCTCCAGTGCATTAGCTGCTTATTCAGTTGAAAGACTAACATTTCTCATAATGTCTTTTTAGCCAGTATTATGGATGTTGCTTTAGCCTGAAGTTTTCCTACTGTTAGTTCTCAATTTTTTACATAAGCTCAGCATGGAGAACTAGTTTGCATTGAAAAGACTAGAAGTATTTTCCTTCTACTTTCCTTTCCTTCTATTCCAAACACTTAAATTTGTTCATGTAATTCCTCATCTGTGTTTTGATTCTGCAAAGCAGTACAATTTCCAGTTACTCACATGCTTACTGTAGCCCTTAAAAATGTCTTGCAGATTTGTATTTTACTCTCTGATTGCATTACACTGTATTTAAAGGAAATGGTAATGCCACACGTGATATGAGCACTAAATCATGTATTTAAAGTACATTAAAATCTTCAACTGTGGGGGACTACAAAAGTTTAAAAATTGCTACAAATACCGACCTAGAGAAATAAGACTAATTGCTGGGTTTTACCTTCTCATAGTATTATACTGCCGTTGTCTCCGGTGGAGAACAAACTGCTGACAACATATCTGCCTAGCTTCAGTCAAAGGATCTAGAAACGTTTTAATTAAAAACTTTGGAAACAGCTATGAAACATACAATGTGACTGAAGACTGCTGCTGAAGTTTCTGCCAATATGACTAAATATTCTTTAAATGCTGCTTTTTATTTATTCCTGCAAAATGTAGCATTCTGACAACTACAACCCAGAATGCTTTTTTCACTCTAACACATGCAAAATTTATAACTTCCCCTTCAAATTACTAATGTTTAATCAATAATGTAATTAATACCATTCTTTAAAAAAAAAAACCAAAAAAAGCATACTTTGCTTTTAAAACATTCAAGTGTTCAAGAATTCTATGCTGCTAATTTTCTAGAATCACTACATAAAGTTTCAGTAACAAAAAAATTCAAAAACAAGGCAACAAGCTACCGTGTAAAAATTTAAAAATATATTTTAAACCCAGGATAATTTAGGACCAAATGTACAATGTAAAGCAATTTTAACTCTAATGTATGCAGTTGTATGGCTACCATAGATAATAGCACAGTTAAAAACTTAATTAGACCAATACTTTTGTACGAAGAAATATGTTGCTATTATCTCAGTGGGATAACTCAGTGGCCTTTAACTTGAAATAACTCTGCAAGTTACCTTCCTGATAAACAGTGCATTATTAATATCACAGCTGGGAGCAGTTCTCTGAACGCTCACATCAGGTATCAAATTTGTTGCTTAATTTTTGTAAGAATTGTAGGATTCCTATCTAATGGCTATCTTTAGCATCAAGTAAGAGGAACAAGAAGAGTTTAAGATATAATTAAAGTAATTTCATATCAAGCTAAAGGAAAAAATAATCCAAAATAAGTAGCAAATATTAAATTATGAAAAGCATAAATGTAACAAATTATTGAAGCCATGTATAATTGTATGATGCAAGATTCTCAGTTACCAGTAATAGAAAAATAAGCACATAAAAATTGGGGGGGGGGGGGAACAGCAAAAAAACCAAAACCAAAAANCAAACCAAAGCCAAAAAAACCCACAAAACCCAAAAAACAGCCTCCTCAAAAAAAACTCAAAAAACTTGGGGAAATGCTCGTGTATGTATTCAGGTTATGTTGAGATTCCAAGTTGAACTGCATGATATATTATGGTCTCAGATAAACTTTTAGCACGTCCTGTTGTGATAGGACAAGAGGTAATTGTTTTAAACTAAAGAAGGGTCAAATTAGATTAGATATAAGAAAGAGGTTTATTACAATGAGGGTGGTGAAACACTGGAACAGGTTGCCCGGGGAGGTGGTAGATGCCCCATCCAACATTCATGGTCAGGTTGGATGAGGCTCTGAGCAACCTGATCTAGTGGAAGATGTCCCTGCTCATTGCAGGGGGGTTGGAGTAGATGACCTTTAAAAAGTCCTTTCCAACCCAACCATTTTATTATTCTATAACCCATTGGGTTTTTTGGTTTTTTTAAAAGTATCAGTGACAATCTTAAGGACTTTCTAGATTCTTTAAACAAAAGAAACACTGTTTCTACTAGAAAAGGGCAAAAGCCTGACACAAGCATTTCTTCCACTTTGAACACCACTGATCCTAACATAACCACTCTACTACACCTTTTAGTATGCATCGAGAGGCTTTCTTTTGGACAAAAAGCACATTATTTGGTAACTGACTCAAAAGCAAATTTAACACAGATGCATAGCAGGTCACTCTGCTCAGTTTTGAGATTATTCCAAATTCTATAACCAAGTAATTCTCTTGAAAAAAACTAACAGACTGTACCTATCCTAAGTCCACTCCTAAAACAATTGTCAAATAGCAAGTTGTGATAAATGACAGTAAGTGCTCTGCGGTTCTTTATTCTCAGCCTAATTTTACTCACAGCTCATTTTGGCATTTATCATGGTTCCTCTTCCCTTCTGTTAACATTTGAGATACAAGATCAGGGGTTCTAGCCTAATGAAAAAAAAAAAAAAGCAAAAATACAAAACCGTGTTTCCCAAGGAAAAACAAAACTGCACTCAAAATTTGAAAAATGCTGATTTTGTGTCTGATGTTTCCAATGTCATATTGCAAGGAATTTTCTTTTACAGTATTTAGTGTTTGGTTGGTTTTTTTTTAAAGTGCCTTTTAAATTGCTTCTACAGTAACTTTGGCAATTTCAAAGAGCAAGGAGATTTTATAGCTATAGAGTGCTCAGCAGTTTATGCACCAGAACAGTCAAAAAGAAACTTCTGAAATCCCATAGTCAGCAGCTCTTATCTACATTTGCTTTTAATTCTACATAAAATAAAGCGAGATTAATGAGAATGTCAGCTGTCCCACCTGTCAGTGTTATCTAAATAAGACACAGAAAAGTGTAATAACATACGGATGTTTTGCTGCACAACCAAAAAACCCCAGTAAGAGATTTTGTGTTGCCTTTCATAGAATCCTTCCTCTCAAAATTTCTTTTCTAATTTTAGCAGATGCTGAGATCATATATATATACATGCATATATATATAAATGATGACCACAAGTTATTTTAAAGCCTCCTATTCCCCAATACATTGCATGTCATTTTTTAACAAATATAGGCTTATATTCTTATAAAAAATAATGCAAAAAACCCCAATGAAGACTGACTGTCAAAGCATCTGCACAGTATGACAAACAACATTGTATCTAAAGCAATATGAAGAAGCATCTGGACAACTCCACTCAAGTAGCCACTATAGCTACATGTCAAAGAAATAGTTTATAGAAAGGGAAGTGCTGGGTCCTGCCCTTGGGTCACAAAAATCCCATGCAACTACAGGCTTGTGGAAGAGTGGTTGGAAAGCTGCCCAGCAGAAAAGGACCGGCGGGTGATGGTCAACAGCCAGCTGAACATGAGCCAGCAGTGTGCCCAGGTGGCCAAGAAGGGCAATGGCATCCCGGACTGTATCAGCAATAGTGAGGCCAGGAGGACCAGGGCAGTGATCATCCCCCTGTACTCCGCACTGGTGAGGTCACACCTCAAGTACTGTATCCAGTTCTGGGCCCCTCGCTGTAAGAAAGACAATGAGGTGCTGGAGTGTGTCCACAGAAGGGCAACAAAGCTGGTGAAGGGTCTACAAGGAGCAGCTGAGGGAGCTGGAGTTGTTTAGTTTGGAAAAAAGGAGGCTCCTTTTATTGCTCTCTATAAGTACCTGAAAGAAGGTTGTAGAACGGTGGAAGTCAGTCTCTTCTCGCAGGCAAACAGACACAAGATGAAAGGACATAGTCTCAAGCTGCACCAGGGGAAGTTCAGGTTGGACATCAGGAGGTATTTCTTCACAGAAAAGGTTGTTAAACATTGGAATGGGCTGCCCAGGGAGGTGGTGGAGTCACCAGCCGTGGAGGTGCTCAAGAAATGGCTGGATATGGCACTCAGTGCTATGGTTTAGTTGACAAAGTGGTCATCAGTCAAAGGTTGAATTCGATGATCTTGGAGGTCTTTTCCAACTTAAATGATTCCATGATTTTGTGAAATTTATATGAAAAAAAACCCGCTGCTTTGCATTCACTGTGGTCCCACTATCCTCCATCTCCAGGTTGTGAGCTCTGCAGCATGGTTGCAACGTGGTGGTAAAAAGACACAACAGCTTACAGACAAAAAACGAAAAACACTCAGAAACAGAAGAGATCAAGGAAAACCTTCTCAAAAATAGAGGTTTCAGACAAGTCAATAAGCTAAGATCAGAATATGATGAAAGAAGAATCAAAGTAGTATGAAATCTAATGAAATGAAACATAATACTACTACCAAGTGAACTGATTGCTAGGCTGATAACAAGAAATTTCTCAGATGGAGAAAACAAAGGATAGGAAAGATATAACTACCTTAATCAGGTCAACTAATGTCTGCCTGATTTGGCTTGGTGAAAATAATTAATATTACCCTAAAATGTGTAAGAGCCACCGCAATGATAAAATCGCATTGAATGTAATCTATACAATTCTCTCTTTAGAAAATATACAGTTACACAGAATCGGATGCAGAAAATTAAGCTACTAGAGATCAGAGGAACGGCAACAGTATCATACAGTAGCACACAACAAACTCATATCTTGTGCATCCTAGCAAACCAAAAGATCTGATTTTTCTTTATAATGGAAGCAGACCTTTTTAAACTGAAGCAATATCAGCACACAAAAAGAATAAATTGACTGACTAAAGCTAAGACTGGACATTTTAAAGTGTTTTCTAATCAACAAAAGTAGTGATAGTTTTTAAATTGATGCAGATGTACATTTAAATTGATACAGAATGCTTTACATTTACTTATCTATGCAAAAGACTAGCTCGTTAGCATGTGGAACGTCACTCCCATGCTTGCATCCTACTTTCCTACAAGCCAAGTACAGCTGGAAGTTGCACAGAGAGAAAAATTAAACAGAAAGCTAAAGACGTCTCATGGGGTTACTAGAGAAAATCTGTTATTTAATCTTTACGCTTGGTCTTGAGATACAAAATATATTTCTAAATGAAGATTGAGAGAGGAAACAATCCACCTCACCCAATTCTTTGTGGTAATTGATTGCTAATTATATTTTGTTCTTTAATGAAATGTGAATAATATTTGGGTTACCTTACCTTACCTTTCCTTTCCTACAAAAGGAGATGTAAAATTATACACAACATTAAGGTTCATTACTAACCTGCAGGAAGGAAGACCTATCCTGTGATAAGAGTAATAAAAGTACTGTCACTCTACTCCCACACAGACGTACTAGAGAATCTCTGATCTTTCCGGACCACATCATAATGAGTGTGATCAATTGTATTTTACCTCACAGAAATAAAATTATTATGTATCCCATTAATTTACGTAAGCTTTAAAGTAAAAATGTCTCAGAGTGTGACTGATTCCCTGTCAGATCTCAGCTGGATTCAATCCTTCATACTCCTCCTCAGCAGAACTACTTAAGCAATCATGAATGTGCAGGTTTGGGGCCCACTGCTGTACTTCCAGGAATTATAACAGCCTCACAGGTACTACTTTTCAGAGATTTCACTCCCAGAAAACAGAACATCAATAAGGAGCATCTTTACATCACCAGAGGGGCAACATATATTGGCAATTTTGAAACACAAAGCTATTAAACACCAATAGTTAAGGAGAAGAAATAGGATTTCAAACCTTACATATTATGTTTTTCTTAAGAGGTCTGTAACAAAATGAAGCCAAATTAAGCTTTCTTCACAAGGCTCTTCCAGTAAATAAATACAGTATATGAATAAAAAGTCTGTGACAAAGATAAGTTAAATTGTCTATACGGACACCAAATGCTAGTGTCTTCATCTGAACATCACACTGATTGCTGCCTATATTGCCATGACGAGTCAAAACTAGTAAAACATGAAGCAAAATTCATTATGCCAGACTGATCTATTCATACCAGACAACGAAAGCTTGTAGTAAAAATCAAACTTTTGCAAATATTCTATACATGTTACTATGGAAACTTAATAAGCGATTCTTTTTTCTTCCTTTTTCTTTACACATCTTTATTTGCTAGAAATTCAAATTTAATATCAGAAAATCACAGAATCACTGAGGTTGGAAAAGACATTTAAGATGATCGTGCTAACCTTATACTGCCAAGTCCACCACTAAACCAAGTCTTTCAGGAAGATTCAAACTCTTTTGTAAGCTGGAAAGTGAGATAACTTTCATTATTCATTTTCCTCAAAAGCATCATACTCAGAAACAAGTTCCACCCTCCAGTCAGGGAAAGGAGAATTACATACTCAGAGTATAAATTCAGCAACCTTTGCCTAGGGATTTTTGGCAAATACTTCAAATGAAAATTAACATCACTCTCCAATGAAATTATTTCAACAATGCAAACAAAAAGGAGGAAAAATACATGATATGTGGTTTAAGAATGAAGGGAAAACGGTAATGTGATTTGGGAAGAACATAAAGAAATTGAGATTTTTGTCTCTTCATTGCATAAAACAAAAATTCTCTACCAGTTTCAACGGATTTTCAATTGGTCTCTCCAATACAGTAAAGAAATAGGAATTAGTACTAAAAAACTTATGGACTACAGCTAATGGAAGAGAATGTTTTAGGGTGGATATCGCATTTTGCAAGATTTAACTCCACTGATACTTTAATTGTCAAATAGGAAACTGAGGGCACTATGATCCAAAAGGTCTATCTAAGTCCAACAGGGATGTACTTGTGAATCCATTTTGTTCTGAGGTTTGTACTAGCACTCATCAATTAAACCATCCTTAGCCACTTAGAAAACAAAAATGTTTTCTCTCACCTTGCCCTGCCCTTGTTTTCAGACTTCTGTGTTTGCCCTGACTTTTTGTGTCTATGAAGCATCTCAGATTCCTGCCTTGGACACCAGCTTGCTTTGCTCATACCAGCCCCAGGAGAAGCAGCGCTGCCACAAGCCACCCACTGTATTTAAATGTCAGAAATGGAGGAGTGGTGAACTGCACAGCTGATGACAACACACAGCTTCCCAAACTGTGATGAACTAAAAAAAAAAAGTAATTTTACTAGCAGTAACCGAGTTGCTCAGGACCAGCAATTTTGGATATTTAAATTAAAATGCCAGTTCTGTTTTTGCCTTCTGCCTATATACAGTGCTGAGATCATTCTGGATAAATATCCTGTGTCTTTTGCTGTTGACTTCTTAAGAAATGGCATGATTGAATATGATGTTCCCTTCCCCCTCAAACAATTCTGCTTGAATTTTAATGCTTCATGATTCTCTTGTCATCTTTGTATAGAACAGTATTTTCCATAAACACTTGCTTCAATATTAAATTTCACAAAGTTAAAATGACAGTGAGGCAATGCTAAAATTACACACTTAAAACTGGAAAATCAAGTCCACAGAATACAGTATGGGTAATAAAAACAGCTGATGGGTATTTAATTTTTAGGATGCCTTTTAAAATTTTTTTAATAAAATAATTTTCAAGTTAGGTGAAATTGACCATTTTCCCTTTCATTTCTTAGAAACTTTTTTAAAGATAAGAAAATTCATTACGCAATGATGTAGCAATACTAGCACAGATATTATTACATGTCAGTTTTATAAATTATTGCCTCTAACAGCAGGAAAGACATAAATCTACTTTACTACCTGAAATGAGGCAGAAAGTTTAAAAATCACAACAAACAAAAAAATGGACAAAAATGTAGACTCCAACATCTCATATGCCTACTTTTTGTATGTGTGCCTGTCTTAAGAAATAAAAATCTTTACTACTTGTGCACTGTAAGGGCAGCCACAATTTACCATATGCTCTAGCTTTCGAGTAGTATGTCCTGCCAGCGCCCAGTTCATCAGACAAGGAAGATGACATAACTGCTCTACATCTGAAAGAAACAGGCATTTGCTAAATAAAAAAAAAAGACCCCTAAATGTGGATTTCAGTAGTAGCCACAGCAAGCATAGAAATGAGAGGGCCAAACGCTTGCCTCGATGGACCTGGTGCAGGCATCTGCCTGTACAGTAGGAAAACATTCCCTGACGACCTGGATTGGTGGGAATTTGGACATCCCCAGGGGTCTTGCTGCCCATCCGCTCCCTTGCACATTTTTTTATAAAAGAGGCTGCATCCGAGGAGAACCTGTCCTCATACACACAGTGAGGGACCTGCACGAGTCTCTGACTGAGCATTCTGACTCTGTGAATAACCCAGGGCAGTTAAAATGATAGCGTAAAAAACGTTAATCTGCCTGTTGTCGTAGATCCCCCAGTAGAACATATTCACAGAGCTCTGCAGACTACAGCAGAAGTTTCTCACTGCTCCACTTGCATCTGAACCTTCTCTCTAGTGAAAAACTTGTTTTTTTCAGATGGACTGAGGATTTGAATCTACAGCAGCAACCAAAAGTAGTAAATGATTTTGAGTATATTGCAGAATTTTACTTGTGAATGCAGTAAATTAAGAATGCATAAACAGTGAAATTATGTAATTCAGCCCCTCTTTTAAAAAACAGGAATTGAAAGAAAAAGAAGGAAGTATGGCATTTTATAAAGAAAATACCAATCTCTTATCTCTATTATGCCACCCAAAGAACTTGCATTGATTTGGAACAGCATGTGACCATAGGAAGTAACAGTTAAGGAATGCAAACAAGGGAGCCAGCTGTTTTCCATATGTGTGGCATGATAGAGATGAGAAAACAAAGACAATTAAGAAACAATCAAAGCTGATGTCTTCTAAAGGTTTTAACTTCTCTACAAGTGAAATAAAATGTGATAGAGTGGACTACATGTGAAAAAATACACATGGGTACATCTTCAGTTGGTGGTAGAACAATGTATTCCAATTAGCAAAACATGTATAAAGAAACAGAGACTTTTAAATTAAAAACAAACAAACCCTTCAAGGTAATTAAATAAACAGGAAAAAAAAGAGCAAGGACAAACCACTGGTGGACAATAATAGTAACAGCAACAAAAATAATCAAAGTGCACATACACAAAAAACAAACAAAAAACAAACAAACTCACCAAAACAAAAGGAAAAAACCAAACAAAAAAAAAACACACAAAAAAACCCCAAACCAAACAAAAAACACCAACACCCAAAAAAGAAAGGTAAAAGGAAAATTGTATCCCCGTGGAAAGGATCATGAATTAATTTATAAGCCTCTGAAGAGGAATATGACCAACATGACCTGGTAATGTGCATTCACAGGCTAGAAAGCCAACTGCATCCTGGGCTGCATCCAAAGCAGAGTGGCCAGCAGGCCAAGGGAAGTGATTCTGCCCCTCTACTCTGCCCTTCTGAGACCTGGAGTGCTGCATTCAGCTCTGGGGGCCCCCAGCACAGGAAGGACTACGGCCTCTTGGAGCCAGTCCAGAGAAGGCCACCAAGATGATCAAAGGGCTTGATCACCTCTCCTACAAGGACTGGCTGAGAGAGTTGGGGCTGTTCAGCCAGGAAAACAGAAGGTTCCAGGGATACCTTAGAGCAGCCTTTCAGTACCTAAAGGGGGCCTACAAGAAAGCCAGAGAGAAACTTATGACAAGGGCATGCAGTGATAGGACAAGGGGGACTGACTTTAAACTTGAAGGAGGGGTATGTTTAAGCTAGATATTGGGAAGAAATTCTTTATTGAGAGGGTGGTGAGGCACTGGAACAGGTTGCCTGGAAATGTTGTGAATGTCCCATCCCTTGAATTGTTCAAGGCCAGGTTGAATGGGGCTTTGGGCAAACTGGTCTAGTGAAAGGTGTCCCTGTCCGTGGCAGGGGGTTTAGAACTAGATGGTCTTTAAGGTCCCTTCCACACCAAATCACTCCATGATGGCAGGAGAAGAAAAAAAAGCTGTATATATCCAAGTAAGGAAGAAAAGGCAAAAATCAGGCAGACAACAGGAGTGCTTAATGAATATTTTGCAAGTGTATCTATGACAAGAAAAGCCATTCAGAACTGAATTTATGATTAAGATGCTTTTCCCAAGTCCAGTGAAGCAGAAGGATATCTTCCAGGTGACGACTGGAGTAATTCACATGCAATCCACAAAATTTGACCAAGTGGATAGCATAAAAGCTGCAAAGAGGAGTGCTAACATTAATTTGGCAAGAGCGGTAACTCTGTTGTTCCTGTTGTGGAGATGACATTTCAGAATCAGAAGGAGGCAAACAAAACACTGGGGAGGGGAAGCAGCAGTTCAAATCCATAAGTAACACTGGTTAAAGAGAACAACTTGAATGTTTTCTTCATGAATGCCAGATTATCAAAATTGGACAGACTTGGCACTTTGTTTGGGTTTGATTTTCAAAAGCACAGCCAGAGTAAACCCAAGAAAACAACCTGGAAGATCACATTGCCTTTTTGAGGAAATAAAGTTTGAATTAGAATTGTGTTAACCAACGAGGATAATCCTTATGCTTACAAAGCCTGTTTCTTAAAGGCAAACCTCCTGCTCTCAATTAAATAATGGATATGAGTAAAGACAAGTCATTCGGGTGGTTTGAACCATCCTGTTCTTCAGATTTAATCAGAACTGCCATGTGAGCAAGATAAAATTTCCATTTGAGTGAATTGTTCTCAGCTTGCACGAACAAAAGAAAGAGAGTTCCTGCTGCTTCACAAAGTGCTGGGCACAGCTATTAAACAAAAAAAAAGGAAATGGCTACAGAATGGCTACAGGTATCCAATGGACCACTATATTTCTGAATAGTCTCTATCATCCCATCTGTGAAACTGTGTGCGCTGGAACACTGAAGACAAAGTCCTTGTACAAAGGGAAAATCTCAGTTTTATCATCTTACTACAAGATGAAAGAGAACCAAACCACAACAGAACATAAAAACAACCCCTCTGAACAAGAAATGTCCTCAAGTTCAAATTTCGGCATAATATCGTCCACATACTCATTTTTTTCCTCAAGACATGTTGTACCTTTTTCCTCAAACTACTCTGTGTCATGCTTCCTTCTGATGTGAAGAAGCCAAATTGGAAAGCAAGTTTCTGTTTTATGAAAACCTCAGAGACAAGATATTTACATTCAAATTCAGAAAGAAAAAAATCCTTACTGCAGAATGAATAGGTACATCCCTTGAAAAGCTAACCTGGCGATCAGAAAACTCATCAGGGAGGTGGGAAATCTACATTCAGTCATTTGTTCTCTCTGATTTAAAGAACAGGCAACTTCCACCTCCCACATAACTGCCCCAAGCGTGAGGCTCACTCTCCAGCACTGAATTCCTGACAAATTCCAATTTAGCACCATTTGTTGCCTGCCCTAACTAATAAGGAATCATCTAAGAGGTACTATCAAACATAATTTGCATTGCATTTTTATAGCAAGCCATCTGCATCTTTTGCTCTGGCAGAAATATGTAATAAATTATAGGCAGGACTATCACTTTTTGTGACATGCAAAAAATGACAGCAAATAACAGCAGCATATTTTGCAAAAATATTCAGTTTCTGTGAATGCTGCAGTAGAAGATAGGTAAACGTTTATTTGCCCTGCCTTCCTTCCAGCAGTATTAATGAAATTTCAGCTAATATGGCAGATTCAGTAAAAAAAAGTGAGAGAAAAATTTGTATTCTTGTATTTCAATTTAGTTTTATCCAGCTCATTCAGTAGGGATGTAGCAAAAAATAAAACTGAATAAATAAGGCAGAAGCTGCATGGAGTGAAGTCCCAGAAAACACCAAGTTTAGTTAAATTTTCTTTAAGAAAATGTATTCATGGCAGTATTCTTCCCAGCTTCAGGCAAGAGCTTTCCTGATTTTTCAGTGTTTAACTCCAGTGAAAAAGATGAAGGTATTGTGTCAAACTTACCTTTGTGAAGTATAAATTGGACTGAAACTTGAAACAATGATCTTATTTTTGAGCAAACCCTACAATGAAAAGACTCTTCAGGAATTTCACAAGGAGAAAATATTTCTTTGACAACTCTTGACTTCCTGACGTGTTTTTTTTCAGGCACTTTTATATCTTCTTTCTTTCAGCTGTTTCTCATAGAGTCAAGGTCTCTTTTTTTTTTTTTCCCCTACCATTACTTGTCTTTTAAGGTATTTATTTTCTCCAGATAATGATATGTGTCTATTTCTTCTATCTAACTGCAGAATCTATTGATATTTGCTGTTTTTCAAACTCTGTCTCCTCCTTTCACAGGTTCAGGGGGAGGTTTTCTTTAAAGAAGGTTGAAAGTATGAACACTAGAGACGCTTTCTTTCTGTAATAACCTTGTGTTTCCAAGGACCTCATCCATAAATTTTAAACATTGTATCCTAATTTCAAGTTGAACTTCAACTACAAGTTTCTAGCTTGTAGCTTTCACCAGTTACTGCTACATTTACATTTTCAGAGCCCATTTATTTCTAATCATGGTCTCCCCTCAGTCCGCAGACTTTCAGTTAGTTAAAATACTTCAAGTTAGCAAACTTCCAGTCTTTCATCTAACATGTAATCCAGGACTGCATCCCAGCTCATAGGTAGGTGGATGTGCCCTGGCTGTATTACAGCACTAAAACTGCAATATCTTGGTGCACCCATCTCTCAGCTCTCCATCTTCACGTCTCCAGCATTTGGTTTTCTTGGAAAGAGAAGGAAGTTGTGTTTTCTCTCACTGACTTCTCAGTATAGACAACATATGGCTCAAAACTGTGAGGCAATCTGCTCAGAATCTGGATGCACTCGCAGCTCTAACTCAATACAGCATTCCCTTGAAGTTTGTACGAACCCAATTCCTTGGGGACAGGACAGAGAGACAGTCTCAGTTCATCCCACATACAGCTAAGGCAAGCCTGGTTCAATCAGCTTGAATAGACTTCCATTTGTACAAAGGAAGAGGGGAAACAATTTGCATCTTTCTTTTCCCATCCATATGTGGCTTGTCAAAAAACAGTCTCCTGTCTGCAATATTTGAGCTATGTATGTAGAAGGAAACACAAAACAGAAAGATTTCACCCCCCCGGACAAATTAAATCAATTCCCCTATCATGTACTAGTGCTAAGGCACTGCCATCTAGTGTGGAAAATTAATATAACAAAGAAAGAGGAAAAATAATAATAAAAAAAGATACAGAGTATTTGCTAAAAGGCAGATGAGATCCTATTGGCTTCCACCAACTTTGAACATCTACACATGATATTCATAACACTCGTCATTCTGCTTTATGAAAATGCACATAAGCCCTTCCTTTTAGGGAAAATCCCTTACTTGATGGGCTGAAATGGATTCGATTAGACTGTGCTTTGTAATGTCAGACAGGCTCAGCAGAGCCCTTAGTCCCAGTATCCTCATTTGGTTTAACTCTGTGAAACTAAAAATAAAATTCTGAAGTATTTAATATCAGGAATCTCTTGGAAGAAAAGAGCTTTTCTTAATTACCACATATTTTCTTGCAAATTTACAGTTTCAAGAACTGATTGTGTAAATCATGTTATATGGAAAGTTTGCAACATAACAACCTGCAGGACCAGAAAATTAGAAAATTTTGAGTTTTGCCTCTTCATCTGTACTAGCTGATTTTCTCTTGTCTTCCAAGAACATGCTTGTCCATGCAGCCCCAGCTTCCATTGTTTTGTGTCCTATGAAATTACCTACAGTTGTTCTATGAACATGCAAAGGATTTGACCTGTTTCACTTGGACCAGCTTTGTACAGATGAAATTAAGTGCACGTGAAATGAGCCAATGGAGCATAGACAGGATAATTTTCCAAAACTTGCAAAGCTTTCATAAAGGTCGATGATTTATAAACACCTTAATATTATCCATTATTTCAACAACTGGTTGTAATCTCCATATTACCACTGAGATGATCAAGAATTTTAAGTACTCAACACTGTAATCCACTTCTTTCTAGAACTGTAGCAAGACAGCATTACATACTGCTTGGCTGGTGCAGATATTTTGTATCATCCTTATCACAACAAAACTCTGTTTAGAATATGAGCTCTATCAATGACTGAAAATTCACATAACATGAGTTTGTACAAAATAATTTAGGAATTATTTTGTATTGCAAGCCATAGTGCAAAACAAACCATTGTAACATTATAAACATTCTAATAATCACTATGGATCAACGAGGTATTCATTTAACTTTTGTAAAATGTACAAACCAACAGCAAATATGATATGCCACTGTGATTCTGAACTATATTGGTACAACCTTCTATTTTGCTCAGGTTATGAAAAAGAAATAAAGTATTTTGCCAAGTATTCAACGTCTGTCAATAACATTACAAGGCAAAATACTTTTCATAAAGAACTTGGTTATGTGCCTCCCAAGCCACCATATGACTCAATTATAATATTGAGCCAGGATGTCACAATCTAGCTAATGTCTTTCCGTTAAATATTTAGATTTTTAAATATAGATAGATAAATATAATGATATATGATGCATAGATTTAAGACCATGATATATTAGATTTAAGAAATATTTGGCAATACTGTGTTGCTACATTACTAATGTAGTTCCAATGTTAGTCTACAAATATGAGTGGAAAGAGGGCACTGAAAAGATAGTGAAATGTAGCACAGTAGACAGTAGGCTCCTGATTCAAATAATCATATATGAATTTCAGACTTTGAAAATATAAAGCAATTATCTGGCCCTCAAGGTTGTGAAGAAAAGCTTGTAGCTCATGACACAGACATAAGCAAAGTTAAGAGACCAAATAAAGTCTGAAGAAGAACCTGAAAGAAGTTTTGAAATAATGAGGCCACCCATGCAAATCACCAAGGGGCTAAGCTTCACAATCCACTGCTTATAGGTCACTGCACCAACCTAGGAGGAGAAGAAGAGATGTGCTGAAATCCTGATGCGCTGCTGCTCCTCAGAATCCCTTCTTCCCCTCTCTAGGGGAGCCATCTCTGCCACTCTCCCAGAAGCAAAATACAGCTAAGCCACAGGGGTTTAATACTGTAAGCGTAAGTTTTGCATCATATTTAATGTGAACATACAGGGACAGACTAGCTCACGCCACCAAGACACTGAAACTTTCTCTTAGAAGATGTAGGTGAGCTCATAACAAGGATATCAGTACCCATCTGCCCAATCTCTCCATTACCATAAATGTTGGTGGAAATATACTGTGCCTTAACAATACATTCCCCACCCATAACTTCAGAGAAGGAAATATGTTACTAGGCATAACTGACACAATTTCATTGACATTGAAAGTGTTTTGACAACCTACAACTGACATAAGAACTTTCTCAAGATCTTTTTTATTAAGATGCTTCTCTATTTCTAAGTATGTGTATTTATCCATTAGGTGTCAATCAATGCAAACAACGTTTCTGTTTTAGTTTATTGTCATAAGAGAAGTTTTAACAGCACAAAGAGCCTCCAAACACATCACTTCAGCAATCTTTTCGGTAATGTGGGAAAAAAAAGAGGAACAGCCAACAATTTTTTGTATAATCCTTGTTACTAGTGCCTCATGTTCTATTCTTACATCAAAATTTCAAGAAGGAAAAAAATCAAAATTGTTTAAATATCCTAATAATTAACTATCTTGTATTTATGCTATTCATCCATTCAGTAATGTATTACTAAAAAATAATTCTGCATTGTTCATATTTGCTTTATGATTTTTTTTTAAAGTTTTTCAGGCTACCAAAATAATCCTGTTCAGCATTTTTGCAGTTTCTACATAAATTGATTCAAGCTATGCTAAGGGAAAAGTACAGAGGCTAAAAAATTCCAGAAAAAATTATGTCACATTAAAGGAACTCAACACTGATTAAAAACATCGAAATGGAGAGTAACAAAAGAAATCCAAGGTTGTCCGTCACCTTTGCGACAGCAACAGAATCTCTCTAAAGAATGACAATAAAAACAGTTAGAGGTTTAAACAGTGGTGATATGATAAATTTGTGAGAGTTCTTTCTTCAAGCAATATGTGACCAACAACTGCAGCGCTATCCAACATCTATTTTGATAATTTTTTCAGATACTTTCTCAACTGTGGCCTATTTAATGTTTTATTGTTTTGAATTTGGGCCAGAAAGTCCTATCAGAAACTTTCTCCTGAAGTAATTGTTCCAATTCTGACTACAAGTAGGACACACAAATGTAAGTAAAAAGACAACATAAAGGTACGGCTTTGAAGTGGTTTTTTTTCAGAATAATCAGAATTTATAGTTTTGTAGCATCTACTTAATTTACCTGCAGCAGTTTACTCTTCCTTTTCTGAGTAGTGTTTTCAAATAGCCAGTGCCAATGCAAATCACATCAGAAAAGAGAACCACATGATAATTTAGGAATAGTCCAACCTCTTGGTCAAAAGCATGGTCAGTTGTGAGGTCAGATGAGGTTCTGAATGCCTCCAATATGCACAACATGCATAGCATCGCTGCACAGCCTGTTCCAACACCTGACTGCCTTAATGGAGGAAATATTTTGCCTTTTATCAAGGAACTTATAAGTCTATTAAGAAGCTTGAACGCTGAGTGTTATATGGCTATCACATTTAACACTTAATAATCTTAATTCCCTAATCCACAGTCTAACGCCATATACCTTTTTAAATAGAAATTATGGCAACATGTTCTGAACCAGCAGTAATTATCTAGTATCTTGCAATACTCGTGTAATATAACAGCTTGATAATGAAGAGCTTTTACCAGTATTGCTTTCACTGTTATAAACTGATTTAATTGAGCAAATTAATGACTGAGAGTTAACCACTGCTAGAAATCAAGGTGATGGTAAAAAGTCAATTTCTGGATTGCTAAACTGCTAATATAACCATGTGATGAGAAAGAAAAGAAATAAGTGCGGTTTATTGCCAGTCACAGAGGTGATACGAAAAACTAAATTTTCCAAACCAGCAGTCTGAATTCGAATTTGTCTATCCCTGCTGTTTGCCCTGTACTCAAAGTGCAGACAGAAATTTTCGCTGAACTTGACTGCATTTTCTAAAAATACATTCCAGATTGCAAGCACTGATTTGGAAGTCAATTTCAGAGTCATATTATTCTCAAATGTGATTCATTACTTGGGTCATTAAAAGGATAACTATTTTTGCTAGTAGCCTCACTATTGATGACAGAGGATAACCCTGATTCCAAAATCATGTATTAAAATATTTTAAAAAAACAAAGTGCATCTTCTCGAAGTTCTGAATATTTCTAGTATGCTCAGCAAATGCAGCTAAGCAATCCCCAAGGTTCCTTCATACTTTATGTGCTCATAAGTCTGACAACATAGAAAGGCTTCAGATCGTCACATCATTAATATTAATCATAAATAAAACATTATTACATAGACTAAAAAGTAAATTATTTTTTTCAATATTTTTTTTTCCAAGTTACCAACTGCTTTTTTCTCTTAAGACTTTGCAGCCAAATGTAAAGAATATTTATATTAATTACATTAAATTTAAGGTAGTTACTATTGAATTTAACCTGCTTCAGCAGCATGATTACAGAAACACAAACAGCGTGTCATACCACTGCATAAATAGTAGTTAGATGCAACTCTTGCCTTACTGGTGCCTTTGACCAAGAACTCTTCATTTTTCCTGCAGAAAAATAACTCAAGAAGGTATTCCTCATGTTGTTTATAAGAAGTTTTTCAAGTTGTGGAATACCCCAACCCGACTCATTGCTCTGGTATTCTGAGGCCCTGTGATTATGGTGCCTGGCCAGAGCTCCTTGGAGGATGCAGCTCTTGGCTGATTTGCTGGTGTTCATGGAATGCAGACATGGCCCCCACAGTGCCAGGCCCCCAGGGGACACCACCAGGTTGTTCTGGCCCTGACAGACCCACTGGGTTTCCCCAACCCAGGTCAGGACCCCTTTCAGCTGTACCCTCTTGGGCCAGCAGACCCCAAGACGGCAGCAGGGACCCTCTCTGGCTCCCCACAGCCCTGCCCTGCCCAGCCACAGGTCCCACACATCCAAGCCCACCCAAAAGCACTAAGAGCCCCATATGTGTTTTTGGCAGGGATGACCAATGTTCAGCCTTGCTCCTAAGTCCATATCAGCCCCCTCAACTCAGAAAAGCAAAGCTGTTTTCTGCAGACATGGACACAGGCCATGCAGCTTTTATTCATGGCATCCCCAGCAGTGGGATTTAGGAAGGAAGCACTGCCAGGAGGCAGTCGCCAGGGATCTGATTAGACAGACAGCATTTAATCTAATCTCCTCTGCCATGAGCACATTCTGCTTCCTGTAATTAAATGTGATCACAGATGCAGTAATTTAGGGGCATAATTCCACCAATTTAGATACCAAACTACTTCAGCTACAGGTGGAAAAAGTAAATACTGAAAGGAGAAGAATAAAAATGTGAGTGTTGTTATGAGGGGGGTTGGATTACTAAGCAGCTAAAAGTCATACGAAGATATAAACTTAGCAGTTATGAGGTAAAACTTGAAAAATCTCCATATATTTAAATAACTGAAACATTTCTGATAAGTTTGTCCCTTCTATCCTAAATTACAGGATTATTTTTAAGCCAAAGGATATCACTATCTGCTACTCCATATATTTTGGGGGGAGTAAAAACACACTGACTGTCTGTCTAGAAGATTTAGAAACCTTATATTCATTTACTGCATTCCCAGAAAAAAACTGACAGCAGGAAGATGAGAAATTTATATTTTCAAGCTATGATAACACTAACACAGGTAAATGCACACAGCTTTCTGAGGAATTGCTGACAGAGAAAATTAAAATCTATGGGTCCTGAGAAAAAATTCCAAGCAGGATTGCTAATTACAGTGGCCTTAGCTATATTCCTTATGGAGTTTTGGTTTACACTTTAAATACGACAAGGCTTAACTACACATGCAGACACTGACAGTTCCTGCTGCAAAGAGGGGGTTCTTCAAATGGGTAAAAAGCAGAAAGGAAAACATGGAAAGGCAGGTGTGAGATTTGATGCCAAAATTTTGACATTTAAGGAGGACACACACCACCTTACTTGAACTACAGTCCCATTCCATCTTGTATCATAAAAAGCTCAGTTATTTTGTTACTTTTTTCCCCCCTTAAGCCCATGTAACTTCAGCAATATTGATTGCACTTCTATAAAGCTGTATATTGGTATTTTTAGAAGGATGGAATGAGTGATATTTATATTACCAAATGCTGAAAAGAAACAAAAATAGGTGGAAAGACAAGAGTAGCCATGAGTTTGCTTTGTTTCAGATCTGCTGAAAAGCCACAGCAGGCATTAACAACAGAAGTAGTAACAGCTGTCTGAAGAGAACAATACTGCAAAGTGACTGCCTATAAAAGGGTGACTGTGAGAAGAAAGGGAAAGAAAATGTGTTTGCTAAGAAAAACTAGCAAAACGTGTTGTTTAGTTTTAATCTTTCTGCGCTGTATTATCTACACGTTACACTGATTAAATTGTTGGCACTCAATTTTACCGATTTATTTTATCTGCCTTCCAGCCCTTCTGTAGTTTATTTTCATATTATTTTGTATTCATGAGTTTCAATGAGAAGGAAAAAGCTTAGATTAAGAACCAGAGGTTAGAGAATACTTCTGTATACACAAAATGGACATTTGTCATTACTGTCATAGTTTTGCAGGTGTGGTGGTTTTAATGGTAACAGGTGGAGGGTGTGGGGGAAACTGGTTTAATTAAACTGTTAGTAAGACATTATGAAAGTAACTGTTTTGCACAGAATTTATTTATATAATCATGAAATTATGCAACTCTTCCTCCTATTATTAAATAAAAAGCTTCACAGATCCCTGTGACAGGTATACAATGTTCACCAATACAAAGCCTTTGGAATGATAGTACACTTTTAATAACTTCCATGGAATATACTGACCTAGTTGCGATCCTTACAAGAACTTCTAGACATCAACATTCAACAAAATATAGAAAAAATTCACTATTAAGTTGCAGAAGATTGTTTACAACAAAATGTGACAAGAGTCCCCAAGCACCAACTCATCTCCCTTTGGGAATATTTGTTAATACTGCTAAAAGGTGAAACCCAGCAAGGATTAAAGAGAAAAGATAAAAATGCATCTGAAGTTTATTGCTGTTTGCTTATATAAAAAAAAAAAAATACTGATTTTGTTTCTGAATCACATCTTTCTTCCAATGCAAAGAGAACATCTCTGTAAATATTAAATATAATACAACTGAACGTATGCCAAGTGAAGACTTTGAATATTTAATTTCATTAATAAAAGTTAATGATGATGTTGATTTCTCCCCCCAGTTTCTCAGCCCACACCTTCTCCCCCTGAAGAGATGTACAGCATACCTACTTCCATGCGCTAGTTGTCATGTATTGTTGCACTTGTCATTGAATTTTGTCTCTGGATTGAGTTATTCACAGTATTTTTTAAACAGATGATGTAGTATTCCCTCCAAAAGGGAGGGAATTATTTACTATTATTTTTTATTCTATAAGCCACACTATTTTCCTCATTTCCTAAGTGGATGTCATTAGAACAGAAAACAGGTCAGGTACAGGGTGAGCAGTACACAGCCAACCCGATGGGCACAGAGCACCGAGGAGGTGGCAGCCACCCGGAGGCAGTCACAGTCCCCAGAGGCAGTGGCTCCTGTCTCTGCACCTGCTTGTCTCAGAGCCCCTGCTGCAGGGTTCAGGCATACTCGGAGCAAAGAGAAAGGAAACAACTAAATTTTGACCCAGCTACTCTCAGCTGCAAAATATTGATGAAGGAATCATTGCAACAGTTGTAACTGAGAGCAGTTCTGACACTGCTTACGGCCAGGCAGACCACATAGTGCAAAGAACAGGTAAACACACTGTTCCATTCCTTTGAATCCTCTTTAGAGCAACTTTGGGAACAACCGTATCAGGTTTCAAGAAGAAATAATATTTGCAGAAAAGTTTTTAAAGCACTTTATTTATGTTGTTGCTACAAACATGAGATTCTCATTAATGCCACTGTGATTTTTATCAACGTCTGGTGAAGTCCCCAAAATATCTAGAGCTGTGATGATATAAATGGAGTTGTACCTTGCAGCAAGATGCAGTCTTTAGTTTAAATATGCCTTCTGAAGCTAAACAGTCAACATGTAACAAACATGACAAGTTTAGCTACCACAATCTGATAAAATGCAACCAAAGTAGAATGGTATTAGTTTCTAAAGTTGCCATAAAAAAATACAAATCATCACTGCTTAACTCTTGCCAGGATTATGTGTTCTAGAAACAGTTATGGAACCAAATAACCACTACTGCATTTCATTTTTCTGTGAAAGACTAGCACAAGACTCTGCTGCTTCAGTCCCAATGAAGATGCAGTTTTGAATGGAACTTGATTCTGAGTTTCACACACTGTTGGTCCTTATACATATGATTAATCCCATTTAGATGAAAGAAAAAAAAAGAAAAGGAATGAATTCACTGAATATTCCTGAATTTATATGAGGCAAAAGCTAAATGTGCAATGGCTGTTACTAGCCTAAAAACAAAAAAATAATAACACAAAACATTTAAATAAAAGTACTTAAACACTGCTGAAAATGATAATTTCTTTGAGATTTAGTGTTTTTTCTTTTAACATGTAGTCAATATATGAATTTTAAGTAGAGTATAAATGACCTCTTCTCGAAAAGAACATGCAGTTTTATAAAGCAGGAGCAAGCAACCTCCCCAGGAAATCCATCATGAGGCATTTGATTTGCTAAAGCAAAATGAAATTTGCCTAGTAATTCTTTTTAAAGCATTTTCCACTGGACTTCCAGTGGCTTGGTTTATAAAAGAGCTATGATTTGAGTGGCATTAGTACTCCACATGCTTCAAGAAATAAAGATCTTGTAAATGGAAATGAAATAAAATCATTCTTGGACATAAAAATAACATCTGTTTGTTAGGTTAGGATCTTAGCTGGTATAGCACCTCCAGCTTTTTTCAACAGTTACACCAAGTCAAATAACCACCAGCTAAATAACTAACTTGTGTTAAAAAGCCCTGGAGACATGACCTTGGTCAGCTTAACTGACTTCTTACATGACTCTAGCAGTAAAGTACTCTAAAACTGGAGACAGAAAGTCAGAAGAAAAAATCTGAGAGAGAATCCAGAGCACGGCTGTGCTGTTCACCTCTCCTGTAGTGTGTGACGCCCAGGACCTGCGTAGCTGCAGAGACAATGTAGGACAACGCTAAGCTGGCTGCAAGCTACACCAAGCCTGTGAAGTGAAAGATGGATGCAACCACCTTACACACATTCCTTCTATGCCCACCTAGGCACCTGGCTCACCAAAGATCTCACCCTTAAACTGGTAACACAACGGAACACAAGCAGTTATTTCTGGTCGCTTTGTTCAGGCCATGCTGATATTTAGCTGGACCAAGAAGAGGGTCTTTCTTTCAGCCACTTCTCTCCTCATACCCACACAATATTACTTTTGACCTCTGAGAGAGCTGCCTGAGCAGTTTTTCATTTCTGGAGACCTGTGTTTAAATGTGGAACTATGGCAGAAAGGGGATAATGTGACAATCCCTCTTGGTACAAAGCTTGGAGAATTTTAGATTGCCACACAAATTCTCCCCATGGTACAATAACTGTGGTATTTGCTGCAAAGGAGAAAACCAGCACTGAAATGCCAGCCATATCATACTGAGAAAGCAAACATATTGTAAAATGTATTTTATTAGCAGAAATGTTTTAATTTTAAATCATCTGCCTGGAACAATACTAAAAGGAAAGCTTTTGTATGCATAAATTCTGTGCTTGAACAGCAGATAACTAGAATTTCATGTTGACACTAAAGAAAAAATAAAATATGATTTGCTCATCCTACTGTGGAAAAGTAAACATTTCCCTGCAACTACTGTCATAAATCCTTGAAAATCTATGAAATGATCTGACACCAAGAAATGCTTTTCCTGCAAAATAGTACAGATCCAGCAAAGTCAGCTTCTCCAGCACTGTCACTCTTTTCCCCAAGTAATCCACAAGAAGTACCAGTCTGGGATAATATCAAACTAGTGTGTTTCCATTTCCCAACATCAGAAATAACAGCTGCAAGCATAAATGCTTGCTTACTTCTTATCTAGCATTGATCCCTGTATATAATACCCAGGATAGCTGATTTTCCTAGTTAATCTCTAATTTTACTTTTCAAATGCCACACAACAGTTCCAATACTCAGCTCTAAATACTAAAAAGGCTCCACAGTATTTCAAAATATTATTTTATTGTAGTAAGACCACAAACTGAATATACTGAATAAAAAGTAATTGTAAATCATTGTGTTGAGTTTTGCATATTTTGACTGAAGTGTAAGAAAAATCAAGAGGTTCCTGGCACAGTTTTTCACTGCAGCAGTGTCTTTATACCAGCTGTTGAATGTAAGTTGTTTTCATTTTTTACTAAAAAGCCAGATTCTTTCAAAGTTCCTAATCTCACATTTTAAAATAATTCTGAAATAGAGTCTCTTAGTTGAAATGACGACTAAAATCAGACTACCAGTTATCAGCAGTCTAGATTATCACGTTATGTGAATTGGTAGCATAAGATAGTCTTATATTAGTAATTTATGACTGTACACTGTGATTCATCCCTTGCGATTCAAGGACATATATTTTGGAAGAATGACAAGACAGTCTATTATTTATTTATTTTTAAGACGTATTAGAGTTGAGCTGGAATCATAAGGCAGACTACCCTGAAGTTTTACGTCAGTTTTCCAAAGTCACAGGACTGCCTACAAAATCTCTCTTTAAAGGGCTTTGTTCAATAGTCCTATCAGAAACAACATTCCTACATTTTGACAGTGCTAGAAATCTGAAGCTTTTCTACACTGTGCTTTTCTACACTGTGCTTGTGATACTGATTTAATCCTTTCTGTCATCCTATACCACCACAAACTTGTACTCTAATCTTTGAGACTCTGGTTCAGGCTCAAAATAAATTGTCCAACTTTATCTCAATGTGTCACAGAGAAGCAATACCCTTTTTTTACCTTTGTCTTGGTCTCCTTTTTCTCCTTAGCCTGGCACATCTTACACATATTTTTTACAGATTTAAAAAAAAAGCACACTCGACATATATACTCGACACAGTAAAAACTCCATCAAATAAGCAGTGATGGTGGGAGAGCAGCTTGGCATGGTCACAGAAACCACCTGCAGGATGGCTCTCACACCACTCTGCCCTCAAAAGAGTAGTTTAGGGTTATTTGCTGATTCACCATCCCCTTGCTATCCCAGTGTGATGTTGAATTGGATTTGGCACTTACAGAGCAAAACACCTCAAAGTATTTTACATACATTTGTTCCCTATGTTTCGAGTGTCACCTTCTGTTTTCTTCTCCTTTTTATTGCAACGACACAATTTTGGTTGAGTTTTGTTGTTGTTGTTGGGTGGGTTTTTTTGGGGGGTTGGTGGCACAATTTTGTTTGGGTTTTGAGTTTTGGTTTTTTTTCAAAATACCATATTGTCTCCTAAAACTTCATTGCTTCCAACTGCTTATTCCCTGCTGATTGCAAAATTATTATCACTTGTTTATGACAATTTCCACAGCAACCAATATAATCTCTGAGTGCTGTGACTTCAAGTGGAAAATAAGCACCATAAATTTATGCAAATGTCACCTATTACAAACAAAAACAAGAGACAAGGGAAAAAAAACCTCACATGTGAAACAGGAGTGCCAACATAGAAAGCACATCAAAGTTTTCAGGAAATATTACTGCGTTCTTGCTACAATAAATATGTCAGTTCAGCACAGAAAGCTTCCAGCTGAGCACAATGCTCTCAACACCCATAAGTCAGATTGCATAGCAGATGCTAAATGTAAAATCCATTAAGACCAATTAGATTCCACAGAAGAAAAAAAAATAGTAATAGCACGCACAGGCAATCTTGCACTATACAACAGTACCAAGAGCTACAGTGAACCACAAAAAAAAAAAAAAAACAAAAAAAAAAAAAAAAAAAAAAAAAAAAAAAAAAAAAAAAAAAAAAAAAAAAAAAAAAAAAAAAAAAAAAAAAAAAAAAAAAAAAAAAAAAAAAAAAAAAAAAAAAAAAAAAAAAAAAAAAAAAAACCAACCAAACAAAAAACCCTAAACATGTACATTGCACCCTTTTCTCACAAAGAGGTGAGCTAACAGAAGAAATATTACAGTGCCTGCAGTCACATGAAAAGCAAGGTCTCCTGCCTCCAGTTAGAAGCAACTTTTGTGAAGGCCATCACCTATTGCACACCAACAGGTAATTAATCCATTGTTCTCCATAGCATTTTGAAACTAAGCAGCAAAAGAGTTTTAGCCTCTTTCCCAAACTACATATGAATTTCACGTTACGCTAACCCGACCCAAGTCATCCTCAGGTATGATGAGGTGAGAGCATTAATAACAGGGAACCAGGCTCTTGAGGGGTAAAAACAAACAAACAAAAAAAGGAAAAGTCTGGAGTACACTCTGATAGAGCCTTTTCACTACCATGTAAAAGTTTGCTCCTTTTATTGACCATTAGGAGATGGGAATTGTAATGGACACATGTAACAGATATGTGAGCACTTTTCAGAACTAAGCCACCAATACAAGATGCAGGGTAAATTCTGGCCATGTACTTAACTGTGTAGACAAATGAAGATGTCATTGCATGCATGATAGCTAGAACACCACTGGGGGCAAAGAATGTAACATTTTTTTATAGGATTTACATATACTAAGAAGGAAAGTCTGGTTTTGCATTTGTCAGGACATGTTGCCAAAGGCTGAAGCATTATTTCCTGGTAAGCAAACAACCTCTGGTTTTTCAATAAGAATTAGTCTGCAATAACTAATCCATCCCTAGATATTAAGCAGTTCATAAATTAGTTATATATATATGCAGTATCCCGGGTGAATTTGATCTGTTGGAATGTTTAAGAATATAAAATAATTTCCATTTTATTAGAAAAGTGATAGATGGTATTTCAACTCAAAAAACCTACCAGAGTTTGAGAGGTAATAGAAACAGACCTGAAAACTGTTCACAGACCACAGATTAAACCTCTGGCCTTCAAATATTCCTTAGTAGCTCTTGGTGAGAAACTTATTCAGCCACTTTTGACCTAAGGAAACAGGCAGAATGTATACACCCTCATGTATGTTTCCAATCATTTTGCTATCTACCATTATTAGGAACCAGAACTGCCCACATCCCTCAGGAGAAAGGGTGAAAGAGAAGTTTATGTGACTGCTATAGACTTACTGACCAACAACTAATACAATTGCTGCTGGTTGCAGAAGCTCATGCTGTGAATAACAAATGCAAGTGCAGGTACAGCTTCCTCCAGTGGGACATAAAATGAAGTTTCTTCTCCACTAGCACTGAATTAAGCCTCAGGCCTATTCCAAAACTGCAATAGGCTCCCTAAAGTCTTTTGTCTTCATATTTTTGTCTTTAAGACACAGTCCAGGGTTGTACATTCTCCTTGAGAGCTCTTGATATCAGCAACTTCCCAACCAAAACTGCCTCCTTTCTGGGGTTCATGGGGATATTTGGCAAATGGTAAATTGAAAAGCAATCGCTCTTCTCCTTATGCAGTAAGCCTTGTTTGTGAGCAAGGAAGGAACATGATCCTAGCTAATGTTGTTGGAGAGCCTAGAGCCAGTAATCTTGACCCGTCCTCCCACTCCTAGTTCAGAGCACTAAGGCTTCCAAGGTTTGCTCTGCCTTTGCTGGACCCCTGTGCAGCAGTCAGGCAAGGCAACAGCAAGCACTCAATCCATTCAGGGCATCTTATAATTATTATTATAATAAAGTATGTTTTTAATCAACAATCTCCATCAACTGGGCATCTAGTCAGAATTTAAAAAAAAAGAAAACAACAAAAACCCCTAAAGCATTTACTTCAGGCACTGTATTTCGCATGTTTCTTTTCCCACTCTGGTGATTTTCTTAAATCTTGTTTCCATCCTGCTGTATTTCAGAAAAATCTATCTGATCACACAATAATGTAAAAAGTTCTCATACGAAAAGGTTTCTAAATGTGTAATAAGCAATAAAAATTAAAATACGCTCGACATCTTTTCAGCCTACTTTCATCTCAACCATTTTTTGCGCTTAGAAGTGAAAAAAAAACCCAAACAAAAACCAACCAACCACCAACCCACCCAAAAACATAAAGCAAAGACAAAACTGTATCAATACTGTTTTACTTTTTACAACATCAGAAGCTGGAGTACTAAAAACAAAAAAAAAAATTACAATGTACAACATCCAATTCATCCTTGGCATTATTCCAAATAAATCAGTGTTATTACACCAGGGATTAATTTGGAACACTGATGTGAATTAGAGGACTGTATACAGCAACCTCATCATAACACACACACACAAATAACTAAAACATTGTGAGCAACACAAATACATACAAATATTCATGCACCTACAAATCTATTTCTGAGCAAATGGAACAGACTATTTCATAGTTTTGATAATAACAATAAGGAATTTCTACTATTTAGAAAATAATTACGTCCATTTTTCCCAAAAAATGATTTAACAATATAAAATACTTGATAGTAAAATACTCAATAGAAGTCCACCCACGAGAATGTGAAGCTCCTCTACAGCTCAGTTTTTACACATCTTATTGAAATGTGACCAGACATAAGTTATGCAATGACTCTTCAAAAACTGTTTTAATACCGTTTTCAAGATTGATCTGAGTAGTTCAGTCTGCTCAGCAAAGGGTGGTAACCACCTCTATAATATATAGCAATGCAAACTATGTAATTAATTTCTCCTCCCAGTAGAAAACCATTCTCATTTCCCTCCCTTTTTAAGTACCGTGCCTAAGTCCAGTTTTGCACACAAAACAAGTCGCTTATGTTCAGTTGCTTATGAAGTTAGAGTCTGCTTCTCCCACCTCACTTCGGAGGCAGGCAGATACTCTGACAATTCGTCCCTCCTGTGCTTAGGGAGCATGAGACCACTCAGAGGCAGGAGAAGAAAGAAGTGAATGCACAACAACTGTCTCTTCCTTCGGCTCACTCCACCCTCAAACACATCTGTAATGTTTAAGGCTGCCTCTTTCTTTCAAAGACAAATCTCTGCCAGGGGTTGGTGTTCTCCATCCAGCTGTGGTTTCATTACCCGAACCCGCTACTCAGCCAGTGCCCTACATAGCACTACATACTTTGCCAGATTGAAACTCATTCGTCATCGCTCGGTTTTCCGATTTACGAGTGACCCGAAACCTTCAAGGCTACCCGCAGCCAACTAGTGAAGTTGCTCAGGACCTGTGTACTGGCTATGCAGCGGTTTATTTTCTCTTTTCCATTTTTCGACCACCTTGGAGCCAGACTCTTTCTTGCTCCTCGGGAAGTTGGCTGTGCCCTTGCTGTCCCTTCCCTCCCGGGGACCGTGCCCAGGCGCAGTGCGCTCACTTGAAGAAAACGCAGCAATAAAATATTAAAACCCTTCCCTGCTCGGGACTCCGCCGCTGAGATCTCTGCGCCGCCGGGCTGGCAGGGAGCACCGCAACCCTCCGCGCCGGAGCAGAGCCGGAGCCGCGTCCGCACCGCACCCGATCAGCGGGGCAGGGACCCTCTGGGCCCCGCAGCCCCCTGATCCCGAACCACCGCCGCTTCCCCCGGGAGACCCCGACACGTAGGGGTCAGTTCTCCCCTCGGCACCAAAAGGTGGCAGCAGCCCTGGCTGCTTCACGGAGTGGGGGGAGCTGCTTCCACGCCGCGCTCCGAACGGGGCATCAGGCAGCCCTGGCCCACCCCTAAAACGCACAAAATGGAATTTGAACTGTGGCGGTGACAGAAACGAGTGAGAGGGGAAAGAGGGCAGCCCCCGTTTCTCTCCAGCTACATGTTGCTTTGGGACAGCAAGGGCTGGAGTATGGGGGTGCACCTATACTTTTAACTCCACACTGCCATGCATCTCCCGAGGATGGGAACGAGCGGGACGGTACGGGGGCGCGGGCAGCACTTACTAAAGAAGATGTACTCGGTGTAGCTGCTCCAGATCTTGTCATCCCTGTACTGGTTGATGAAGGCGGCGGTACCGGTGGAGTTGCAAGCCACCATGTGGAAGCCCGCCTCGGAGAGCCGGTCGAAGGCTTGCTCCAGGTAGGTGAATTTGAGGTAGAAGCGGGAGGTGTACTTCTCGGGGGGGCGGTCGGGATCGCGGCTCTCATTGAGGGTCTCTCCGAAGACCTCCTTGGCCAGAGCGATCCTACCGCACACCATGATGCGGGCGACGCGGCGGAACTTGGCGTCCGCCTGGTTGTCCCGCACCGTGGTGTAGGAGCCGCGGTAGCCCACGGTGAGGAAGCCCGAGCGCTTGTCCAGCGCCGCCCGCTGAAGCCGGTCGCTGCTGCCCTGCGAATTGCTATCCTCCAGGTCGCTCTGGCAGCCCTCGTCGTTGAGTGAGCTCTGCTTGGTGACCTTGGGCGATAGCAGCTTCACCAGGTCGCCCAGCTGGAAGTATTCGGCCTCCCGCAGGAGCCGCTCCTTCTCGGGGAAGTGCTCGGGCAGCGCCAGCTGCTTGTCCCGCAGGTAATCCAGCACGTACCTGAAGAGGAAGCCGTCGCGGTCGATGAAGAAGCGTGCCCGGCTGTCCCTGGGCAGCTGGCGGGCCGCCGCCGGGCCGCCCCGGCACGGGGAAAACATGGTGGCCAGCGTGCTGTCCGGGACGCTGAGCAGCGTGGAGTGCCTCGTCACGTACACCTGGCCTCCCACGTTCAGCTCCACCACCTCGGGGAACGGCGAGCCCGACGGCCCCGATACCATGTCGCTGATGGGCAGGATGCTGCCGCCCGCCTCCTTCAAAGCCATGGCTGCGAGCGGGCGGCCGCGAAGGAGGGTCTCCCTCCTAAAAAAGCCGGCCTCCCTCCACCCCTCTTTTCCCTCCCCT
>VZRE01014803.1:79443-126303 GCA_013396775.1 Cephalopterus ornatus
CCACCCCCATTTAAAATGTCCCAGCCTCCCCCAAATGCCTGTGGCTGTCTTACATTGTCCCGCCGGTCAACACTTGCAGAGTGCTAGAATGATGGTCGTCCTTCCAAAAGTAGCATCCAGCAGGATGCATATGACAGCATTTTTCCCCATCTTGTGTCTATCAGCATGCCTTTACTGTGAGTGAAGGAAGCATTTAATTGAGGGCACAAAAGAAACCAGTGTTCAGCTGTACTGGTGGCACAAATCTAATGGGCCCTGGTGGGACACAAATGCTTTATTTGATGTCCTGAAGCTTTGCTGTGGCATGGCACACTGGGATCTTCATTTTCAGAGAAGCTTGACGTGCTCAGTAGCTTGACGATGGAATTGGGGTGATTCAGAGCAGAAAAAAAGTCAGCTGCTATTAGGATCCAGATAACAGACACTGATTTTGAACATGTTAGTGTCTGAATTCTTGGCTGTGAAGCAACTAAATTTGTAGTAGTAGAGTTTTTTAATCTTATTTGTTTCTACCCAGAGCCACAGCTCACCTGCATCCAGATTTCTGATACATGTACTTTCAATGCTGTGCTGACGGAACATATTAGAGCCTGGACCTGTGCCTATGTGTTGGATAAGAGATGTACAATTGCTCTTGCCAGTAAAATCCAAGGCCTAAATTTGGCTGCATTTCTCTGACTATCAGTGTTGGATCTAAATGTGACTGTTACGCTGGGTACTTCATGCATGGGAACACTTTAGCTTTGTTTTTTTTATAACCCTCTAAATGCTAATGGTTCAACCATTAATTGTGCCACATTGAGGCAGGAGCCCAACTTGTTCTTCATTTAAACAAGAATCACTTCAGACCTGGGGCTAAAAATTATCATTTTGTGGGCATATAGAGCTGCAGTCTGTCACTTCCTCACTAGTGTGCTGTGATCAAGACAAGCGGTCATCCAAAGCTGGGTCAGGCCTTTTAAACCACTAGTTTAAACTTCTCTGCTTTAAAGCAGTAACATACACATCCACAGCGCTTCATCCAACCTGTCTTGGGTACCTCTTTCAAGGCGGGACAAATCTGTCCATGGTGCTACTTTCCTCCCTCCATCTGCTATACACTAACACTAAATCTGTGTTGAGAGAACTCCTCTAGCTTTTACATGGTTAGTGTTAAGGGAGGCACATCCACCACCCTCCCATTGGATCAGGAATGTTGGCCAGACTGAGAAAAGACTCCTGGACAACTAAATGTGTTGTGCTTCAAACATAAGAATTACATGGGAGTGAAAGGGCTTGTCACAAAGAACAAATGTGCAGGAAAGATTTCTGCAGTGCACTTCCTTGACCACTTACTGAAACCAATTAATAGTTTTGAAAATGGAAATAACTCTAAGAAACTAAGTAAAATTCTCTCTTTCCTTGTTTATTTTGTGTGAAATGTAGAAAACTCAAAGGTCAGAAAAGTTGGAAAAAACATTCAAAGGTCAGGAAAACCACTGGAACTGCTAGGCAACAAGAAAGCAGGGCATCATTGTTTATTGACCATTTTGTCATGTGTTTCTTTAAGTTCAAATCCTTAAGACACAAGAGGAGACGGTTTTCATTGTCTTGTTCATTTCTGTAGAAGATATTATTTCTCCTCAGGACTCAGTTGAAAGGTTTCTGCTGATTTCTAACAGAAGAGGTTTCATGTTCACCCTCTTCTGTGTAATATTAGATAATAGTTTGCCCATGTGTAGGACAACTCATGCCAGAGCGTTGCATGGCTGTGACGCTGCAGCATCACACTGATGAGCAGCACTGAGCTGCTCCCATACCTTATGTGGTGCCATTAGCAAGGGGACAATTGCATTTTTTTCTCCCCTTCAGAAGCCCATGGCCTCAGAAGAACTGTATCTTAAACTTTCTCTTTGGTTACTTGTGTATGTAAGGATATGTAAGGATATCTATCTAAGGATACATAGTTTGGCAAAACAGGATGAGATCATTTGTCACATAAAATTGCCAGATTTTGGCAGGTTGCATAGAAGTCATGCATAAAATAAATATTAATGTTTTACTCAGGAAAAGAAGTTTCTTCTGAGGATTATCAGGTAAAGAAGGGAGAATCAGTGCTACATTCTTCCTAGTCTCAACAGCCATTTCCTGAGGCACTTGAAAAATCCTTTTACCAAATGCTTGCAGCCCCTTCTGTATTAAGCTCCTATATGCTGCCTATTATTTGGTCAACTCATGGTTTCCTTTGTGAATAAGTATATACTAGGCCCAATAATGTATGTCTTTGAATTGATGAAAATAGCCCATAAAAATTCCAAAGGTAATTTTTATTGAAAATGGGCGCAGAGAACATACTTGTGCTCTGTGGAGTAAGAAGCATCTACTTACAAGACTACATTATGTGTAGCGCAGCAGCATCCTGGAGTGCTATTTGAGTGAAGTCTTAGGCCGGTACAATGAAAATAAGTAAATCTTTAGGTACATAACTAAATATCCTTAAGCTTCAGATATGTGAGAGTTTCTCATGCTTAAAGCAGAGGGGAAAAAACATCCGCAGGTGAAAAATCTGTCTTAATCTGTTTCCTTATCTATGGGAGTGTTTTGAGATAGGGCTGAAGAATTCGTGTTAGTGAGAATGTCTTTTGGAGGTTCCCTTAGGCAGGCACACAGTGCAAGCAGCAGGCGACAACAGCAACACCCCTTTTGGAAGCAGCCTGGAGGGGCACAGGCAGGACAAGTTCCTCAGATAAAAAATTTCTTTTTACTGTAGTCTTTCCTGCCTCGGAGTCAGTCAATGTGCTGGTTTGACCAGGCTACGTGATAAATCTAGACTTAAATGAGAGGATCACGCTGAGAAAGGGGGAAATGACAGAAAAAAAAGTCAGGAAGATCATCCAGACTACATCATGTAGATCACCCAGGTCATTCTTATAAAAAATTCATGTAGATAAAAGTACGCATTTACTGCTGCTCAGACTGTCCAGTTTTGAAATGCAAATTAGGATATCAGGAATTAATACATTTACTTGGCTTGTTGCTCAGACAGATTTTGAACTGATTTATCTAGCTAAAGGTAACTTTTTTACATTTAAAAAATGTTTCGGTATTCTCTTGTGAAATTATATTTGGTAAAATCTGGTAAATAGAACATTTAGTGTTTCTGAGAAGGAAAGAGGTGGAAGCGAGAGTTTTCTTCACAAGGGATTTGTTTTAAAGACACACTTCAGCATCATTAAAAACAAAATCATTCAGTAATAAAATCCAAGGTGAATGGATAACATGAAATGAAGGATACATAACCACTTTTCAAATTATCATTGTAAAACAACCTTATTTCTTTATGAAAATGAACAACCAAGAGGAGGATGATGTGTAGGAGAAGAACAAATACTAATATTAGGCACTTAATTGGTGGTTCTTAGAGGGAGAATTATAAAAAACTCTGTAATCCCAGTAAGTGAATAAATTAGGTTAACTTTTTTAATAAGGAGAAAATTCTTCTGGTAGGCTCCCAGTGAAGTCAAGGGGACTTGGTCCTTTGTTCTGAGTTGCAGGATCAGGGAGGAAGAGTAGCTCATCATGCAGAAAAAGTTCCAGATGATTACTATGAGCAAGTCTGCAATAATTACACAAATCATCTAGTAAGAATTTAAAATGATTATGTTGTCTTTCAAAAAGTCATCAGCCTAAAAACTGACATTAGAATTGTAGAGGAGAGTGTGAGAGACTGCCAGCAGAATCATATTTCCAAGGCTGTTGTACTCTGACTCAGTAAGCCTAGAAGTCTTGGCCACTTTCACAATTCCTTCTCTCCATTTGGTTGTCATTTCTGCCATTTTCACAGTTATTAATATTTTCCTGTTAAGAATTCTTAGATCTTACTTGTCCCTTTATATCTTATTCTTTGTTGGCAACAAAGCATCATTCTAAAGAATTGGCTTTTTTAAAGACTCTGAGCTTGTCAATTTTCTAACAGTCAGCCCTTCAATATATATGGTTACGTATATTCCTTATTGGCTCGTTCTTCACATTTTCCGTTTGGCCCAAAAATTCATCCTTTTTAAACCTTAGAGGTATTTATAATGTAACATTTCATTATTCCAAACTTATTGGAATTCTGTCTTACAAGAATTTAGAAATGTTTGTATTTATGTAATCAATTCTCAGAGTTAAAGAGAGGCACTCATACGTGTAAAGTTAGTGCTGTAGGAATTTGTACATTCAGGACCTAAACAGCATTGTATACATTTACATTAGTATTATAGTTTATTTAGTTGCACCACTGGGACTGAAATCAGAAGAAATTGGCCTGCATGCTTGATTACGGAAATGTAGGAATTTTCTTCTTTAAAGTCCACTGTAACTCGTAGCTCTAATTTAAGTTGTGTTTGAAATATAGCAAGTAGTTATTAAGGTCTCAAAAATTATGTGTTCTCAGGAAAAGAAGTTTTGGTGAGAAGTTTTGTCAGTCAGTTTAATCAAGAAAGAATTTAGCAACTCTTACTTCCCAATGACTGGAAGTTTCAGTCACTAATATAGTTAATGTATCCCTTTTCTGACAGTATTTACTAAGGTTACCACTGTGAAATCAGCTCCGTCATACTGTGGCTTAAGTGATTTGTTTGAATTATTTAAGACAACAGCTGCATTAGCTTTACCTGACAAGTTCTTTGGGTCCAGAGTCAGTCACTTAAGAAAGTTAAAATAAAGCCTGTGCTTTCATACTGTAGCAGTTTGGAGTATTCCCTACACTACGCTAAGTAGCAAAGCAAAACCGAAAGAAAGATCAACCCCAGGAAGTATAAGCCAGTCTTGCTTCATTCGAATATTTCAATTGTATTATTTTATCCAAACAAACATGAGAATAATTTGATTTTTTATGTTATTGGATTTATTCCTTGAACAATGCACAATTTCTTTTTCATCATTAAGTTTAGCACTCAGAATTTGCATTCTGAAAGTACTTAGTTCATAGTTCCTTTTCAGGGCAGAAATGTGTCTTCTATGTAAATTTGCACTAACCTAAATTTAAATTCTAACTCCGATGTATCAAACTCTACATTTAACATATTCTGCCTATAAACACCCCCATAGCAAGAGTCTGTTAACTTGCTGTTAATTAGGCCTAATAGCCTGAACAGTTATGCAAGTGTATCCGAAGTATGACAATGACATTTTTCTCACTTTTCTCAGTGTAGGCTGTAGTTAGCATTTGAATGTACTATTTTTTCCTTCTTCATTCATTTATCTTTTCTAAAAAACATCTTTTAAATGTTGATCAATGTGAAGTCATTTCCACAGAAGTACTGCTTATTGATGTTCTGCTCAGCTGCTCATTTCTTTCTCACTCTCAAGCAGCAATTTCCCAGAGTCTGCTAAAATGAACAGCTTGATGGAACAAACATATATCTGCTGTGATATGATTTCCTTATAGTAAAGCTAGGCTGTATTTCATTAATACCTGGTTCCTGAATATTGAAGCATATAATATGTTCATTTGCTATAGCAACAGTTTTTACGTAATTACCTTTTTCTATCATCAGAACACGGAATCTCATTTTCTCTTGCTACCACTGCTTTATGAACCTAAGCTGAATGAAACACAGAAACCGCAGGTACTGTTAGGATACAGGTGTAGTGGTACACACTTGTGCTGGAGCAGCTACAGTCTGACTGTAACTGTTTTATCAATAAAGATTTTGATTTTCATGTATTTTTAATAGAGTCTACGCAGTCAGCTCCCTTTGGCTTCAGCTTATGTTTGTGATGTTCAGGAGTTCTGATAAGTAGGCACTTAGTGTCTGAATGGGTATGCACAGGCTAGCACACAGAAATTAATGCAGCAGTGTTTATTCTGGGAGCTCCCTACAGTAGTGCAAATTAGGACTCCTCTAAAACCAGTATAGATATTCCCTGTTAGCTCTGGGTTATCTAATATTGGAATAGATGATCACAACAATCTTTTCCTTCTTCATTATGAGGAAAAATTTCAAAGATTTCAAAAATTTCAAATACATAATGCTTTTCCAGCTTAAGATTATGCTTGAGTTTTTAAATGCACAAAACCAAGAAATGTCATTATTCTAGTAATATTCTAACTTGCCATATTGTATATCAATGTTTCTGTTGACTAAGTGAAAAAGGAAGAAAAAATGTCAGGTGTGGCTCTGATTCTGCAAAACACTTAATTTCAGATCTATAATAGAATATTCAAGAACCTATCCTGATTTACAAAAGTTAATATGAGTGAAGTGCCTAAACAGGAGGTGCCATTTTGGCACTGGACATATAAATATTTTTGCAATCTTTGAAGAGCCCCATTGCTTATGATGAGAGTACTGATTAATGTAAACTTGTTCACATGCAATGCAGGATCAGAGGTTATACTGTCTTTGCTTCTGTATCAGTTATACTGCTGCTTCTTTAGCATAAAACAACATTTATCTAAAACATAAAATAATAATTCATAATGCCTTAGAGCTTACTCTCTACTCATGTCATTCTGCAAAAGACAAAATATCATAGTGACATATGAATATTTGTTTGTAATTTCCATATTTTTTTTCTTCTTTCTTTGTGTACTTTTTATTTTCTTCCTGATCTTCCATTGTAGAACCAAATCAGAATACAAAGATATAATTTCTTTGTCATGCAGGGGGCTGCATTCACAAAAGAAAGTTGCAGAGGCTGTTATAATGATAAATTAGTGATAGGTAAAAAGAAAAGGTATGAAAGTGTCAAGGCTCCAAAGAATAACACAGTAAATTAACACATGGGAATGAAAAAGTCAGTAGGACTAATAACAATGTGCATTTGATTTTGCAGCCAAACAAATTGTTATCACTATCAAAATAATATTAATAAAAGCCATAAAGGAAAAATAATGAAGTAAAATTCGTAGTGGTGGCCACCCAAAAGGATTTAGAAATGTCTGCGTCCCACACTTTAGAAGTGGGTGTTGAGTGAGCTGGCTGATGTCAGGCCTCTCTCTGACAGCTTTGAAATGTTGTGGAGCTTGGGGGAGGCACAAAAGATTATGGAGAACCAAGTGCTGCACCCCACCTTTAAAAAGACAAGACAGCGATCTGCAGAACTCCAGGGCAGTTATCCTTGCTTCTGCCCCTGGGGGAAGTATGATCTGAGTACTCTTGGTAGTCATTTCTGGCCACATGAGAGGTGAGACTGACTGTCTTGTAGTTACCTGAGTCTTTCTTTTTTAAAAATGGGGGTTGTGCTTCCCCTTTTCCAGTCACTGGGGACATCACCAGAGTGCCATCACTTAAAAACGACAGATAGTGACTTAGCTGCTTCCTCTGCCAGTTCCCTTAGGCCCATGGATTTGTGTACCTTCAGGTTCCTTAGATGGTCTCGAACCTTATGTTCTGCAGTGGGTGGTTCATCATTCTCCTAGACCATGCCTTTCCCTTCTGTGTCTCAGGCAGTGTGACTGGAGTACTTGCTGTTGAAGACTAAGGGAAAAAAGTGGTTGAGTACCTCAGCCTTCTACATATCCTGTGTAATCAGGTCTCCTATTTTCTTCTGGAAGGTGCCCATATTTCCTCTAGTCTTTCTTTGATCACTGAAATTCTTCTCTGTGAGGATGGTGAGGCACTGGAACAGGTTGCCCAGAGAAGTTGTGGATGCCCCATCCATGGAAGTTTTCAATGGCAGATTGGGTGGGGCTCTCAGCAACCTGGTCTAGAGGAAGATATCCTTACCCACAGGGAGATTGGAACTAAATGATCTTTAAGGTCTTTTCCGACCTAAACCATTCTGTATGATTCAACTGCCTGTCTCCTGTGAGACTTTGAACTCCTGCTGACTATTTCTGATTTAATATATTGAATGGGAAGGAAAGGCTTCTAGAAATTATCTGAGTGCATCAGTGACTCAGTTTTTTGGATATTCTAATGTTAGAAGAACATTTTATAGTCAGCTGAACTTATAGTCAACTGAAGTCTTACCTGAATGTGGCCTCTCTAACAAATATATATATAGAGAGGATGAAAATAAAAAGGTAGAGTATATGTTAACAATGGTTTGGGGTTTTTTGTGGTGGAAATGTGCTATATAACAGATTAATGGGGAATTTGTAGACATTAATATGCCATAACATAAGCTCGATAACAAAAGGCTGTTAAAATACCTATGTAAAAATGGAAAGAAGTCTAACAAATTAGATAGTCTTATGAAGAAAAGTAGAATATTATGGACATAACTTAAATCTGGTTTGAAGATTACATTAGGTGGGCTATTAAAAATAACAGATATAGATTAGATGAAACCAGCAGCAATGTGAAATAAGAATCCTTCATTATGAGCAGCAGCCCTAAGAATGAAACTACTTCATCCCTTTTCACTTTGGAGAAGAGAATTTGGAGAAGGGTAAAAAAGTGTTGTAATACCAGCATAAATGAGCCAGCAAATTCATTGTGGTGAGTAGATGTTTGGGTTTTCCTTCGAACTTTTCCACTCCATGCTATGAGAAAACACAGAGGAGTCAAAGCATTCCCTTATTCATGTTTTCCCATGCAGGTGTTCATACAGGCATTGATTTGCTTGTTACCTGAGTGAAGAACAGTGGTGACCTGGTATTCCTAAGTCTGCGGTGTCATTCAGGGTTGAATTTGAATTGGTCTGAGAGAATAAACTAGTTACAGAAATATGCTGTATTTTGCCTTCTCCCAAAACAACAGCTCAAGTGTGAAATGACTGAGTAAATGAAAAGGCGTATGGAAAGGTCAAGAGAGCTGTAGGAGTAATGGGAGATTTTCTTAACCTAGTCATGGATTTGAGAGACTCAAGTGGAATAAATGAAGCTGGTAGTATACATATGGAGATAAAACAAAACCGCTATTTTCTACATCGTAAGTTTCAAAATACTTTTAGCACAAATACTGCTGAGAATGACAAATCCCACAAATATGGAGAAGGAAGCATGGAGGATGTCAAGCATAAAGATGAGATTAAAAGAAAAAATTGAAGTGAAACAGAGATGTGTCCTATTACACATCAAACCAACATGTTTCAGGAACTAATAATTAAAATCCAATGTGTTGAGATACAAGAGGATATAGAGATTTCAATTACTGAACAAACTAAAGTGCTTCAAGCAGGTAATAAAGGTAATATAAATACCAGCGCTAATAGAGCATTAACACAGAATTAAGAATATGGCCAACTAATTTTGGATTTGACTAATAAATGTTGTTTTAACATTGGTTCCAGTTATATTAAGTGCACTTTATATTATAAATCATGAAACATTATGGGTGTTGCTCATTCTTCCATCTGCTGAGAATTGGAAATTGAGGGATCATATTTCTGAAACCCATAAAATATTAAAATCCTCAAATTACTTTCTAAAAAATATTTTACTTATTTATTCTCTGTGTATGTTGCAAATGCATCTTAGGCCTGTTGTTTACAGCCTGTGTTCTGTCAGCTCCTGGGGTCACCAAAAGGGTGAGTTCCACCTGAATATAAGGAAAAATTTTACTTTGGCAGAACACTGAAATAGGTTGCCTACAGAGGTTGTGGAGTCTCCTTCTCTGGAGATATTCAAAACCCACCTGGACGTGATCTTGTGTAACCTGCTCTGAGTGAACCTATTTTAGTGTGGGTCTTGGACTAGATGATCTCCAGAGGCCCCTTCCAACAGCAACCATTCTATTTTTTTGTGATTCTGTGACTAAGGTAAGTAAAATCACTTCTTTGAGGTTGAAGTTTATTACATAGTAGGATATAACCCGTTACAGGTGATGCTAATCAAAAAAAGTTGAAACCATCACCTTAGCTGAATATAAGATCTATCTTCCTCACTACAGTTGCCTAATTTTGTATCAGAGATTTTTATAAGGAAAAATTATCAAGTAAGGCCTCCAGTTCTGTTGTGGGAGGTTTGCACTACTTGGGTAACTACAGTTACTGTAGCATCAACTGTGGCAACTCTATGCCACAGGAGAATCTATTGGACAATTCTTCACTGCTCCTATCTGTACTTGCAAGAACGTGGTACGCAGTTCTTCAAGGGTAGCATAATTTAGAGTAGTTCAAAGGCTGTTTAAATTGTGCAGTTGCCTACATGAACCTAAAACTAACTTTAGTTCTCACGTGTTTTAGTGTTGTGCAACAAATTACTGCTGGGTGCAGTAACTAAGTTGGCGAAGGAAGTAGAAAAAATCTTCAGTACAATTTTATGGATTATTTTTTCAGATTGTGACCTACATGAATACTTACATGCTTTTCTTGGTTTAATTTCCATCTGCCAAGCTGATGACAGGTTTTGCTGGCATGTACAAGAGCAATGTCACCTTTCCAAAGTGATGTTTTTAAGATGTATGATAGAAAAAGAGAATTTTGCTAAGGCACAAGATGACAATGGAGCATATTCTAACTATTTAGCCCAGAGAGTCTGCACTGCATGTAAATTAGAGGAAAATCTGGCATATGGGACCATGCTTATGTCTGGGAGAAAAAGCACACCTTCATCAGTAATCTTAAACAAGCAATGAGTGGCCGAATTTTGCATGTGTGGAAAGGAGTATGTTTTCAGCCAGTTTATTCATCTTTTAGGCATTGTGTTGTAACATATAATTAGATTTCTACTACATAGCTAATCATACAGGCTGGTTTTATCTGAGGTAGAGATGCTGGCTGCCATCCAAGCATTTTTACTGCATTAAAAGTAAATTTGTTGATAGTGTTAAATTTATATTCATAATATCTGTGATTGAGAGTGTTCTACCAAGGAGACCATAATACTACGTTTTAACAGTCTTATCCAAAGGGTCAACAACTTTAAACACTTCTATTTGAAAAGAGGTAGAAAAAAACCACCTTTTATCTTCTCGAAAGCTTCCCAGTTTAGTTTTCTTATGGTTATTTTTAGTTTTACCTCTATTAGTTCAGTGATGATAACGGGCTCGGGACATACATCAGAATGGACACTGGCCAGAGGAGCTTAAAGTTGAGGAGAGGTAATAAATTATGTGTTAGACCAAATGTATTCCTAATACAGCAGTGCACCAAATACATTTTCATATTGATGGGTAATAATATTCCCTAAAGAGCTGATTGAGACTACCTGATCTTTGGGAGGCATATTTCTAGGGAAGAAAGTGATTGCTTTCAATATAATGGAAATCTTGGAAGAAGGCACCTCTGTGTTCCACTGATCTGTAAGAATAACCATGTAGAAACATAAAAGGAGCACGCAGCAAATTAGGTCAACAGAACAGAGATTTGTATCTTAGAAACTTAAAAAGCAAAGAAATTGAGTGAAAACCTAGCTTCCATGAAATCAGGCGCAGAACTCTCATTTACCCTGATACAATTTTACCTGACAAATCAGAGTTTATCTCAACTAGAACTCCGATTTTTAAAAAAATCTAAGGAGACAAATTCATTGTTATTATAATGCAGAACAATAATCTGAAGTCTTTAACCCTGATATGAAATAGCTTGTTTTCCCATCCTCAGCCTTTTCTAGACCAATGCTGGCTTGAGGGGATTTGTTACACTTGGATGAAATATGTGAGACAAAAAGCTCAATGAATCATGCAAAAAAGCAGTGAAAGTGCTAGGAGCTGCAGAGGGAAAGATTGCCTGTTACAGAATTAAATAGAAGGGAGAGTGGAAAGAAATCATTTTTTGAACACGTAAACATATCACCTAAAACAAAAACCTCCAGCTCTACAAAAATATACGCTAGAGACTTAAACTAATTTTAAATGCTGTTTTTTTCATGATGTTTTTCAATAGAGGTTTATATTTGATCTCTACCTATTAATAATGAAATCCTCCCATGTTAAGAAGCCATACTGGACCTTTGTACTCCTTAAATCTCACTTAAAAATTCCAAATTAGGTGTGAGACAATAAAATGCTGTGCATTTTTGTGAATAATGCCATAGAACACATTTTCCAGGTTTTTTTAATGAGACCAAAATAGAAGTAATTTTTTTCTTCTAAAGTGAGCAGTGAAATGTTTTCTCCATGGGTCAACAATGTCCCATCATTTTGTTATCACCTGCATGCTTTAGGCAAATATTTCATTTCGTATTCAGTTGCTATACTGCACTGGCTTATTAGACAGAGAGTTGTCTGAGTTGGGTTACATTTATATTCAAATGACATGCCATGATTAATTTTTTAAAAGATCCTTTGATAACACTAAATAGCCTGATTAGAAATATATCATTACAGTATGTTATGTCAACCAAATCTTTGTGAGGCAACACTGAAACTGCCTTTAATGTTTATCTTTAGTGATGTCCAGAAAAAGAGACTGAAGCCAAGTATGGTAACGCCAAGAGTGGAAATTTGAGTTGTCCTCGTTTATAATAAACACACCCAGCTGGGTGCACAGCTGCTAACTAAGGAACCAAAGCTCTAGCTTCCTGTTAGCTGGGAGAGTCTAACTACAAAACCAAACTAGACTGGCTTTCAAAACTACAAATATAGGGTCAGGATTAATTTAGGCCCGGTCCAAAATAGTCTAAAACAACATCATGTCACTAAGCAGTGGGGATGTGATATATAGATCCAAAGGGCTATTAAATGAAAATAAAATATTGTGTTTCAAAATCCTAACTGACCCCGTTTGTCTGATGTCCTTTTACAATACCATCTGGGGAAAAAAAAAAAAAAAAGGAGGAAAGCATACCAAGCCAATCCCAGGCTCTTCTTAAAAGTGGAAGTTTAACACATTAACAGAAAAATTTCCCTTTTAAGTCCAACTTATTTAGCAAATCTCATTAAATGAAGATCTAGAAAATCTGACAGACAAATACTATATATGGTTCCATCTTCCTTGTTCTAAAAACTAATGTTATAATGAATCAGAAAGCAAAACTGTCTTCTCTGTATTTAGATATTGTAATTGCATCACAATTTCCTGTATTTTGAAATATTTTAAGACAATACAGGAAAAAGATTTAAAAAAAAGTAAAAACTGAATTTAATTAGTGTCTAGTGAGTTGCCAACATTCATGGCCCAGTCGTAGGAGGACACCTACTCCAGAAGTCTGCAAAAGGTTTCTATTGCTTGGTGTTTATCATAAGATTTTGCCATGGGGCTTAATATCTGACAATTAAATCTGTATTTTAGATTAAATTTGTCTTCCAAGTTTGCTGATTAAATCCCTTCTTTTTATCTTTCATTTTTCTGTCCCTTTCTTGCTATTTTTTTCCCCTATTTTTCCCAGTTTATGATACTGTTTTCCATAAATACTTAAAAACGAAAAGTTGGATTATTTTACATATGTTATATAGCACAAAAGAAAGTGGGAAAACCAATTAAAATCCAAACATGGCATTCAAAGATAATAGTATGAACTGAATCTATTTTGCCCAAAAAGCAGATTCTGCATTCATTCTTAACATATGGGTAAAGTAAATTTCAATTTTTCAATCAAGTTCAAATATGAAATTCATCAGTCAAACAATGACTGAATGATATAAGATGGTAAGCAACAGGAGGATGCATGAAATAATGCACAAGATCCTTTCTGCATTTTCTCTGGTTCCTACCTTACCTGTTCTCCCATTCTGCACCCTTGTTTGCTTTCACTTCCCTCTCCCCCCTGACTGTGTTCTCTGCTTCTTTAAGTTTCAGGGACCTCACACTTCTCTATAGAAGTGTCAGGAGATGTTCTTTGGAAGCAATAGGTGAAAATGCTGGGTTTTTTGCTTAAAAAAATGGATAAATTGGTGTTAAAGAGGCAAATCCTTCCTCTGTCTCCCCACCTCCTTTTGCACCTGCATTAGCAGGAGAACCAAGAAAGGACAGTTGTCCCAGAAGAAAAATAATAAATTTCTCTTTTCCTAGCACAGACTGATGTTTCATGACGTATGTGCAGAAAGTATACCTTTCGTGGGGATTTCTTCACCTAGTATTTCACCAAACAGTGAGGCATGTAAAATTTCATGGAAGGAGTGGGGAGTTTCCATGGAAGGAGGCGGGAGTTTTCTCCTTTCTTTATCGCTTGAAGCATTTTGATCAGTTCTGAATTCTTTGACTTGAACACTCAGACAGTTCACCAGTACGAGACAGAAGTCTTGTAGGAATTCGTGAAGTGCCACTGCCCACACTGTCAAACTTTCACATGACGTGCTGTAATGTGATTTTTGTGTGCTCTGCTCTTGGGCATCTGCAGAACATCATGTTCAGACAAACTAAGGCAATGTTTGCATGCCAGAGCTCTGTTTAAATGAGGTTCATATACCTCTAATAACTAAAATCACATCCAAAGCTTAGCTTGATCCACATTGATTTTTGGTATAGGTATTTATAGTCACCATGGTTTTGAAAAATGGACAGTACTAAAATAGTATGTCCAAAGTGCTTACATTCTTTTCCTTCATGTTATATCATAAGGCCATGGCAGACAACAGCAAAAGTTCAGGTATCTGTCTTTCAGACAGTTTAAAACCTTCATTATAACTGTCACACTCCAATCACAGTTTCATTTCCATTGCAAATCAGAGTAGAAGTCCATATTTTTTTTTTTAATTTGTGCAACTAGCATTAGAGGATACAATTCTTTCTTGCAGTCTGCTCCCCCCTATGTTTTTCCTTTATTACAGTTACAAAGAAAATAATTTTCTCAAACATTGTATTAACTTCAGTTTTGCCTCCTATTCTTGCAGACACCCCCAGTGCATCCTGGCTTGTGTTCACACAGCTGCCTCCACCGCTTGTCATGGGGCTCCTTGAGGCTGAACATGACTTCAAAGAACCTTCAAAGCACCTGCAGACTCAAGCAGATCTGATGAACTGCCTGGAAGTGAAAGGGAAACAATTAAATGGAGGAGAACGTTATTTGCCCTTCTTCCTAGTTTCTACCATTATATTATATTACAAGAGGGTTCAGGACTCAGGAATAAATGTTGACCTATGAGAATGCAAGGCATAGACTGTATATGCATTTGCAAGTGTGTTGGGGAGGATCAGAGGATAAAAGCAAATTTAATCTTTTTTTATTAATTAATCAGCTGCAAATCTGCTTCTTGTAATGGTGTAAGGGTTCTATTATCTGCTTTCTAGGAATCATCTTCCTATTGATATTAATGAGAATTATGTGAGGTTATTATGATGACATTAATTTAGTTATAGAAAAACATTTATCTATTCTAAGTAATCAAATTGTAGTTTTCTAGGACATGCATGTGCCCTTTTTTCAACAATAGATCTTTCATCACTTGGAACAGCTTAATTCTGATTATGTGATACACTTCTACCTCATTGAAATGTTCTCATACGGAAAATTTCCTGGTGCAGAAAACAGAACTACAGATGCAAAGTAGGTTTTTTTCAGTGACTCATCTATTTCTACTGATTTCTAAAACCAATTGTTATTACCTAGAGTAAATCCCTAACCACACCTTATACCTATGTCGTCCTAAAGTTCTGCTAATTTGGAATCTTGATTTCTGCTGTAGATGGATGGGTGGATAACTGTGTTAATTGTTCAACAGGTTCAGATAAATTTTTACCAGTATAGTAATGGTATAGGGCAAAAGAAGTCAGGATTGCACCAAAACCTAACCATCCAAGTGTTTCTTGCTTATTTAATGTGGGAAATAACATCCACACGAAACCTGTTTTGTACTCACAGCTGGATCATATCTCCCTGGTCCACGGAGGAAAGTATAGCTCTTACATTCCCTTCCTCATGCAGGTAAATGTATGACAATCTTCCATCTTGTTCTTAATCAGAAGAAAATTCAGGCAAAAAGAATGCAAGACTAAAATCTATGTTAATCTACTGCAGTGATTAAAAGGTGAAGTTATAGTCAATAGTACTTTGTCTTGAGGAAGATTGTTACAGCAGCCAAAAGGCACGCACACCTATATATCATACAGCACCGCCACATCTAGCAAAAAAAGCTTGATGCTGCCAGCTTCCTGGTGAAAATCCCTCTTAAATCATAATAAAAGACTAAATCCCTAGCATAATACTTTCTGAAAAGAAAAATACAGCCTGCCAGTATCCTGCCTTAGCTGGGAGGTAGGGAAGATTTCATTTGCTCTTTATCAGTGTTTATGTCCATGCCCTTTCTGTACAGATGGAAATGTAGTGAAGCAGAAGCTATTTGGGAAATAGAAGCAGGCTGGCAAAGACTTACAGCAAGATATGAAAATAAAAGGCTCAGTCCTATGTGTTAGAAATGGCAATGCAAACTAGCTCCAAATCTGGAATGAATCTTTCACTTTTTCAAGTGCTGTTAGCTTATTGATTGGTTGTGAGATTTTTTTCCAAGTTTCTAGTCTTGAATACTTAACAATAAAAGTTCTTAATCAAGTGGCTGTCTTATATTTCAGTTACATAATGAATGGATAGTTGACCAAGGAGAAAGAAAACTAAGATGTTAAATTATTGTTTCTGAAGGTTTGTTGAACTTTTATAAGACTGTTTAATGTGCTGGTGTCAGCGCTGGCTTCTACTGTGTATTCTTCTGGCTCCTGTACTTTGACACAGTATGACCTTGGATAAGAGAGGATATTTTGTTTTCTATTAAATATGGCGTATCTCTGCAGTCTTTCAGAAGTGTGTATATCAAAATATTGGAAACAATAATTGAAATAATGAAATGCTTGTGCCCAAACATACATAAGTACTTTTTCTTGAAGACTAAACAAATCATCGTTCCATAAAAAAAAAAGGCAAGAAGAAAACTCTCAGATCCCTCTACACAGGTCTACAAAGTCTCGAAGTCAATGCTTAGAAAATGCAGCTAAGCTTGACAGGAAAGTAAGAAAGGAAAGACAATATATGGACATGCTACAGTCCTCAAGGTATTAACTTCTCCAGGCTCTGACTTAATCTTCAGTTCTGCCCTTCCTCCACCTCACATGTACTGGCAGAAGGCTCACCCCTGTGCACTGCACTACAGTGCTGATCCAGGACTCACACTGCTCTTTTCCAGAGGAAAGCCTAGTTAAGAGTATCTGCCTCTGCCCCTGGCACAGAAACTCTTCTCATCTGCTTAGAAAAAGTGAAGGGTTCAGTTGAAATAGTTAAAGTAAGAATCTTATTGTTATTTAATTTAAAGCAAGATGAAAACCAAAATAAACACTGAGTGTGAAATGTGTGGTTTAGAACAAAGAATCTCCATAGTCCCTTAAGCCCTTCACAATTAAAACGTCATGACAGATTTTAGTATTTTGGAATCTCTCCCAATACTACTTCCAGAAAAAACTTGAAGTTCAATATATGGAAAACTTTATAGATTGTCTAGTCTGTCCCATGCCAGGATTATTTTCACTGGTATTATGCCAGTTTTCTAGCTAGTTCCAGAGCAGCAGCTTATTTTTTCTCTTTGTCAAGGATAGTATTTTACTGGCAAGAATAGTATGAAAAAAAATACTGCAGTAGTTTCGATGGAGGACAGCGAAAAAAAAAAAGATTGGAGTAAGGGAAAGAAATGGAGAAGAGAGACAATGGAGAAAATATTGAAATGGAAAAAAAGGAAAGAAATATGGCAACAGCACAGGAGAATTAATAAGACATTAGGAAGCAAACAGAAAATTATCAGTAAAAATAGCAAACATCCAAAAAGAAAAGAATTTTAACTGAAAATTATTGGTGAAAAAAAGAAAAATAATTCTTTTAAAATCCTACAATAATGTTATGTTGACACAAAATTGCCAGAAAAAAAGACAAAAAGATAAGAAAATTTAGTGATCCTTTTTATTTTTCCTTTTTTCCCATTCCTTGGTGTTTTCTTGCCTGGTCCCAATTAAATTTTTTGCCATATTTTTTCCTTATTTTTTTCCCCCATGAATAATTCTTTTGTAGGTTTTAGACAGTATCTTAAGCAGTATTTTTCTAGATTATTGGGGCATCCCCTTACTACTTTCTTGCTGTGGTGCATCAACCTTCATTATGCATCAGTGCAGTGATTTATTTATAACATAATGGCCACAGTCTCTGGCTATCTGCTATGATCATCAGTTTTAATACATCTCTTTTAAGTGCTTTTTTTTCCTGTTCAAATAGATGGAAAATAATAACAAGGACTCCAAGAGTGCACAGGAAAAAAACAATAGCAATCTGTATTTCAAATGAAATGAGAATTACTAGTAACTTGCTTACTTTGGAATATCCGAAACCATAGCAGAGTTTTCATTATTAATCTGGGAATGTACGAACAGCCAAGGACGGGCAATAATTCTGAATCAAACCTTTTCTGTAAAAGTATTAGTTATTACAAGAGACTATAGATACAACCCAACTTTGTCAATATACACAAAGACATTATTAGGAACAGAAAAAATATAGACCTTTGCCAAGATATTCAAGATTAAATTTCCAAGTCTTATTTCTCTTAGCTATCCTTAAGTGCTCTCTACTTTGTAGAAATATATTTTTTGTAATCCTATGCACAATGAAAATTCTGGTAATTGTTTTTCTCTCAGAAAACTTTGAAAAAACTGTGTTGTAAACATTCAATTCAGAACTTTATATGTACATCTGTACTGCTCTGTCGTCACACAACTACAAAATACTTCACAGTACATGTAGAAATTAAGAATTTGTTTCTTAAAGGCTAAAACAGAGTCCGAAGAATTACCAGTGTAACAGAGCCATATAGTGACTTGGGATTTATCAGATGAAAATTCCCAGGACATCAATTATAGTTGCTTGCAATTACAGACAGATACATCAGATCAAGTCTTTCAGAGTCCTTTCATACATTTATCTTCCACTTCTTTTTCATAGCAGTAATACACTGGCATCTTATCTGGTGGTATGCAATGAGTTATTTAATAGAATACCACTACTCTTTCATTTCCAACAGAAGAGCCCACTGTTTGCAGAAGAAATTCTTGCTTTAAGCCCCCAAGTTCATGCCCTCACCTTTAATATTGAAAAATTTCAGCTTTGCTTTAGCCTAAGGGCAGGTTTTGAATATGATATTCCAGTCCTTCCCTAAACTGAAAATATTTCCCATCTGATGTCCCCACATACTGTAGCAAAACTTGTGGAAGCACTATCCAAGTTGCAATACAATCAGTGTGACTTTTCTAACAGATGAGATCTACAAAAGGAGAATTTTTATTGTGGTTTGCTTGATTGCTGCAGGTTTTTTCTTCTCTTTAAAAACAGTGGCAACTTAATTCAACTACAGAAAACTCAGTCTACACATCAGTGCTTGTAGTTCTTTTCAAGACATCATACAAAAAGTTTTCACTGTTTTTTTTGTAACAATTGGTAAAAATTCAAATTGGGCCTTCCAAACAACTTTCTCACAATAGATGTCTTACTAAAAGTTGTTATTTTTCATACATAACCCTTCTAGGTGAGAGAACCAAGTCTGCCATGGTACTGAGGACCACACTGTCTTGGGTTTTGGTGGGGAATGGGTATGAGTGAACAGAAATTCTGAGAAGCCTTCCAAGAAACACACTGATCTACAGGTGAAAAAATACAGCATTTCCTTGAAATATATAAAATAATTCAAATAACATCCTAAGCTCTCAAAACTTATTAGCCTGCTTTGAATATCTGAAAAGTAAATCCTACTGAATCCCACATGTGCTTGCAACCAGATGTGGAGACTATAACAAAGTATAGCATTGATTTTTTTATTATTTTTTTCCTGTGTTATTTTGCTTCTAGTATTATCTTTCTCCTAACAATTCTTTAGGTTAGCATCTCTAGGGTAGTTTCTTTAGTGGTAACAACAGTGAGGGTGCTGCCTCAAGCAGGAAATAGCAACCATTTAAATAACACACTGCTTACAGCTGCTTAGCGCAAACCCAGGTAAGATAACATAGTGGTTAAACTCCTCACAGCCATTACAACGTGCCTACATTTATGCTCCATTCTAAATGCTGAATGGAGTCCTCAGGACAAAACTGAAATGTTCAGTCTGTTGCTTAGATACTACTTTCACTGGCTTCATGTGAAAAAATCTATGTATAAAGGCAAATAAACAGATAAGTTAATAGGCTGAACCCACAATGGACAAACAAATTTCCTTTGTACTATCTTTAGTACTATATTTGGGGATGGGAGAAACAAATGTGGAATACATAGAACACTAAAGTAATGCCAAATGAAAATATCTGTGCTTTGCTGGGATGCCTCCTCCATGCATGGATATTTAGAGGCAGTCTGTCCTAATGAAACAAGTTACATGAATCTGTATTCATTCAGGTCACTTGGTTTATCTAAGGATGTTCTTGCCATGTAAGATACATAAATGAATATCTTGTTTGTTTACTTATACAGGAGTCACTTAGAGTTTGTGATTTTGAAAAACCAGACCAAAATCAAGATCATACCCTAAAGTTAGAAGATCACCTTAGTCACATACAGTATGGGCTTTATTTCCCAACCCAGAGGAGTTAAATTTGCAATGGTTCACGTATTCTGTTCTGAATACCCAAATTATATGTAGTGAAAACTGCTTTACTAAAAATAGATGCTGTTTTGTACAAGTATTAGATTGGTTCCTGCAATGCCATTTCCTCAGTAGGGAAAAAAAAAAAGAAAATAGAGAAAGGAAAAAGCAATTTTGGTATGTGTTCTGCTCTACTAATATACAAAAATTAATTTGTTAATTTTTTAGCACCAGTAATTCATGACATGGAGCAGGATGCTCAGCAAACTGGGTATTATGTAAAAGCTGACAGTTACAACATCACAATACTAAAGCATTACCTCTTTTTAGTTATGGTGACTCATACTACTCTTGTGATACACATCACAAATTATATAGGATTTTGGAGTAACTCCATTCTGCTCTACTCAGCAAAACGAAATGGCTACACACATTGCTGCTTTTTCCCTTTTGTTATGCTTTTTGTTAATCCCCTGCAAGATAAGTGTGTACTTTCATAGGCTTTGCATTAAGAAATAATTGTGAAAGCAACAGAAACAAAGCAGAATTCAATACCCAGATTCAATACCCAATACTTCTTTGCTGGAGGAAAGAACGGATAGCAAAATAATTCTGAATTAAAAAACAATTATGTTTTGTAAACAAATTTTCTCTCTGAACTAGCTTTTGATTGTTTATTTGGTCCTGCCTTAAGTATTTTTTATTATATCAGCTTGTCATTTAGTTCATATACTTACTGTGAAAATTAAAAAATCTGTCAAGATATTTAAAATGGCAAATCAATGTAACTATACACATTAAATGTACTTTTCATCAATTTCCACTACAAAAGAGTATAAGCTAGTAGCTCTGCACCATTTCTCTTGCAACTTCAATAATTATGTATATATGCTATTTTTTATATTTCTGAATCTGACTTTTTTATCTGGCAGGTACATAGTAACTACTGACAGAATTACTTGTCTTTACATTTTTTCTGTAAAGAGTTATTGTAACAAAAATGACATTCCATACATTATATACTGTCTGCAAAATTATCCTACAGTAGATTATAATTTTCCAGACGTGGAGTTTGGTGAGAGAGACTGAATTGTAATGACTGATTTCTATGTTTGCTTTTATGAAATGAGCTGTACTGAAGTATTATCAGTATAAATATGTGTAGTTAAAAAAACCCCACAACTTAATCTTCTCACTATGAATCACATAATATCAGAGGTAATCAGTGGTGTTTGTGTTTGTTTTTCTGTAAAACAATATTATTAAGTATTGTATTTTTATTAAATACCATGCTTGATTTTTTTCTTAACTTTTTCCTAAAATAATGAAATATGGACAAGCGGGTTTTTTGTCTAAAGAAGTAGGTGGTTATTTAACATATATTTTCTACTAAAAAAAAAGCAAACAAATTGTTTAAGTCAAGAAAACAAAGAGACTCAAGTATTTAATCACATCTTTTTAGAATTTATAATCAAACCAACCAAAAGAATATTATAAATTTTTTATTATGAACCAGATAACATTCCTTAGTTCCTCCCCCCTTGCATGGCACAATACCTTCCTTGCCTTTAACTCCTAGCTGTCTCTTACATTGTGCCAGCTGACAAAGGATGGGAGATGTTTATACAGAAAACCAGTTCCGCTGTTTGATGCTTATAGGCTTTCCAGAATAAAGAGAAGGCATTCATGTACCTAAATTCCTTGCTGGAAGGGAAATGTTTATTCAGCCTTCAGGTCAGATAATCTTGATGTGCCATTGAGATCCCTGATGGTTCTGTTAGGGTACACAGCAGGGCACTTGGCAGCTCCCTCCTGGCCAGCCCCTGCAGGAATCAAGGTGTGCAATGGCAGGGAATATGTGCTCAGGTCTCATCCTGGCATGGAGTCAGAAATCCTGGAGGTAATCTCTCACAGCAGAAAGGCTGGGCAAGGTTCCCATAGTCCATGATGCAGCTATAGCCTGAGATACCTCCTTGAATCTTCCTTCTTCTGAACTTACTTCTCTTTCTAACCAAGGGCTAGATTTTGTTATACTATAGCAGTATATATCCAATGATAAAAAGCTATGAGAAGTAAAATCGTTCCCATGGAAATTAATTTGATATTTAGAGGATGCCAGTGAGAAGGAGCAAGTTCATTATCCCGTGCCCTCCTATTGCAGGAAGAATCAGCATGGAAAAGAGGTCGTTGCAGAGGAATGCATCGTGACTTATGCCCCTCAATGTCCTATTTTAGTGATGGTGTAGAGGTACAGATGGATAGAGCTTTTGAGTGCCTGAAAGAATTATGTAACTGTGGTCCTATTTACTGTTAATTAGAGTAATTTGATGTTGCAGGGTTAGATGATTCCATTCTGGGTTTAGTATGTGATACAATATATAATATTGGGACTATTATAAATGCAGACAATAGCAACAATTGCTGGTTTAAATGACTATTTTAATTATAAAATGTTTAACAGACATTTTCCCCAATAAATACTGAATACAGAGTTTGAAAAGATTAAAAGATAATGTGTTTTTTTAATTCATTCTTTTTATAGGTCAGCAGGTTTCAGGGAAGTTGGCTGGGTTCAGTCACCCAGTTTCTCAAGATGATGTAGGTCCTGAAGAATAAATGTAAATCTGCTAGACTGTTCTGGTTTTGACTCGCATAGAGTTAATTTTCTCCACAGTAGATGGTATGGAGTTGTGATTTGGATTTTTAATGAAAACAGGGTTGATAACATAGAGGTCTTATTGTCATTGCTGAGCAGGACTTGTACAGCACCAAGGCCTTTACTGCTCCTCATAGTAAGAGTGAGGGGGCTGGGAGCGCACAAGGAGTTGGGAGAGGACACAGCCAGGACAGCTGACCCCTGCTGACCATAGGGATATTCCCTACCATATGGCATCATGCTCAGTATATTGAGCTGGGGGAGGAAGAAGGGGATATTTGAAGTTATGGTGTTTGACTTCCCAAGTCATTGTCACATATGACAATGTTTTCCTGGGGATGGCTGAACACCTGCCTGCCCAGGGGAAGGGGTGAATGAATTCCTTGTTTTGCTTTGCTTGCATGTGTGGCTTTTTCTTTAACTATTAAACTGTCTTTATGTCAACCCGTGAGTTTTCTCTTTTTCATCTTTTTGATTCTCTCCCCTATCCCACTGGTGGAGGAGTGAGCAAGTGCTACGTGGTAGCTGGCTGGGGTTAAACTACTACATAAACTCACCTCAAAACAAGCAGATATAGTTCATCAGGGCATATTGAGGATCTTTGGTCTTAAGGTCATCTTCAGAGGAAAGTTCATTTACTTTTGTTTCACTCAAGAGATCTATCACATCCATCTATCTATTAAAATATCAGCAGATTTTCCTATTTTAGCCAATCAGATATAAGAAAAGAGCATTCACAATTTCTCTACCTTCCCCCCTCCCCTCCCATCCCCCAACTGGTTTGTTCTCTTTGGCTAAGTCTGTACTTAAACATTTATTCATAGAAGTAGCTGTCCTTCAAGAGCACATGAAATGGGCATGTAGACATAATAAGAGGCACTGTAGATTTTTCACTTATTTGAACATTTATTCATTCCTCTGTTCATTCACTTTATTCATTCATGATGTTATTCTTATGATTCCTACAGTCATCTTGAATAATGTTGTCAGAGAAAACTGCAGTTTAACAAAAGTATGCCAACATTTATGTATATGAGTTGTCACTTTGAAGTCACATGTATTGGGGGTCAGAGGGAACAATTTGGAAGCTAAATTATGAGCCTAATAAACCCTAATAAATTTTTCACATAACATAGTCCCAGCAGATTCACCAACCAGTATTATTTAAAATAGCAGCACATATCTTAACATACTGAATATATTGTACAAAGAATGAAAGCACAGAAATTTTTGTGCTACAAAAAAGAGTGTATGCTACTATCATAACCACATATTTGATGCACCTTCTCCTTGACAAAATTATACAAGACAGTGGTCCAGTAAATTACAATATTCAGATGCCTGCTGTGTTTGAGCTAGTTGAACACACCTCTGCTCACTCTGCTAATCAGATGTTAAACCCTTTAAATTGTGTTCTACAAAAACACTTCTAAGACATATGTCTAATTATCTACTGCTTTTCTACAGGAGAAGAGAGACAGCTCAAACCATGAGGCAGTATCAGTGGTCTCCAGGAGAACTTTACCACTGGTAGGGTTTGCTTGAAATGACTGAGTAGATATTTCAGGCAACCCTTTTGTGGCAGGACAGTAAAAAGTTGATGTGACATGTTTGATATAATTTCCTTTGGCAAATAATAGAAACCCTTTGAAAATGAATTGATTTCCATTTTCAAAAACAATCTGTTGATAAGCTCTCTGTCCTTGAAGACAAGAGTCTGAAGAATTCACCATCTGGGCTGAATTAGTTGTATTCATATGGAATAATTCAAGCCATTTACATTAGTCATCTGCTACAGGAAAATATCCACCTATTATAATAGAGATATATATATTCTACCAGTGACCCATGTAAGTTAGGTGCAGTCCTGTCATGGCGGTAGGCATCAAGAGTGACTTCTGAAGGGCATTCCAGCATTCAAGTAAGATGTTTTAGGGTGACAGAGTGTTAAGGCTTGAATGAATGCAAGCATACAACGATGAGGAGCCAAATCAAGCATCAGTTAATTTCCCAAGCAGAGAAAGTTCAATGGCGACAGAGACAGCTGTGAATATTTTTCTATTATTATTAATTATGTTTTTAAAGAAACAAGAAACTGATTATTTGCAACCAAACACAGCTCTTGGTTAATCCTTTTTTTTTTTTTTTTTTTTAACTCCCCAGATTAACTTAAGAGCTTTTTTGTCAATCTGGGCAAATCTAGAAGAGATTTAGAAACAAATTCAGAGAGTCTTTGAATACGATTTGCTATATATGATTTAGTAATCTGCCTTCACATGGAAAATCAACTTAAAATAACTTTGACTTAATTTCAATGTATCACAGCAGCTTGGGATGATACATACCTCTTGTGCCCATCAGAAAATTCCTGATGATGTGTGCAGCAACATCTCATGTCTGCAAGTTGTTATGAAGCAGGCAATATTCCTGATGTGCTAACCAACAGTGAGAGATGATAACTCTGTTCATGTAATAGGGGTGAATCTTCTACTGCAGTAAGGAATGTATCTAAAATGTACAAGATTAACCACACACACCAGCCTAGCACTTGTTAGAGTATACACACAGATGGCCAGCCCTGCCATGCAGCTACACTAACAAAGTGACAACACAAGAAATAATAAGATACTATAAAGAGCTATAAGGGGGGAACACATATGTAGAAATCTAATTCTGACATGGCTATATTAACAAGATAGCAACATAAGAAGTAGTAGAAATGAGAACTGATTGATAACAAAAACGGGTCTCTAACTTGAAGGAATTGCTGACGGAGCTAGAAATTACCAGTGCAAATATATTATAAACACCGAAGAGGTACAAAGTAGCAAAATTAGGGACAACAGGAAAAAGTAAGTAGGAACAGCTTGTTTATTTGGGAGTGGATGAGGGTGATATAGGGAAAAAATTGAGAAGTTAAAAAGGGAGAAAAAGGGAATGTAAGCAGAAGTGTATCATTTAACTAGCTGTTTAGGGGTATCTGTTGGGCAGTCTTCTGTTGATCCCACTTGGAGAAGGAAAATAAATCTATTGTTGATCTGATGATATGTGTGTCTGACTTTTTTCTGGGGTAAGTGGGGGTACTTGAGATGTTTTCTCTAAAACTGGTGAGGCAATAAATGAAGGAGATGTACCAATCCTAATAGCTGTGGTATTGAAATTTTAGTAGAATCCATATTTAGTTGGGCATCTAAGCTCACAATACCCAGCAAGCTAAAAAAGCCATTTCTAAATACTGAGAAACACTCAGTGCCTTATACTAAGCCAAATTCAGTACTCAGTATTCAGTATGGTTGTTAGCTGCCAAAACCACTTGTCACTTACCCATATTAGCATGGAAGTAGTGATGCCACATATTTATTTAACCCTGTACTGGTTATATGGGAGGGGAAACCCAGGGGAAACTCAGATTCAGTTCTGTTCCTTACATGAATTAGACCCACATCTCCTTCAGCACAAGGGAAATTATATCATGTGGAAGTCTCCTGATCTTGTCCAGTATATCTTATGTAAAATACTTAAATAATTACTGTATCAGAATGAATGTTTTAAGTCATCTATTTATGCTTAGAGTTACTTAGATAGCTCACCAGGGTTATACAGAAATTTGGAGTATATGAGATCTGAACGTGCAAGCTTCATAGTCAAAACTCAAGCATCTATGTGGTTTTTGTATGTGCTAAAGTTCCATTTGTAATGTCAAAGTCTCAGATACCTTGTTCTCAGTACAGGTAACTTTTGGGTTAGGTTCATAATTTTTTGGAGTCTGCAGGAATTTTATGCCTTGCTGATAACAGCTGAATGTCTCACAGCCGTTTTCTGAAACAGAAGACAATATACAACACAGAATTTGCTGTACAATACAGAAGCTTAGCACATGCTGTTTACAGTTTTACACTACCTTCAGTATCATAAGGCCCCAATGACTGATGCGTGCTTTAGAAGCTCTGCAAATTTCTACAACTTTTTGGTTTTAAGTGGCTTATGATTGTCCTGCTGTGAAATTACAGAAACAGTATACTTTGTACCAAGCTCCATTTTAAGTTTTTCCCCTTCCACTTGTAAAGGGAACCAAATAACACTTCATTTATTGTCTACTGAATTAAACAGTTGTAGAATTACTATATTGTTCCCAGTGGCTTCCATGTTACTATCTACAAGCTGATAAAACTGAAATCCTCTCATAATGTCCTGCTGGGACAGAGGCTTGGGGTTTGTGTTGATCTGAGCATTTTCTATACCTGCTATACTTTCTTTCTTGCTTTTTGTTCAACCAACAATCTTTTGTGCTGCATGACCACATAGGAAAAGCAAAAAATCTAATTTTAAGTGTTCACTAGAATGTGGGAATACTAGACTCAACAAAATAGAGCTGTTCAGATATTTCAGTGTTCTGTACAGGCCTCGATGTTAAACCCTTATGTCTCATCTCAGATACTTACTTTAGTCAAGTTATTGGCAGTTTTTCCAATAGAATTTTTCTCAACAAAACGTTGAGATTTATCTTGACATTAGAAAACAGAAAATGTGTTTGCAGACCTACAGCACGTGTCTCACGAAGAGGTTGAGACATCATACTCTGACAAAGAGAAGGTTAAGGAGCAACCTAATAGTAGCCTACAACTTTCTGAAGCACAGATACAAAATTGCACAGACAAACTCCTCAGCCGTGGCAAATGGCACAACAAGAGGCAATAGCCAGGTTGGACATCAGAAGTAACTTCACTGGGAGTATGGTGCAACACTGTAACAGGTTGCCCAAGGATGATGTGGACATACTAGGAAGTTTTCAAGACCTGGCTAGAGAAACCTACGGCTGACATAACTCAGTGCTGGGGTGGTAAGGCTCTGATGGGGAGGTTGGACAAATGTCCCTCTGATGTTCCTTCCAAACATCATTTCTCTGACTCTGTGATATGATTCTGTCATTCTCCCTTCTTAAGTCAGTGGAAATGTATGTGTAAAAGTTTTGTGTTTTTTTTTCCTAAAAATGGATAATTATGCTAATTGTTAAAATAGTTTAGCAGAATATATTTATTTTCTGCAAAAAGTAATCACATAGATGAAGAGCAACAAGGACTCATTTTACAGTAAAGCTATACAATAAAAAATACTGCTGCAGACAGACAGAACACTGCAATGAAAATGTGTTCTAAGCGTCCCTCCTTTCTTGCATCCACTTCCTCCAACTATGGTTGGAGGAATGTAATATTTTAATGTAATATTAATAATGTAATATTTTACTGTTAGCACAGAGGAACTTCCTGCAACTATGCATCCAGGGGTAGCCCAGTGCCTAATGGCCAGTCCCTGAGCCCACACTTCCAGGAGCAGACTGTGGGCTGTACAGAGAAGGTGTGCATATGGTGCAGTGTTCTTCAGATTCATGGGAAGAATGAAATAAAACCTATGGGAATAAATCAATCTGGAATTCACCAAGACAGCAAAAATTATCAGGCTAAATAATTAATTTTTCCTTGGACTAAATGTAGCGTTAGTGCAATGTAGTTTGTGCATTAAACATTGCTTGGGATAGTGATTTTACAGGCATGATTTATGGGATCAGTAAGCAAAGATTACCTGCTATGCTTGTAAATCTTTGCATTCGGTTGATAGTTTACAAAAATAGCTTTAAAAGTAAATAAGGGCATGCTTCATGATTCCCTTAAGGATATGTATGGACTTGCTGAAGACAAGACACCTCCAAGAGACCTTTCAGAGCTTTAGCAAGGAAAAGCTTTTGGATTTAAGTAGAGTTCTTCAGTGGATAAATATATACCTGCTGCGCTAAATACACCTCTCATGAAGAGAAAGTTGGGTACTGAATAATGAATTCTGCCCAAGCCTTGAGCTTTGTTGGACTTTTCCCTAAATATTTCTGATGAATGGGTAATGCTGCACTAAAGGCATAGATTTGAAACTGACTGATCCCCTTCACAATAGTAACCTCAATTTTGTAGATGCTAAGAATCACAAACCAATCAAGTAGTCTCCTTCTTTTCATTAGAGCAAAGCATTTATTTTACTTCTGATTTGTATTTACTTCTTCCCCAGGATCTTTTTAGATTATAACACCAAATAAGACTATTTTCCCTAAGGTATACTGTGATTTCTCAGCTTCTGAAGCAAGAAAGGTGTAGAGGAGGCTACGGCATGAGTTAATTTATTTACAAGTACCTGTTTCTACTGATTAATGTTTGTCTGAACCAGAAGGAGTCCGCTTTCAGGTTTAGTCATTAAAAATGTGAAAGCAATTTTGCTAACACAAACTTTTCTTTCTCAGGTATGTCACAGCTATTTCAAACTGTGGGAAAAAAAAAAAGGTAGAAAGATAGAAATTAGAAAACTGCCTATTTTTCTGTCCTTCAACCTGAACCCTGCCATTGACCAGCCATATGGCCAGATATCTCAGGTTTCAATGGAAATTCAATGTTGTGAGAAAGAGCTTTGAGGAAGCGTGTAGCAGAGTCATAAGGAAAAATATAGAAACATAACATTCTAAGGGGAAACACAAGGAGTTGGAGGACATCAAGTGGAGACTGAGAAAGACCATCCAGTAAAACCTCATTGGGTGTCTCCTTGGCATAGCCTAGCGGCTCACTGAAGCCCTTACACGTCTCTTACATCCATTAGACAGTGAAGTGATTGCTTTATACATTAAAACCAGACCTATTTTGATCACAGCATCTCTTTGTGCATGCCTAATTGTGTCTGAACAGTATGACAGGGTTACAAGAGCATCATGATTCATCACAAGTAGAAATATCCTAAGGACTAGTCCCAGCCTACCCACCAACCAGACTGACTAGCAAGTGAGAGACAAAAAGACAAATCTCCCTTTGTTCTTGTGCACTTTTCCAAAAGTTTTAATAATATTGGGATATGTGCTGATATCTATTATACTCCCCTTGATATACAGTTTATGAACAGTTGAAATGGTATCTACCATCACTATCATGAACTTATATGTTCTCAGTTTTCATAGTGAACAATAAAACTCTACCCTAACACCAGTGAATCTAGTGAAAGGATTTCTATTGACTTGGATGGAGGATGGAACAGTATCCAAATGAGGTAAAAAATTATTTTCTCTGTTTAATGTTTATTAGAAATTAATCTAAAGAAGAGCTGACTTTAAAAGAAAATAATGCAAATAGTTCATTCAGTCTAATTTCTCTGATAGTATAGAAATATTTGTCTAGGATCAGACTAATTAGTATGAAAGAAACATTTTGGATGGACTGAAAATCTTTTTTCCTTTTCCTTGTTATTTGATTTCAGTTCAAATTCCCTAATAATGGAATGCAACTTTATAAAACGCCCACTGCATGTGAAAAGGGATGAGCAAAACAATACAAGCGTTTTTGTGATGAAGGCATTGACCCAGTTCTTTGTGTTTGTATTCAAAACTATAAAGAATAGTGCAATTTCCTTTTCTCCATACTTCTATCTAACACAAAGCTATGCAATGCTTTTTCAGTGATCCAAGCTAACTGAAATCTGAGACATAGCAGCTTAAGTTAGCTTTGAACTCCTGAAATTGGAAACAGCCCACCCTTATAATTTGATTCTTTCTGGACATCTTATCTACTTGTGCCTACGCCTGCACCAAATTTGCTATTTACCCATGATTTATTCGTAAATCTGGTCCACTTAAGCACATCCTAGGACATACTGAGGTAAATGAGCAAAAGATCTTCTAGTTCTTCAAAAGTTTTAGGAATGCTGAGACCTAACTTCCCCTCAAATTTCCAACACTTAGGTTGTGTTGCTGTTCATTCAGATGGAATGGGAATTTGTATTTCTTTTTTGAACAAATACCATCCAAAAAAATCACTTGTGCATCTATTTGCTAAAATGGAATACGCCCTATCAAGGACAAAGTAGTGATAATAAATAGTCAGTAATAAGCAGAATATCAAGAGCATGTGATGGACTAACCATTGTAAAGAGTTACTGCTGACCATGCACATTGTGTTGTCACACTGCACTGCAGGATATATGTATTAGTGGAGTTTATTGCAAAAACATTTCTGGATCTCATTGGACTCATTATTACCTACAGAAATAGACTGAACAACAGAGTTACAGATATTTGGTTATTTAAAACATTACAGACTATTTATAAAATGAAGCCCTTCATTGAGTTAGCTCACAACTACTGAACTGGGTTTAGATCTGGCACAAATACCTCTACTGCTCTCAGCTGCCTCACATAGGATGCACTCCTCATGTCACTAAACTGTGTAACTATTTTCTAATCCTGCTGTAGTTATGCCTCCCATATTTTAAAACCAAGACTCCTAAGCAAGGAGTGGGAGCGGTCACATTTGTTCATACCCGTGGTGGCCTTGGGACATCTATGTTTTCCACTCTTCAGCTTGCTCCCTGGAGGTTTTAATGAGGATCATCAAAGGAAGAGAGACAGACACTCTGCCTGAGATCTTTCATTTTTTCCCCTCGCCACAGTAAGAAGATGTGATCACTGGGAAGAAGTGAGGTGTACAGTGACGGGGAAAAAGCAGGGAAAAAGCAGGGAAAAGGCAGAGGAGGAGGAGAACATGGCAAGCAGGAGAGCATCTTGCTGGCTGGAGGCTGCCCATCTGGCTCCACCAGATTATGTCACTCACATATTCCATCATTTGTCATTAGGGACATCTCATCTGACATGAAGTCCACTGGGTTTAAAGACTGAGGACGTGCATATGGGGATCTTGCATCCCAGTGAAAAGAAATCTTGCTACTTTGGGAAAGGATTATTTTGTGACTTGCCTTTAGGCTCCATCATCTGAGTGCCTGGTAGTTTTCAAGGAACTAAGCTCTCCTCACAATATCTTAATGAATTGTGAAAGTATCATTATCCTCACTGAGAAGTCTCAGGACCAGATGCTGAAAGATGTTAGCTGAAAGATGTTAGCATCTAAAGCAATCTGGGATATGTCACTGAGCCCCTTTAGGATTTAAAGGCCAAATTATTGCCCAGGGTCTCTGGTAGGAAATCCAGCAAAGTGCCCCAGCTGAACCCGTGTGGACCCAGTCTCAATCCAGTGTATAAGCCACAATTCCTTTTTTTTAACAGACAAAACCTTATCCCCTTAACTCCTTTAGCTGCTTGAAAAATTTTTGTAAACACTTGTAAACAATTTATGCACCAACTGATGCCTTTAGCTTCACATTGTCTGGTTCATTCACATCTGAATGCAGGACATTGCATGCGTAGGGATTTGTAGGCACCAAGGATATTATTATTGTTGCCATGCATTGTATTTGCATTTCTACTTTCCTTAAATGTACAGCATTGTTTTGTTAAGCAATCAGAATGCAAATACCACTGGCACAGCTAGAGAACATTCAAGTGCCCAAGTACACAAACTATGCAATAAAGTACACAAAGCCCAACAAGATCATTAGTACCATACTGCAGTGATTACAGAGTAAAGTGCCTTCCGTGGTGCGCTAGTCAGGCTATACAGAGCAAAAGCTTTGTAGTGTTTTAATGCAATGATATTTTTAATGCAATTGTGTGCTGCTACAGCAGTCATATTTCACCAGCATGAGCTGCTTTGGGAAAGAGACACTATTCTCTGCTTGTACATTGCCTAGGTATCATTCTTGATTAGCCATTAGACACTGTATAATAATCATGAGGATGAGGATAATAATTATAAGCATAAGAATTATGGTCTTTTGTCAGACCAAAGCCCCATCTAGCTCTGTGTCCCTTTTCTGACAGTGGTTAGAAGTGTATTTTTAAGCAAAAAACATGAGGAATCAGGCATATATATAGAGTGACTCTTTCCCGGGTATGGCGTCTGAGTTTCCAGCATTGAGCATTAAGGATGTAAAATCTGAAAGTAGACTCCGTAGGGATCCTCTAGCAGTTTGTTTTGCACCGTGGTCTCCCTTGTAACTTAATCATTCAAAATCAGATAACCAGCAGTCTATTGTTAGTGAACCTACCTTCAGCATCCCTGCCAGTACATACACACACACACATAATATATACACACAGACGCACACACAGACACACACACATACGGAAAGAACAACCATGCACTGTCCAGTATATGCCACCTACCACTAAAGGAAGGTGTAGATCTTCAGTATAGCTACCTGAAAGATCTACTGAGAGAAAAGTTAAAGTTTTAAAGGAATGTCACCCTGTCATATCATGGTATAAAAAACTACGTCAAACCTTCTTTGAGACATGGGACGGACTAAATGGCCTCCCAGTATTCTTTCCTGCAGTGATTTTTTCATGAATCTATGATTATTCAGCTGCTATAACAGTTAGAAAGTTTTAATTAGTCTGAAACAGGAAAATGTCTTTCATTCTGCTTGATCATGTAACACATGTAATATTTCATCTGGTGGAATCAGAAAAAGGACCTGTAAGAACTGTTGTCACATGAGAACCATAGCTCTTCAGTAAGCCACATCCATAGCCCAGGAGCTGAACAGCCGTACATACATCTTCTGGCCAAGAGCAGCAGGGCGAGAAACATGATTTATCTTAGCAAAAAAATCTCTACGTTATTCACCGAACAAAGGTCGTGGGTCCAGTGGACACTGACGTGGAGATTCTTGTTGCACTTCAGGGTATTCTTAGCCACTAACCTTAGCAACTGATCTGAGCTTCCTGCTTTGCAGCAGGACCCAAGCAATAATCAAACTGGTGTGCTGGAAAGAGAGGATGTAAGTATATAGGCAGGGATGGTGGTGAATCAAATTGCAAAGAGCTCCATTAAACATAACACCTCTGCCCTCAGAAATTCACATCTCCAGGGTGATTTTGTCTTTTGACAAGTGGTCCTCTTTATAAGGCAGGAAGCATTAGGTGCGCTCATATCTCAGTCAAAGGGTTTCCTATGCAGTGCCAACAGTTATTCAGCAGTACTCATTATGCAGGTGAGATATATCGCAGTGCTGCTACTCTGCAACACTCTGCAGATCTCTATGCACCATGTGCACAATGTCTGAAATACAAGCAAATTTATGCTGCACTCATCCTTTTTGTGGTTATTAGTGTCACTTAGTATCATCTTCCTCCAGCAAATTGACTCACCAAGCAAAATGCACAAGTGCACTTTAAAGTGGATCACATTATCACGCCTACTTCTTCTGAAGAGCCAAGTGTCATTACTACTTTTCACAAGGAATAACTGCCTAAACTGTTTCACATTCTGCAGTGCATCAACAATGCTCTTCCTCCATTCAGTTTGCAATTCAGAAGAGCAATGGAACAGTAATGCATGACTATCACATTGTTCTACAATGGAGAGATACAATCTAGTGCTCACTTTATGCCTCTTTAAACATTAGGGTATTTTGTTTCTGGAGTCTTTTCACTGAGATATGCAGTGGTATCATCCCTAAGGCCTTGATCATATTTCAGATGTCAACAAGGTATTTGCATTAAAACTACCGCCTTTTACTCACAAAACATATTAGAAGTTTCTCTTTCAAGACTACTGATGAGATGACACATAATCCTAACTGCAGTCAGGTGTAGACCAAAAGGACTAATGATGGCCAAGTGCTGATAGGATTTTATTTCCAAAATATTTTCACATAGTTCACTAGCACTCCTTCTTTCTCTGTGTGCTGTATTTTCTAGAAAGTAGGTGGAGCATCAAAAGAATGCAACAAGGGTTCAGACTGTTAAATGGTAAGATTATGACTAAACCCATGAATTTAGAACCAGAAAACAGGAAACCAAGTATCAGGAACAAGAATAATCTTGGCTAATCAGCCGAGTGAGAAGAGGTGTTAAAGGTCAGAAATGAGAGCAACCAACAATCTAGTAAGCTGAAGAGCAAAGCTAGAGACCAGTAAAACTCCATTTCATATGTTTAGAGCTCAGATAACAAGCTGCTAGTGCTCGAACTAGACAAACTGTGGCCACTCAATGTCCAGGGATGAGGGTTAAACAAACTAGAAAAAACCAAAGGAATAAAGTTGTAGCCAGGGATTACATTTTGCCACCACACATTGAGAGAGCTTCTTATGCTTGATTGCTACAGCTGTCTCTACCCAGAATTATATGTGGGTCACCAGTCTTCTGGGAGACTGCCTGTGGTGGTCTGGTGGCTTTTTGCACTTTGATTGCTCAGAAGTTCTTGTCAAGAGACTGTCAGGAAAATCACCTAAGTACACAACTGAGCTCAGATCTCTGTGACTTTTGATAGGACTGACCTTTGCGCTTTGGAAAATCTACCCCTTGTTCTCTGCAAAGCAATGGCTTCCCATGTGGTCTGTTATAATCACAATTATGAGTGTTTGGTGTTTCTGTGACCTCTTTTCACCCATTATCACTTCACCTAATGTCATGGCAAAAGAAGGGTAATGATTTTTTCTTTTTGACAATCGTAATTAAACTGCTACCATAGCAGAGGGCACGTGTTGGCCAGGATCTTTATTATGCAACTGTATGCAGATTTCTGTGAATTGCATCATTCATCTAGTTCAGTGATGCGGCACCAAGGTCACAGGGCAGTTTTAAGCTAATGAAGAGACCATGAGTCTAATAAATGTGCTTGGTAATCACAGCAAACACATTGTCATTGTCACAGATGTTATTCTTTCAAAATCACTTGGCAAAAAACTAAAATATAATCGTTGTGCGTGCTTTGACCTCTCCTTAAGAATGCACCATCAGGAACATTGAGGAGGTGAGATTGTTTAAGCAGACAAGTTATGGCCTACAGCTACAAAACTAGTATTTCTCACAGCACCATTTCAGTTTGCTTAGAATAAACAGGCAAGAGGCTAACAGAACATGGAATCAGTGAAAGGCAAATTTTGACAGAACTGAATTTAAAAAGGAATATATCCATTAGTAATGCCATCACAGGTAGAGATCAATTTCTTATTACAACGATCTAGGCAGGTTGACATTAATTATACAGTTGATTTTTGTAACCATTATGCTGCGGTAACCCATTACTTGCTGATCCAGTAGCCTTCTGTTATCTGACAGAAAATACATTAACCAGTAAATGCATCTTGTCACCATGAGCTTTGTCATTATGTGCAGTGATTCTCCATAGGGCTTATCAGATGCTGCAATTGCTGATTTCTTTGAAAGGATATGCATCATCTCCCAGGTTGAGTCAACAGATTGCTGATATTATGCTGTTATTATGCCCTCAAAAATGGCATAAACTTGTTGGAGCTCCAGTGTCTTGCAATTTATCATATATATGCTTTTTTTTCACATATGTATATGTCTATCATATATATGTATATTCTTAGCTACCAGGCTAAGAATAGGATGACCACAAATAGGATGACCACAAAATATGCTCTTGACAATAAGGAAGTAAAAAGGAAATTTAAAACAGGTACAACTTCTTGAATTCTTCCTTCATTTATACTTATTATTGATAGAAATAAAGATGAGTAATTCAACATTACTCTAAAATTCCCTTAAGATAATTCAGTAACCAGAAAATGCCAACATGTGAAGATGGCTTTTTAGCAAAGAGATGAAAAAAACATGGTGGCAGTAGAGGTCTAAGGCAAGACACAGAGTTGTCATGTCTCATTCTCAAATGACATAAACAACGTAGTCAAGAAATGAGGTCACTGTTTTGTATATAAACCTTCTGTGGTTTCTAAGCTAAGAAAAGCAGAAAAATGTTACCCTTTGCTAATGCGTTCTCACCAGGAAAAACAGCATGTGTCCAATTCAATGTGTCAGCAGCTTTCAGTCCTCAATTCAGCTTACCAACAGTTAAACCATTCAAGGTCTGTATCATAACCTATTTCAGATGATGTGACAAGATGATTTTTGATAAATAGTGGAATGTTAGCACTACAGAGTGGCCCTTGACTTGCCAAGGAGACTAGGTCTCTTAAAGTAACCTGATATTTTGCCAGCAGCTGCTAGTCAGATACAGCAATTTTATTGTCCTTCCGTACTCAGCCACATGCTATGGTCTCTCCTCATTCAGAATATGTTCACTTTCATACCTCCTGCATTTAATTACAATGGAATAACAAAATGTTTATCTTACACCAGAATTCTGCAAGCTTCTTTCTGAGTGACCTTGAATATGTCTGGCACATGAGAAGTGCAGTGGAAGAGAGGCAATCACTTTCCCTCCTACACCTCTGCCATACTGCCTGTGTCCAACACTGATATCACCATTTGAATTAACAGAAAAGATTTAAGTGCCCATTTTTGTGTGTGAATGCACATTCAGAACTGAACTTTCACATGCATGCTACAAAGAAGAAGAAACCAAAGACAGATTAGAAACTTTGTGAATTTTTTTAACTCTTTGGGGTGGGAAGCATGAATTAAAAATCAGTATGTGAACCACTACTATTTTATAATCTTCTCTTTGGCCAGTTGAAAGTAACAGTTTGCCAGTCTTGTATTTAAACTTTCATGGAATGATGTGAGGAAGTTAAATATGATGGCTCAGGCAAGAGAAAATACAGGAAAGATAGATGGTGTTGGGAAAGCTTGTCCAGAGAGTCAGAACAAGAGTTTATTACCAAATATACATATGTTTTTGATCTAAGATCTGTTTAAAACATTTATTTTTGATGAAGTACCAGTTTGTGGTAGTGACCATAATATTTTTAGATTCAGGAAGCACACACAGGATTAACAGGGCCAAAAGCATCACCACGGCTGTGCTGACATTCAGAAAGAAGAGCTAGGTTAAAATGAGGAATCTTATTTCAAAGAAGTAGAAGAAGGACACCTAAGAGAGTTAAACCCTATGAATCAGCTTAGATACCCCTGAAGGACACCATACTGGGAGCACAGCACCAGCATGTGCCACTCACCGGAAATCCCTTGGGAACAGGTAAACAAAGTAAAGCAAGGGAAGTTATGGAGTTAAGAAGTTAGCATTCAAAATGATGAAAAGGTGTCTCAATGAAGAAAAGGAAAAAGTTACAAATTCTGAGAGAACAAACATAAAACTTTAATTAGGCTACCATTTGCTTTGTAAATGTTGTGGCAAAATTTCAAGGTGTTCGTTTTCCCCATAAAGTAATTTGACTTGTCTATGACGAGTCAAAAGGTAAACTAATGGCTTGATTCACTGGTTTCCCTGCCATTCATATCATGCACATCAGGATGAGAATGAATATAAAGTGCTGCAGAATCTAGCCATTTTCTACTTGTTTTAATCAGTATGAATGATTATAAGAAATGTAGGACAAAAATGGATCTAAATGTTTCTAAACCATCTTTTCTGAACTCTACAACAAGTGCAACCATACAAATCTTTCTCCATTGAGACATCAGAACGCCATTAGTAAATGGTAAATCAAACCGTCTGATTTTTATATCCATACCCTGGAGTAACTTTATGTGTTTATCCGTGCCTCATTACTGGCAAATTTACTCCCTGATACAGCAGGGCCAAATCTGTCATGTTCACAATTGCTGATCTGCCAAGTGCACACGCTTCCCACTTACATGCAACTAGATCCTGCCTAGTTATACCCATAATTTCCTTCAGGATCATACCTCCAACTTTGCCTCTCTGTACCTGTTTTTGTAGCCTTGCAGCAAAGAAATGAATAAATGCAACATTTTTTCCATAAATGAGTTGTGATTTTTTAAGAAATCAGGTGAGTATACATTACCTTTTGTTTACTTCTTACGACCTCTACTCTGAACTAGTTCCATTGGAGTCGGATAAAATGAATTCCAGAATGGTTTGCATTAGAGTTCTTAAAAAGACCAAATATGGCAGCAATGGGAAATATTTTTACCACAGGCTCTTTCAATTCAGAAATAGAGTCACTAGATTGAGGACAAACAGATCATGTAATTTACCTCTGACCTGAAAAGGATTAGGAACACAATTAATTTTAGGTATTCTCGAGCAGTTTTGCCATACTGAACTTCTGTATAAGTGCTTGCAGTATCAGAACCCTCTGTCCCAGAACCACTGGCCCTCTGTCTTGAGAAAGAAATATTTTGAAAGCAATTCACCAAAGCATTCAAAATAATCTATAAATTGGAGGATAATCAAGATCATAGAAATAAACATCAAGAAGAAAGACAGCCTAAAACACTAGTGAAATAATCTGCTGTCAGTTATTGTCTTCACATTCCCCTTTATTTCATCTCTTTGTTTTTCCTACCTCTGTCTACACCTAACCTTCATTTTTTCTACCAATGAGTACTTGATTTTGTTCCCGTTGTGACTGCACACACCTCTCCAATTCCTCTTGGTGGCTTGATACTTCTAGTATTATATTTTGAAACTTCGTGTTGTGCTGATTCATTCGCTGCTTCATTGCCATTATAAAAATGTTTGGTTTCTGTAAAACTAAAAAGATTTTGGGGGGGCAGACAAAATTATGGAGGTTTGTACTTTGCTTGCTCAAATACAGTTCTGCCTTTCAGGGGCTTTTTAGGAGTTGTCTGTACTTTGTGTGATGTTTTTCTGCAGTTGCAGTAGGCAGTGGTTTAGTGGAAATTTTAAAATATAACATTACTGTGCATTACAAACAGTACAATGGTGTTTTGGACAGCAACACCTCTTAAGAAAAAAAAAACAAAACAAGACAATGTGCACAGTTTCCTCCCTCTGTTTTATCAACCTGTTTTTGAGCAATTCTTCAATATCACAAAGCATGGCCACTCAGTCTCCTGTTATAAAAAAACCCCAACCCACACATATACATTCTGGATATTAATTAGTAATTATATAAGATGGCAAACTACTTTTTCTGAAACAAATAAATATGTATTTTTGCTTGATTTACTATGGCCATTAAATATTTACATAATTGCATTCCAGTCACTCTCTAGTACATGTATGATGTTATAAACACTCAGAATTTTTTGTTTAATTATAATTTATTTCATATTTTTTCATTTTTACTTCCTTCTCAATACAATTTTTTTCCTTTAGCTGTAAGACTGTCAAAACACTATTATTGAGGCCATCTACTTGTTAACTTGCTTTTTTATTTCATTATCAGCTATTAGGAAGAAACTAGTAAATCATAGAATCTAATTTTGTTAACGGAACTTAATGCAACTCTAGGCAAACTAAAAATAATTTGAATCTAAGAAATAACCCCTTGCCCCTCCAACAACCATGAACAGACTTTAATAAGACTACCAAAAAATACATCTCAGAAAACCGTTAGAAGTGCAAAAAGTCCATAAAGTAAAGCACACGGGTATGCAATCAGTAGCTGCTGTCCTTCCATAGCCAGTGCAGAGGTAAAAATTTTGGAGGCTGACAGACTGCACCATCCAACAATAAACAGAGCTAACAAAATTCCTGGGATCCCCCTAGGAGGAAAAAAACACAAAACACAAAAGAAACATGAGAGAGTCCACATATTATCAAATGTAGCATCAAATCTTACCAAACTGAAGTTCATGTCTATCAACTTGCTGTTGATAAGGTAATAGTCACTGGAAGAACCAAGGACTGACTACCATAATGAAAGTCAAGCATAAGAACAAATTAAAATTGTAATCGTAAACAAAAGAGAATTTCTTTAGCATGGATAAAAGCATCAGCATGAATAAAAGCATCATCAGAAGTACTGCTAAGAGGACAATGCATTTTGAAATAAATCTACTGGGACTCCAGCAGATGCAGCAGCTAAAGTTTAATTTTAAAGTTAGCAAAGATCCTATTTCAGCCAAAATCAGCTTGTAGAAGTTAGGTTCTAAAATGACACTACAGACCTACTCTTCCATCAGGAATCCTCATGGCCTGGAGGGGTTGCATTTTTGTAATGTGCAACACAAATTTTAAGTGTGCCTTGGACTCTGAGAGGAGGCTCCTAAAGACTCATACCTCATCTGAATGGGCAGAAAGGTGGTGATTGTCTGCCAGGAAAAAGCTCGACTGGCCTTTTAAAATGGGAGCACATGGAGCATAACATAAGGAATGGGAAAAGAACCACTGAGGAAAAATATTTTGCTCATCCTGGCATCCTCCTGCACACTGAAAAAATGGTGACTTTCCATGCTGCCCCTTGGTGACAGCTGGGCCCTTCTGAAGTTACATTCTGCAACCTCTCAGGAGCAGCAGGGCCTGAAGAACTGATGATTATGGGACTGTGGTTGAAAGCCCACCGAAATTCTCCTGCAGATTACAGAGGGCTCACTATTAAACCCTGTAGGAACAAAGTCTTACCAATAAATAATGTTCCACATATGCTTTATTTGCAGTCTATTTGCAGCCTGCTTCTGTAAAATGCATGAGATCATGTGCGTAATATACTGCTGAAGTACATAAGGAGATCAGCTGCGTTACACCCTGTCGCTGTGTCAGTTTCAAGGACTTTGAGAAAGAATGAACTTCTGCTAGTTCCTAATGGCATTCCTGGTGCCCCACTCTTCCAAAGCATCACCGTAACAGAACCAGAAGGGGGAAACAGACTGCATATACTTACGTTGCTCCTTTTATCAGATATCATCTCCACTAATATTATTATTGCAACTAAACCATGATGAGTAAAGCTCTCCTTATCCAATTGATTTAGTTGACTTAATGCTATCATATCACATAAAACAGTTCATTCCTTAGCAATCCAGTCTCCAGGCCAATAAGGTACTCTGTGTTGTCAGCTGTTGGGACTTTGAGGGAGGAAGGAGAGAATTGATTTTACAGTGACTCAGCACCTCATTGCAACTTCAACATGTTAAAAATAAAACATTAATGACCATGTGATTTAATACCATCAATTTAAGTGTTCTTTAAACCTGTACAGTGGCATTCAGGGAAATTACACTGAGCTTTGTGAAGCAAGTTTCTGGTCTCTGTTCCAAGAGAAGATGCTAAGTTGCTCACCTAAAGAGAGAGCCAAAAATTCAGAGCTAGTATGGATGGCTCTTTCACCAGGTACCCATGCTGGCAGATGGATGGGATCCAACAGTAACATACCATGCAATGACCATTTCCAACTAGTATAATGACTCTTTAAGGGACTATCACAAGGTAGGACAATTTAATGCTATGGATGCTCTGCCTCGGACTGAAGTCCAAGGGCCTCTTATGGTTTGTTCCAGGACTGGCAGAGAGCAGGATGGAAAGGTGACATAAAATCATTTTGGAACCAAGAGATACCTGTGTGCACTTACAAATTCAGACCTCAATCTAACGTGTTATTGCTGAAAGGAATGGTTTGGCAGAGAGCTTTTGTCTGGCACGTCCACGAGGTCAAATCCTCTAACATGGGAGAAGGGCAAAAAGCAGATGTCATGCTCACAGTGAGCAAGAGGACTGGGGCTGTACTGGCGTGAGATTGAGATGGGGGTAGAGATGTGAGCAGACCCTTTCCACTACTCTCTCTCTCATATCCTGCAGATGCTGCAACCAAATGGGTCCTTTACATTGGCTGGGTCTAAGAATTTCTTTCTCTACTGTTACATTCATTTCCTTCACTGTTTAGTTAAGGAAATAGCTTGACCATTCTGTTTGGGGCTTTGATAGTAAAGAACTTTTGGGTTTTTTTCCAGGAAAAAAGTCTGTTGATGTTTCTCCCAGAAAGATGGCCTAATCAGCTAGGGCTTACATATGATAACAACTTAGATGGGACACAAACAAATTTAGTTCCATGCAAGTTTTCTCTTTGGTGTTATTTAGCACCCAAAATGTTCCATATATTGCTTTTTTTAGTTACAGTGAAATAGCTAATCATGAAAATTGAGAATTATTTGATTGCTACATGTTTGCAATAGATGAGTGTATTATCTTAGGTATATTTTCACTGAAAAAAAATTGAGGTAAGTTCTTTACACTTTGAAATAGAAATAGTATTTTTTACAAACACTAAAAAACCCCCATGAAGGTATTGCAGTCTTTCCTTTGCCATTTTAAATAAGTTTTTAAATTAAAAATAGTGAAGTGTATGTTGGATTTAAAAGTTGCCACTTAATAGCATGTTTGCAACAGTTAACCTTGGTACTTGCTGTGTCCAAGCAGTTTCATATAGCAAATGAGAAAGGACTGCAGAATTCTGTCAATAGGTACTGAGCATTATCAATCCATTTTAGAAATAATACTTTAATTTTTTAAAGGCTATCACAATATAGCATTTATAGATTTTCAAAATATGTACTGTCTGTAAATTTGCAGCACTTTACAAATGTGTGGTGTGTGATAGGGGATTCCTTGTACAGACAAGAGTGCCCTGCACAGTTGTAACAGCTGGTTTGGAGTTCACCCCGTCCATCTTACGATTATGTATCTGCACATTTTATTTGGCTGGATTATTAAACAGGTTAATCAAGAAAATATGGGAAGTGTAGGAGAACAGAGAATAAATGACTTCTTCAGTGTCACTGCTATCCATCTTATCAAAGACAGCTCAGAAACACTTTAATACATGGAATATGGTCATGATAAGCCATCATAGCTCCACAGAAACATGCAACAAGAGTTGTGCCAAAATCTGCATTCTGCTACATAATTTCCTTTAAAAAATTATATACATATATATACATACTGCTTTTCCAAAGAACACAAACAGGAGCACTTATTCATTAGCTGCCAAGTTCCATACATTACAGATTGGAGAGTTAAAAATGCCAGAAAACAACAAAGTCTAAGAAGGGAAATCACCATTAATAACATGCTAAAAACAGGTGAAAGTGTTGCTCAAGGCCTTCAGGCAAGATCTGGAACTTTCCTGTACTTTGCTGTATGTGAACAGGGAGGTAAACACAGTCTATATCTGAAAGGACTAACCAAATGACGAGGAAGGAGAGGCTTGCCAAAAAGTTTTCTATCCATAAACACATAACCGAACAATCCTCCACATGTGCACAAATACATACACCACTGCACATGTGGTATTTCAAAGTATTTGGTTATTTTCAGGTTTGCAATTACATCACAACTATACCTCAGAGTATACAACTCTACTGCATCTTAAACACTTGTTCTAATTCTCCAAATCATTAAGGGTTACAGGATTATTTCATTCTTTCCAACAGAAGTCAGTATACAGAAGGAGAGAAAACATAAAGATGAGAGGCCTGATGCCATGAAAAAATAAAGAAACAGGAGAACCAGCTATATAAACCCAAAGTTCAGCAGTTGCTTTTAAAATTGATACCCGACTTTGGTCACTATTGGCTCTGTAAAACATCTGAGGCTACTGCACAAATCAATCAGCACTCTCAGTCCAAGTGAGAAGCAGTGGATTAAGGACTCATATTAAAATGAATGTATACTACCCCTCTCAAACACTTCTATCTGTTTCCACCTACACAGACACAAAAAATGGTGTTTTGCTTTATGGTTTCAAAAGCCAAAATTCCCAACCTAACCATTTATAAAATGTTTTGCACAACACCACCTTACTATTCTCCATAAGATTCCTGTTGTGATAGACTGGTACTTACTGTAGTGAGAAGACAACTGCAGAAGATGACAGGATCACCATGGGCAGCAGACAATAGCCCAAGACACTTGCAACACAGCCATGAGAAACTCCCAAATCACTCATCAGGTTCAAAAGGGCATGCATAACAAGGCACCCAACGGCACTCATGCCATACACGTAGCCAAAATGAACTTTTCCTGCCTGGAATAAATATGAGCAAGCATGAAGTGTCAGAAGTGAGCAAGTGATCAAAAAGTAGTGAGAGAAGACAGAATTAGGTTTAGGTTTTTAACTTCTTGTTGTTGACACTCTCTCTCCGCTTAGCCTGTATCAGTTCAGTTGTAAACCACAGCTGATACTTTTGGGTGATTTTTGCATAAAAATAATTTCAAGGTACAATTGAGAGAATGTGCTTTTTGCTAACTTAAAATTACAAGGCTGATTCTCAGTCTTACTCTCTTTGGGCTCTGAACAGGACAGGAATTGGTTGGGAGACTTGGGAAGGTATAACTGGGAAGTTACAAACTGAAGGAACAAACTGAGGAAATTATGGGAAGTACATTTTAGTAATTTCATTTTAGTCTCAAGAAACATCTTTTCAACAGGTGTATATGGGGCTGTGAAAAAGTGTCCTAAGTAAATTATGACTCAGGTTACTTGATATGCTCTATATTTTATTACAAATCTCCAACCAGTAAAACTTTGCTTAAAGTATGCTGGTTTTTGGGATGAATGTGAACATTCTTCCCTTTGACTACCACGAGAAAGGCACATTTTTGTGCTTAGATCAATACAACATGTTCATTTTAACATAAACCTGTAGTAACTGCCAGCTTGCATTCTTTTTCTTGTTCTAATGAACGAAAAAATCTCAGGTGGTTTTTTTCCTTCCAGGTTTTATTCCTTTGTGTGAATTTAGAGCCTGTGAAAAGTACTAGCCTGGTAGAGCTTGATGTTTTCTAATTTATACACAAAGCTAGTAAAACAGGCAACTGTAGCCACAGCGCTACCAATTCCTTCATTTCTTGCTATCAGTTTGAATGATCACCTCCAGGCATAAGTGCATTGTTCACTCCCCAAAGCAGTCACAAAAACTGTTGAATATTTTTTGCTCTCTCTTCAAGCTTTTAACAAATTAAATACTGATTGCTGGCTATGCAATACTGTCATTTTCACATCTGTACATTGCAATAAACATTCATAAATCAGAAATAAAGTTTGTTTTGTCTTGGAACTTTGCATCCTAATGATAGCATGCACCTGTGAAGGAGAAAGCTCTTACCTGGAACTCAACTATTAACTCAGGACTATGGAATAAACTTCTCAAATGAAGGACCACTGTGCATCACCTTCCTGACACATAACAACATGTCTGTACACATTTAAAACACAGGTGTGTTTGTGCACAGACACACACCTATGTATTGCACACTATATATTATATATTGCATATGATAAACCACATGAGAATTAAAACAATTAGATGGTCTCAGTTTTCTTTATTGTGGCTTATGGTTGGATTTTTTCATGTTTTGTGATATTTGCTAGTATACCTTCCATGATGATTAAGGAGGATTAAGACGACCTATCACGTTACTTATCCATACATTTTAATAAAATGTGGGGGAAACCAACTTTGAGGACCCTTGTTCTCTGCCCCCTCTTCCTGTATCCATGCGTGTGGAAACTGATCTTTGGATGCCAGCAGTATTTGAGCTGGACAGATGTAAAGCAGTGCAGTGGAGAGGGCCTAGCTTAGTGATGCAAAACTTGAAAGTCCTACTGTTGCAGGCTGGTGACAGCTCACCAGCTCTGGTTGGACAGCAGTGCACACTTACACGAAAGGCAAACTGAGTCAATAAGACCTGACTTTACACATCAGCAACATTATCCTGTTTGCAAATTGACCTGGCTCACTGCTGAGTTCACTTTGTTTCCAGTCCTCAAGGTTAAGACAGGTTCAGCCAGATTGCCTATATGCTTGCAACATTCTGAGTGTTGGCCTTTTCCCCATCACTGTCTTCCACCATAAGGAATAATCTATTCCTGAACTAACAGGGTAAGAAATCTTCCTATTTAGATACAGAGTTCTCTGTCGGCATTTGCATACTAGTCGTATAAAATAATCAGGAAAAATTGCTTCTACAAATAAAATTAATGATAGCTAGAGATATTTTGGGAGAGCAATACTACCTCAGATTATTATCAATTAGAATTGCAGTCATTAATGATTTGTAGTAAGTTTAACACCCACAATGGTTTGTGGCAGCCTTTGTCATAGACCAACCAAGAAAAGTTCTGTTTCAAAGAGATGCAACACCTACAAGCTATATTTTAGACTGTTTGTTTCAGTGTATTTAATTATTCTACACAGCACTATTTAGCAGCTTAGTTTAAGATTAAGAAATTCCTGAGCCAGATATGAAGGGAGCACTAGCACCAGCAGCTAGCTAAAATCTCCACTTCATGAAATGTTTGGTTTGTGGTGCAAGGTGAGGTGGCGGGGGGGGGGGCATAGGCAGCTGAACATCTTGG
>VZRE01014803.1:126348-153154 GCA_013396775.1 Cephalopterus ornatus
GGGGGGGCATAGGCAGCTGAACATGTTGGTTCTAATTTTAGCTGTCTTTCTTAACATATGTAAATATATTGACTCACACACACAGGAATACTCCCAGTTCACAGGGATGTAAGCAAAACCAGAATCAGGCTTGATTAGTCTGACAGGCTTTGATGAATGGAAAGAGCTAAATTTGTCCTGCGGAAGGAACAAGGTTAGGAGAAAGTCAGACTTGTGCTTGTTTGCATCTGCCTGGAGTGGGTACTACTATCCTTAGCTGAAGTGGATGGGGAAGTCTGATTTCATACAAATGACTATGTAAAATGCAAAGCAGCTGAGGCAGCCTTCTGCTAACTTTCACGCTGCCATTTTTGATCCTCCTACAATTGGGCTGCCCTGTTATACTAACATGAAGAAGATCAAGTCCTGCTGCCAGGCTACTTTTCTGTTTCTCTCTGAAAGAGCTGCTACCATTTGAAGAATATTTTTGCATAACTTTCCATAGTTAAAAACCTGAAACTAAATAAAATGTATACATTATTTCTGGAAACAAGCTCTCAAACAAATTCTGTTCCTGGTACTATTAGAAGAGACTTATTTAAGTACAGAAGGATGGTTTACACAGCTGAAGAGCCACTTTGGTATTCAAATGCATCCGAGATAAAATAAGCAGCCCGAATTTCTAAGATGGCACATGGAAAGCCCATACACTTACTGCTGTGAAGTTATGGCACAAAAACATTGGATTGTATCAGAGGAGTTCTGCTGGCCTAAAACTGGAGCACTGAAGTTGGTTTTCTAATGACACTTAAAATGCCTAATATCACAGAATAAATATGATCATTAAAGTACTTTATTTTAATAATAGTAGTTTAATATTGATTAGAATTGTTGGCTATTCAGGAAGAAAAATCAACAGCAAGCATTTTTTTCCGTTATTTCTTTCTCTTAGCTTTCCTTCCATTTTCTTGATTATACAATTCAATTTTCTCCTTTTACTACTCTCATATTTTTATTTCTCCATGTGGAAAATAGCCTGTCTTCTCTAGCTTCCTGCCTTCTTTTCCTTTTATTCCCTTTCCTCTGCCTCTTCCACCCTTTTAAAAGATTTTTATTTTTATAGGGGCATAAATAAAAATAATCCTTGCCATTTGTATTGCTGTTTGCACATTCAAGGTACTGCCCTGACTATGGAGTAGGAGTAAGAATTTTCAAGAATCTTCTGATTCAGCACTATTTACCACAGAGGAAATGGAGAATTAGAGACCCATTTCTCTCACCTCAGTTGTAGAGCAGTAAAGCCCTTCCCAGGGTGGTCCCAACTTATCACTGTCTGATGAATTACTGCCAGCAATCAGAGCTGTACTTCAGCAACACTGGAGACCCCCTGTTGTCAGTGATAAATAGATGAATTCAGAGAACTGTACAATCCCTGTTAAACTTCCCTCCTGTAGGAAACCTATATTCTTAAAACAGAAGGTCAAATACAGGCTACTATATTTTGTTAAGCAGACAGTGTAGAAAAAAGAATGTAAACTAAGAAAGTACTATTAAAATTTATAGGAAATTATTGCAAATTTGAGGAGAAAGGAAAGTTTTATCATCTACTTCAAAAACTCCTTGTTAGGTCCTTACCTAGCACATACTGCTATGCTTTGGGTGTTCAGAGCTTCTGTAGGTTATACATGGCACGAATCTGTCCTTTGTCCGAATTAAGTCCCACCCCAAAAATGGTATGGTCTTTTTTTTCCGCTGGAAGTAATATGTCACTTCACCTGTGTTACTTCTTCATTACATTTAAACTTAATGCAGGTACTTTCAAAGCAAGGAGACTTTTTAACATATAATCTCAGAATAAATGGCAGCACATGACTCATTTTCTCAGTGCTACATCTTCTGCAACTTCATATGCATTATCACCTAGTCATTAGCTTGTTGGAAAAGAAATCCATGAAGATTTCAACCACATCCTACCAGCAGCAATGTTGCTCCAAGGGCCAAACAGAAAATAATAGGTCCGGTGAGGTCTGTCTCATTCATAATGCTGCCATCTGCAGGCTTCATTGGATTTAGAACTGTTAATGTTTTTTGCCATATATGCTCAAAATTGATCCCAAGTTCTGTAACAAGAAATTTCAGGATAGTTAATTGCTCACAAGAAAACAACACTTTTACAGAAACCCATTAGATATCACAAAACCACATACAAATTAACTGCTTCAATGAAGATAATGTTGTAGGATTATGTATTCTGTTTTAGGAACGTGATGTCCCTGCTGTATACCCAGTATTTTTGCGAGTCAGCTCTGATTCTAAATTCGAATATTAATTTATTAATTCAAACTTTAGGCAATGAGCCAAAAAATGCCCTCAGCATTTTTGAGTTAATATTTGTTTTTCCTATATTTAAAACACATATCTCTAATGCCACACCAGCTTAGACGTTGAAAAATATGTTAATTAACAGCAACAGCAGAATTTAAGATACTCAAGAACACCAAGGACAGAGATATACTTTTTAATTCTGGTAAATCTGACAAGAAATGTGTCTTAACTCTGAACTGCCAGAGGCACTTAAAAATGACATTTGTCCCTTCAAGGCAAGTTAATAATATTTTGTACAGTGTTTCATGAACTTTTTTTTTCTTTTGCATATGAAAAGTAATTATTGAGACCCCCTGGAAACAGAACAAAATTCTTTCCTATTAAAGTTGGTGGGAATTCTGCCACAAACTATACTTTATAACTTCTGGAAAACACTCCAGCTTGCAAGAGATTCTCCAGTAAGGGAAAAGTTAGGCTCAGGACTTGGTGTCAGAGTTGACAGCATTAAGACTGACAACCTGTTAGTTCTTTTTGAAAAGCCAAGTCTTTACCTTGTTCCACTTCTCCATCATCTTGAGCTCAGCCAAAACATTACATAAATAAAGCTATTCTGTGTTAAAATGTGTGTCTTTGGTTGGACCTACATGTACATAAATAGGAACATCTCTGAAGCATTGGGGATCACAAGCAGTCATATTGTAGCATCTTTTTCACAGGGTGAGTTGCATGTGGAGATAAATGCTTGGAGGTCTTAGAGGTAGACATCTAGTTACCTGTATCAGAGTGATCTTTCTGGCTTTAAGGCAGTAGTAGTACCTTTTAAGTAGTAAAAACTCCACTTGCCTCCCAGTATGCGAAAGCAGTGGGCTGAATATGCTCCTTTCACATTATGCTGAAATAATCACAGACAAATTCTCCAATTCTTTTTTTAAAATGCAGCACAAGTCTTTTGCAAGCTACAAAATCAGCTACTAGCATTAGAATGGTTCAATTGTCGTAAAGAATGACATTGTATAGTTAAATGATTGACTAACTGAAGCTGAAAGCAGCTTTCTCAATTTGTTTCCCGCTGAAACAAGCTACTTAGCATCTTCAAACTAATACATTTATTACTAGATATGCAAAAAGGATGATTATCAGTATTTATTAATTATAGATTTTCAAATATTTATGCACGACAAACAGAGTGGGAAAAAAGATTTGCAAATGTGAATGTGAAACTTACTGTTATGCTGTCATCTAGTGGTGGTAAAGTATATGCTCTATGTGCGATAAGACTGAATGAATCCATGATGAATTCAAAGAAGAAAATGTAGGTTTGGTGGCCAGGAGCTGTTGGGTGAAGCTCCCATAGCCAGGCTTGGCAGCTTTGGTGCAGTTTCTCTAGTGATGGCCACTAGCTGGCAAAGAAAAGTAGATGCACCCTCAGGAATCATGCATGTTGTCCATGGGTTTATTTTTTACCTTCTAGCAAAGGAGGTTCCTCGTCAAATCCGTCAGCATAACCAAGATGAGAGAGAGTATCGGGACTGTGTGTTGGCTGCAAAATCTGACCTGTGTAACTCTTAGAGGACAGAAGCATGTACGATGGGGCAAAAGCTCCGTCTGGAGACTGCTCTCCAGTTTGGCTCCTAGGACAAGAAGCAAACCAAGCAAAACACATAACTGCAACAAGAAATATCTTAGAGCTACTCACCATGTAACATCTATTTGTCACCTATTTTCAATTTGGGGAACCTATAAATTTGCTGGGCACAGTACCTGCTCTGGTTAGTGAGAGCTGAGCTGCTGGCCATGGCTTCGCTTTCCTTCATTACAACTCTCCCTGCAACCAGGCAGGGCTCCTTGCCAGCCTGCCAGCACTCTTCAGCCCATCACACCAACTCTGTGCCCACCTAGCTCAGGCAATGGCACAGTGCAGGCACCCACAGGCTGAAAGTGAAGGGAAAGGGAATTTAGGAGCTGTGAGGAAACCCACAAATTCAGTCACTCCTGACTTTTCGACCCAGCAGCCTGGTGTCACTCCTCAGATATGTCCATACTGCTAATGAAAGAGCCATATATTTAGATTTTTTTTTTCCTTGAATTTGAGAAGGATTCTAAAGGACTTCTTGCAATATGTGCCCTAAATTTCACATTAATAACATGAAACTCAGTTACTCTCATTAGGTAAACAACCTGTAACATCAGTTCTTCTAAAAGTAGCACAAAAATCAATCCTTTAAAAAGAAAAGTTCAGTAAAACGTATTCTTCTCTGGGAAAGTCTAGATGATCACTTGAAGTCCTTTCCAGCTCCTGCAAGCCCCAAAGCCAGCCCCAGAACCATCAGCTGCTGAAGAGGGAAGCTGCAACAGCACCTATACTTACTTTGTCCTTCCAGAGAGGTTTTCATTAGACCCATAGCTGTTGCAGCCTTCTTCCTGGTCATCTATGGTGTAATTGGACTGGTAAAAGTCGAAGTGAAACTGCTCAAAATTTGACATTCTGGTTGAAAAATGATTGTACATATCAATAAATAGCCTTTGGAACAAATCTTTGCTTTGAACTGTCTTAAATTAAAACAGCAAACCTTAAAGCCACAAACTCTAGAGAATCTTTCTGTAGAAGCTCATGATAATGTGGAAGTGAAAAAAAAAAGACGCTTTACTTTCTTTAGCTATAACAAGAGGAATTATTCTGCTGCTACTGTAAATTACGATATATTAATTGAAAAGTGATACATAAGATATCCTCTCGTTACTGTTACCAAAAAAAAGTAAGTAATTTTCAAAGAATATGTATATATGTATCAAGTAAAGTATTGTTTTAAACAAAGTTCATTTTTCTACTTTCAATAAAAAAAAAAATATGGCCACATCTGAATGCTTACAAATTAATGTTTTAAAGAAGTATTTGGATTTCAAAAACAATTACTATTTACAGCTATTTTTTTTTGTAATATTATATATGACTCTCATAAAACAATAGAAAACCACAAGTATGTTCACAGAGTTTGTGATTTCTGTTTGAGGACACTGTAACTGGCACATCAGTACTACCAGAGAAACATTCTCACTGGCTAGAGACATGCCTTGTATAGGACAGCACACTGGATGATTGAATTGGACTGATGATTGGATGATTTCTTGAGGAAAGAAAACATCTTAAAACATATCTTTCTTTCCTGGTGACCCATAGTTCAGCTCTGTAGCTATAGATGGATTAGACTAAGAAAGGAACAACTTGTCCATTTTCCCTTCTGCATTCTGACTAACTTTTTATAACTATTTGAATTTTGCATACGCAAGGCCATTTCATGTCTCCTGTGTGTAGGCAGAACTGGTTGTCTGAATCATATACAAGCAACATAAAAAATTAGGCACATTGGTTCTGTAACACATTGTGTACCTTTTGGCATTATTGTTTCAAACTGTAAAGATATTTTATTAACTCTTATATTTGGTCTAGGTTCTTCTTATGTTATTAACATGGCTGGCTATAAATCCACAAAACAGCTTTAAAATTGACAGGTCTACCTTCAGGGCCACAAGACTAAGGACCAACCTGTTTCACCTCAGTGTTGCCTTTATGCTGAGCCAGAGGTGGCAAAGACATTACACCTGTGCTCAGAGCAGTGAATCCTCTCAGGGAGACTCCCAGCCCCAGAGGGATTGAGGCTGGAGAGCACCTCTGGGCAGTGCCTGGTCCAGGCCCCTGCCCAGAGCAGGGTCACCAAGAGCAGGCTGCTTGGCAACATTTCCAATCAGGTTTGGAAAAGTATGGCTTTGTCATTTTTACTCTCTCTTATCAGGTTGTTAAATTCATTGGTGAGATCCCCCTGAGCTCTCTCTCCCCCCAGCTAAAGTTCTTCAGTGATTTAGAGAATGGTCTGAACAGGATTTGCCTGTGCAATGTGCATGTGTTTCACTGCTTGCCTAGCACTTCGGTAGTTAAACCCTTAAAACACACAGAAAAGTTACATAACCTGACTGATAACCATATCCATATCCAGTTGACTTAGATTTTCATGTGAGATATGTCTCCCTCCTAACATTTCCCATTTTCTTCATTTTTGTCCTCATTTCTAGCTTTCCAAATGCCATTGGCATTTTGACCTCACAGTTATTCTCACAGTTATCTCAATATTTGTCAAGCACATGCGTCTTATGGGAAAGATCTTTGCAGATCTCTTTGTAGATAAAAATTATAAAGATTAGTATTTCATCAGGGACCTTGAAATGCTGCATATTAGAGTTTGGGATTTTTTTCCCATTATCGGACTAATCTATGGGGACCCTATTCCTTCTTTTACCTAGAGTTCAAACTAAAAATTATTCTTACAGTATTTTCATAACTGCTGATCTATTGTGCAGGTTTTCCAAATTTAGAAGAGAAATAATTTTTACACTTTAAATATGAATTAATAGAAATTAATTGTACCAAGCTATTTACTGTGGGGTTTTTTTGGAATTGCACACCACTTATGCATTTGTTCAATGAAGATTTCACATGGAATATGTTTTAAGAAACTTTAGTTGGTAGCTCTACCTCAATAGTTCAATTCTAGTAAGTCTTTAGTGTTCTTTGCTGTCACTATAAAGAATGAAATAATTCCTTCCCTAGGTATGCTATAAGCTGTATAACAGAGTTCAGGAAAGATAAATTTATTTTCAAAAAGAATTTGGAGTTAAGGTTACTTACTTTTTAAGATGTTTGCTGCAAACTCCAGTCTGTTGAATTTACATGTTGGAGAAGACCTAAAATATCCTCTTGCTTCAACACGGATGAGCTTAGCGCTATTTATAAGACTCTAAATTTGATCTTTGAACAGATGCACATGAAGGAAAAAACCCCCCCAACCTGTCAATATCACGGTCAGGTTTTAACAAGAGCTAACAACAATGAGCAGAAAAGGGTAGGAATCTTCAAGGAAAGAAGAAAAAAAAAGAACAAATACTTTTCCATATATTTCAACTCAATAACCTAGATTTCCTTTTAAGTAGGGAGCTTTCAACCGTATGTCTCCTAGGGAGAGCACAACGCTCCTTGGGATCACAGTGGCAGAGGGAAGGAGGCTGAAGGCACTGCCAGGCCAGGTCCATCTGCTAGTCCAATGCCAGGGCCCCGTTTTCCAGGCACATCCCCTTACTCCAGTCCTTCTCCAGGAGCTCTGCTCCACTTGCAAAGCAGTCTGTTGCAGTGCAGCACCCACCATGCCGAGATCAGGGCAAGGAACCACTGTTCTGTAGTCCTGGCTACCAGGAAACTTGTAGAAAAGTATGGATTTTTAAACAGTATTTAAACTTCAAAGATGGCTTTTCTATTTACACATACTTTTGTAGGAGATACTTAACTAGTCATAACAAAGGCTGCCTTTTTCACTTATTTATTGGATAGCTTCCCAATGAGCATTTGGGCTGTTTAAGGAATGGGACATTAAATGATATGTATTATCAGGTAATGCCTCAGATGCATATTCAATGCTGTGATGATGAAGGCCAAACGATTCCATTTCATTAGTAGAATAACCATGCCCTGTTAGCACATGACTTACAGTGCTATGGAAAAATTGTAATATAAGTGCATTTTTAAATAAGTGAAAATGACATTTACCAAGTTTTTGCTCAGTATGTATGTTCAAGAAAGAGTCCAGAAATAAAGGATGGTAAGAAGCAGAAAAATACAACATATGTTTCTGCAAATTAAGGGTACTCTAACTATGGTATTTATCACGGCTATTGTTAAGTTTCCCTCATACTCTTAAACTTATCTCCTGCAATTTCTAGAATAACAGTTCATGCTGCTACACACACCAAGGTGAATTTTCAGTTTCACTTCTTAGCAAACTGCTAATCTCTATAATGTCTAATCATCTCAGTTTAGATAGTATGGTTTGATCTTGTTTATACCAAATACGTGGGGGCATACAGGACTAACTTCTGTCCCTCAGGAAGGTAATTAATTTTTTTTTTAGGAACAGAAAAATCCTAATTTGCTAGGTTTATGCCTGTTTATTTTAATTATAAAAATGATTTGCTACTCTCTGTTAGAAAAGGATTTTTATATGTAAATATATAGTTATGTAAAAATATAAATACATCTACACATGTGTGTATATATATACATATATGCACAGTGGCTGCCAGTTAACAGCTAGTAATAATTATCAGACAAAAAGCTTCAGAGAAAGAATAGAAAAAAATACAATGACTAGTAGTGGAGCATGGTTGAAAAATATTTTAATAGCCATTTAACATATCACCCTTAGAAAAGAAAGCCACTTGTAAATTCAAAACAAAACAAAACAAAAACAGAAAAAAACCCACAAGCAAAAACAAAACAAAGAACTTAAAATTGCACCATATATATTTCTCTCTATATATAAAATTAAAATATTATATACCTTATGATACATATACATGAATTACACATATATACTACATTAATATCCCTGTTTATATACACATATAAATGGATATATAAAATAGAAAAATGGAAAATAACATTAGTTGGAAATGATGAAGCAATTAAAAAACTAAAAAAAGTTAAGTTTAATTCGTGATAGGAAAATGACTGATAGAAACAAGGACTGTCATCATCATCATCATGGCTAGGCTTCGCGAACGAAGATTTGTGAAGGACTCTACCCACGCTTGCTACAAGCGCGCTGATGGCTAAAAAGGCCAGTGCAAGATAGACACGTCCGGTTGCAAAAGGCACAGCAGAATGGCTCCCCAGGTGGTACCAACAGGACACGGTTCTTTCTGCGTTGTCTTCGACTGTACAGGTGTATTAAAAGCAGACAGAATCATACTACTACTGCCATGCTCCTATCAGATGAAAAAGTAAAGGGATCAATAAAACAAAAAGACAGAAGCATATAATTAGAATTGCTAAAATAATAATTTTAAAATTCTGCATCTAAAAGTTTTAGAAGGACTGGTTAAAAACTTTCTATGTTGTTGAGTTACAAAACAACAGGAAAGTTTGCTAAGATCAAAACTAATAAATATGCCAAAAAGGCTAAATAAGATGCTCTGAGTAATTATTGGCCCATTCCCGTGAGACTGATGCTAGCAAATGATGGGCTCAAATAATAAATAACTGAATCGATGAATCCAATCAACATGGGCTTTTGGAAACCAGCTCATTTCAAACTAATTTATTTCCTAACAAGATTTGTAGTTAGGAAAGGCAACCACTGATGACCTATATTTATACAAGGCCTTTTACTTGATTTTGCTTCATTAGATATATAACCATCACTGCGTAATGAGACAACCTTTTTGCTTATTAAATAAGAGCTATCTGGTTTGTCTGAATGTAATTGTAAGAGAGGAGGATTTCCAGTGATGCCTTAAGGGATAGAAGCTTTGCAAACCTCATTTAGCAGACACTTTGTAGCAAAATCTAACAACCAGAGCCAGTGATAAGGCGGGTTAACCAGAATCTGCTAGGGTAAAACAGACAGCAAATCTTGAAACTATTAGTTGATGGTAAAATAAAATTCAGAGCAGAAGAGCTTAAAAATTTTCACAGTGACTGCAACAGTTGACTACAAGGTTTCCCAACAGTGCTAACAAGTTTCCTGTAATACGACATCTGGTTGATTAGATGAGATACTAACTCTTCATTCAGGTAGGGAGGGAATTAATTCCATAATGCTCCATGGCCTTTCTTTATTCAGGACCACAAACTACTGAATCTGGTTGAGGTGGGGTAATCTTCCCCAGAGCAGCCCTCTCAGTGCTGTCCTTCGTATTGGTAGCTAGAAAGGTGTCAGTAGCACACCAGTGTTTTGGCTGCCGCTGAGCAGCACTTCACTGCATCAAGGCTGTCACTCCAGTATTCCGTCCCATTACAGGTACCTGACGGTCAGCCCATCACTGAGAGACGACACTGGAGAAGGCTGTCAGAGACGAATTTACATAAGAAAAAAAAGGAATTGTTGCACTTCAAGGCTTTAGAATAGAATGTGAATATTACCTTACTTTCTTTGACTGACAGGTACACAGGATGCCAATAATCTATGGGGAAAAGAGTCTGGATGAGATCTAATCCTCAAGAAGTAAAATGAGAATTGAAGCTGGTGAATACAAAAAAGATGAACGGAGTTGATGAAAAAATGTGAGAATTTCCACAAGAAGTTCAAAACTTTTCCCTAAAATAAACTCCCAGGCTTTTGTAACCTTTCTCCATCTTTCCTGAAAAGGAAAATAGATGCAGGGAAAAGTGAAATATCATCAATTTTCATAAGCTTACATTTTCATTTTCAGCTTTTTTTATGAAGCAGGATGATATTTAAAATTTTTTAAACTTTCTGGTGAAGAGTTTTTGAAAAAAACCTAGCATTAAGTGAGATTAAATGGGATAAGATAGAAAAGACTATAGAACTCTGCCTATAGAATCAGCTATGTAACCCTACATTACTCAAAGCAAACTGATGAGTATGGCAAATCCATTATAATAATTAGTCAATTATTCCATAGGTTTTTCAAGTGTAAAAATCAATCACATTAAGGATTAATTCAGTAAGCCTTAAGCTTAATTACTTACATTTACAGGCCCCATTAATAATTTTGTAAGTGGGACATTATTAAAATATGTTCCTAGAGAAGAGAGGAAAATTTAATTTTAAAGATACCATTTACTACTTCTATGAAATATAATTTTTTACCAAATTAGTTATTTACATTATATAAAGTGGCTAGTAAATGAATGTTATCCATACAGGCCTCAGACACATCTAATGTAAGACCTCAGTTCCTTCCTCTGACAGGTCTTCAGAGGGTGGATAAGAGGGAAAAAAAAAAAAGGGGGAAAAAAAAAAGTGAAATCCCAAGCTATTTGTGTTTTCCTTTTTTATGTTGAACAAGTTTGTTAGACTTGAACAAACAAGCGAGAAAAAAAAATACTTATCAATACCCATTAGCAGTCAAACACACGATTCTACTAGAATCACAGAATATTCTGAGTTGGAAGGGATGCACAAGGATCCTCCTCGAGTCCAGCTCTTAAGTGAATAGCCCGTACAGGGGATTGAACCCATGACCTTGGAGTTATTAGCACCAAGTTTTAACGAACTGAGCTAACATTATTAGGAAGGGAAAAGACAGCAAAACAGAGAACATTATTATATAACTGTATACATTTGTGATTCACTGGCAACTTGAATAGTGTGAGCAGTTCTAGCTTCACTACCTCTGAAAGTGTTTAGCAAAATGGTGACATGCTGAGAGAAGAGCTGGGGAGATGTGTGTCAAACAGGCTCCATGTGAGAACAACCAGGTCAGTGAGTTGTTCTTGGGCTGGAAAAGCAACAATAAGTAGTTTATGAAATTGAGTGACATGGACTAAAGGATAAGGATAAACTGTTGACTCTTTCTCCTGCAAGAAGAACAAAAGCCACAAAGTGTTGGTATTAGGTTCAAAACAAGGAAACAAAAGGTTCGTGGGTGACAGACCCGTGGAACTCCATGTCAAAGGAAGCTGTGCATGTTGAATATTTATATGGATCTGGAACAAGTCCGTGAATGTTAAATCCAACAAGAATTACTAAATGCATAGGAAGAGTATGCAGCTCAAGAACTCCATAAACTAGAATTAGTAGAAAATTAGAAAAATGTTTGTGAGAAGCATTCATACTCTTCCCCATGCATTCAATCACTGTCACTGCTTAACAGAAACTTTCTCTTTTGAATTATATGATCATTCATATAGTTTATGTTTGTGAAGGAGGAAAGCAACCCAAAAGATTATAGATTCAAATCTAAGAAAAGGGCAGAAACCCACTGCATGAGACTATAACATCCTTAATTCTGCATGGGGTGGATTTGTTGACTTCTAACAGCTGCCAAAACATTGCTTTGTGTGACTTCAGTGATACTTTTCCTTCCACTCAGCTTTTACTTCTGATTGGAGTCCTTGTTCTCCAGTCTCTGTCATAAGTTAGCTACCTTTCAGATTCTGACTCATGTATCTTCCCCATACAGATTTGTTTTCTATTGGAAACACCAAAAATAACCACAAAAACTTCAGTTGAAGATTTTTTTGATGTCTGAATTACTCAAAATAGCTTGTTCTCAGGTTGCTTCTTTGTTGCCTAATAAGCAGGAGTGGTGTTTTCATTTTTTTCTCAATGTAAGTGCTAACAAGATTTCTTACCTCCTAGTAGTCACCTGTTCTCATGAAATTTGTAGAAACTTAACCAGCATTACAAGCTCTGCCTCTGTCCAATGTACTCAAAATTAGCCAACAGATTCAAAAGTTGTTGTGGCAAATGCCAAAACAGATAGATAAGGAGCATGGTGCAGCAGTATTCTATCCTTAGGAAATGAAGTTTTGTATATAATAGAAAAGACAGGAATAAATAAACCAATCCTAATTTATCTATTTTTGTTATTATATTTTGTTTTATCCTTTCTGTTGAGTCACTCTAGTGTAGTTTCTTCAAATCTTCCTCTTGAATAAATATAGAGGCATATAAAATACAGTATGTATTTACATTTCAGGAGAACTCAATTTGAAATAAATCATGATTAAGGATGAAGATAACTCGTTTCTTGAGGTACACTTGTTTGAAGTGCAGGTATCTAAAAATTTTGGCTTATCTTTGTACTAAATAAAGAGAACATTTCCAGGAATACTGAAACAATAGTCAATGTATAAAAAAATACAGGTTTTTTGTTGTTTTGTAGAACTTTTGCTCAAGAGATTGTGAAGTGTTTTATGCAGGAAGTAGGTATCATTGCTGTTATGAAATTGAAAAGGGAGTTTAGGCAGTCTTATTAAACTCAACTAAGGCAAAATACAGTTGGGAATGAAATTTTAAACCTCTGAGACCTAGGACATAAATTTTTTCTAATATTTATAGAAATGTTGGTTCAGTGGCAAGCCCTACATAAGACTGTGGAAAAGGTTTAAATAAAATGCAACATTGTTTAAACAATCACAGTAGAGGTATTCAACATTTAAGAAATGTGTTGCATAATATCTACCTTTCATGGATCTCTTGTAGTAACGAGACTACAACACTGCATCCTGTGTAATTATAATGATTATTCTGAAATTGAACTGGGAACAGGAGATGAGGCAACATTTCAGAAAATGTAGTTTTATTCTGTGCAGTGGTCAAAAAGCTCCTAAGGACAAACTGTAATTATTTCTTTAGAATAAGCAGATACAGGCTCTGTAAGTTACATAGGTTTCAAAAGAGCAGTTACAGCTCTTTGTGTCAATAATCTATGGATCACAAGTTGCCTAAAGGGAATGTTAACTCCAGAAAGTGAGTTTTACTTTTTTGGAACAACACATAAATGAATCTGGCATCCTTCTAGGGCTTCTAAAGCAAAATTTCAGCTTCCTTATTGTGCCCTGAGTGATTAAGTACAGAGCATTGTAACCAGGCTTGAAGCCAGAAAAAGAGCAGAAAAATGGTGTTTGTGATTTGTAAAACATGAAGTAGACCTCTGGAAATATTTGCTGCTTTGCTTGTATGATTTTATATATATGGGGGTCTCATAGGAGAGAAATGTTAAACTAAGAGAAAAGCATACAGCAAAACCTTTGTTGGGTGTTGCTATTTCACTCTGACAGAATGGGAGGAGAGGGAAGAGTAAATATATCTAAGTCTTGGAAATAAACCTAAATCACCAGAGAAAACATTTACTAAGAAATAAACTAGGCCTCCTAATGAATTTCTATTTAGCTGAATATATCTTGATGTTGCCAAATGTCAGACAGATGCTGCACACATCCCACGAGTTACTAATAGGAAGGAAGGGGATGGAGGCACAAGGTCTATTCCCTTGAACTGCAAAGTCTGCTGTTGCAGGTGAGGCCTTCCTGAGCCCAGCCTAACTGGAATAGGAAAAAGATATATGAGCCACATTTGTCTAGAAGCAAATTCCACACACCGAAGGAATGTTGGATGCCAAAATGGAGCGACATGGATCTGTGAATCCAGGATTCATCCCAGCCGAGGTCATCCAGGGTGCAGGCTTGTTGTGACACAGAGTGTACGTTCGGTTGTAATCCAAGGAACGGATTAGTGCCGCAGTCCACGCTGTGATTAAAAATCTTACATAAAGAACTTGTTGCTTACACATTTGCAAAGACTTAAGTATTTGGGCTGAGATTCTCCATGCCTTTTATGTTCTAGGTTATGAATATTCAACGAAAAAATTTTTGCTGTTTTCTGAGAATCATTTTAGGAAAAAAAAATTATATAAAAGAAAAAAGATATAAAAGAAAAGGTATTTCATCAAGAAAAGAAATGAATGAGCAGTATGATTCAAATCAAAGGATCTCTCTTCCAATGTTTTTAAATTTTTCAGTTTAGCATTTCCTTAACCTAGGTTTTATGTGTTGTTACTCTATATCACAATAGCCACTGTAAGTGATGGATACAGAAAAAAGAAGAAATTTACAGGCTAAAAGCCAAGAAAAAACGAGCCAAGGTTTTTTGGTTTTTTCCTCTCAACATAGAAAAGATTGTCAGTAGAATAAATTAAAGAAAGTAAATACTACAACTATAGGAGTAGAAACATCAGAGTCAAAATTCTAGTAGGTGAATTGTTTTTGGAAATGCTTATTAAAATGATCACTGTTCACCATTAAGTTTACTTTATCATTAAGCTAAGAAAAGAGAAAAAAAATTAAAACATTTTTGCTGGGATAACAAGGAAAGGAAAAAAATGTAAAAGTTTTCTGATAAGTTTTACTAGAGTGCTTGCTGTATACCAGTTTACTCTTTTTAAAACTCCTTTCTGAAAAAAAAAAAAAAATGAAAAACCTGTCATGTAATGTACTATTAAGCAGTTCTTATTTATTGATCCAGAATGAAGAAGTACCCAGAAATATATAATGTAATTTTCAAAAAGAGATTTTAATTTATCTGGCTAGACAAATCATACAACATAGATATTGCTAGCTCACAGGAAACTTACATAGACCAAAAAATTAAGCACAATGGTACAGAAGACGTGTAGCCTTCTATTATCATCGAAAATAAAAAGCAGGGACACAACTATTATTCACATGATACTGTGTTTTCAAAATCAAATCATCAAAGCTATTCTTCTGAAATACCTTTAATACATACGTCCAGTATGAACAATCCTTTCTCTTCTGCTCGGAAACATTTTCTTTACTTGCAACTCTTTTTAGGCAATAACCATCAAAAAGATTTTATTGTCCCTTCTCCACAGCTGGATGGAGCTAGCTTTCTAACACAGTCAAATTAATGAGGGAGAAAAGCAATTAAAATTGGAATTAATGACCTTGGCCTGATCTATGTCTGAAGGGAACTGAATAATAGCAAGGAATGTGGATTCTGTTCCTTCAGACAGGGTTCACATGCCCGGAGGAATACTTTTGTCATCCTCAGGACTGTCCCGTATATTGGGACCTCATGTTCAAACAATAAAGTGCTAAATTGTCTTTTCTGCTTCCAAAGCTAAGACCCTAAGATGAGATGGCAAGCCAGTAGAGTTAAAGAGGATATAACCAATGTCAAGAAAAATCATGAACGGGGTGGAGGATGGAATTTCTCATGCTGGAGAAAAGGAAAGGGGAGACATGACTGAGGGCAAGGGAATGCACTGGAAGCCTTGGCCAAGCCTGTATAGTCCCAGTAAGTAGCACTCCTGCTACTGCTGCTGAAGGAAAAATACTGTTCTGGGCAAACCACTCATCTTACCCAAAAAGGTGTTTCTTATGTTCTTACTGCTTTCAGCTATATTTGTAAGTTACCCTAAATTATACATTTAATCAATGGGAAGATAGAGGTGACTTGGGTCTATGGAGTTTTGTAAGGTTTTGTTCTATTATACGCATGGAAGTGAGGCCATCTTTTTATGATAATGAAATTAGCCATATTAAGCTGTACATTTCGTTTATGATTTTCTCAACTTTAGGAAACATTAGTGTTCCCATCAACCTCCAGCTTCCTGCTGCTGCTGTACATTATATTGCAAAGGATGCACTGGTCTGCAAGACGCAACCAATGCTTTTTTGAGAGAAAAGCCTAGCAGCTCCTAGTTCACTAAAGTGTTGAGAAGTATCATATGGTTGTGAGGTCAGCTGAAATGGTGAGAAGTTGTAGATGAAACAGATTTGCAGTACCCAAGCCCAGGAGATATGGGATCTGCACAGGCAACTGCATTGCTAAGTGCACAGGCCGTGCAGTCAGAGGCTGGCTAGAAAACTAAAACTAGAAAACTAAAGCTAAACTCTTTCTTTTAATAGTTTGGAAAACTTATTTTCTAAATCTCTTAGTTTTGTTGTTCCTATACTCTGGAGTTCCTACATCTAGTCAGAAACCTTTTGAAGATGGCTGCATCAAACCAAACACTAGTTTTAAGAAAATGTTATGTTTCTTTGCTTAGCCTGTCATGGCAGTCATGAGTCCCTGAGACATCCATTCTGAGGGAAGTAGAATGACTGCAGTATCTCATTCCCATAAATATTCCTGGTTAATGCAATTGTGACTCTGGACTTACACCTGCCAAAACCGAAGAAAGGGTTAACCTTAGGTAGCGGATGGGCAGGAGAATGGAATGGATCCAACCATAAAAGAGGAAAGACCTTAGAGTGGGGAGAAATGGGAATGTGACAATATGAGAGAGATGATGTTGTTATAGCACACAGTCAGGGAACCCCTGAAACGGGGACAGATAGCAGACATGTCTTGGAAGGAAGCCCAATGGACTAGTAGCTGCAGCAGGCAGTGACTGACTTATTTACAACGACAACAAAGGAAATACCTATTTCCCTGAGCAGCTTAGTGACAGGATTTGCTTAGACTTCAAATGCAAATTGGGCCAAAAGGCCGATGTTTTAGAGAAAATTAAAAGATGTCAAATGCTCAACAGGCTGGAATTGTTCAGAAACTGTCTTTTGAAGGTGGAGCACTTCACAGGATGGCTGTTGATCTTAACTATAAATACAAAGGCTCATGGAAACTGGGAGAGTAAGTTTCCTACCTGCTTTCAAACTTGAGCTTGAGAATCACTACTTTTGATAATGCAGCTGAAGCTTCTTATAAGAAGCTGGGATTGTCAAAAACCTTGATGAAGTTGAAAATGAACTGCATCCTTTGATTTCTTTCTCCTATATTTATTAGGTCAAGTAGTCTGTGAAAAAATAACTTTCTGATGACATAATTTTCTCCATTAATCCATCTCTTCAGTTTTCTCTTATTTTTTATAGATATTATAAATGAAATAGGTAGCACTAATGTTTTCTAACTATCAAAATGAGCGATTATTACACCTTCTTCTCTCTTTTAGGTCTATCCTTCTCTAAGGAAAGTTGTCTGTCTTCCATGATGTCTCAAAGACAAGCAATAATGCAAATGAACTATCGTCTCTGCAGACTCTCACCCTTCATAACCTTATTCTTTTAGTGCCATGGAAAAGGAACTACAGGAATATCTAAAAGCAATTGATCAACACATCAATAAGTAGACCTCTGGCATCCTAAAAATGTATCTCCAGGCCTTGCATATTAAAGACATGGCATACAGCATAATAGTTTAGCAGAAATGTTTATTCTCACTAAAGCAGAAGTAATTAAAATTATCACATGTACAGATGCACTTATAATTTTATATCAAAGGCAAACTCGGGACACATGCACCCACCCCACACACACCCACCTCCATTTTTAATATGAAATCAGACAAAAGCATGGAAATAATTATCACTGATGTTGCAGGTGCTGTACTACTCAAAACATCTATAACTAACAGGTACTCATTCTCACATACTGCTGGTAGCTGAAAGATACTCCTGCTTCAGTGACTTACCCACTGCATCTGACTGAGGCAGTATTTTTTAACAAAATTCTTTATTTATCTTTTCATACATACAGCATTGTTTTGTTTGTTTGCTTAAATAATTCTCTTTTTTGCTGCTATTAATCATTGATTCACTTGATTTCCAGGCAACTATTGTGATGATATAGATGCAAAATAGATTTCATACAAAGAATTGAATTTTGTCCAAAAGTCAGCTCACACTGACTTAGGTTGTTTGAATGCCCCTACGAAAAAGCAGAATCAGAGTCAGTAATTTGGAAAAAGTCAGGTCAAATTGTAAGTAGTCTAAAAAAGTCACATACTTTCTCCACCTCGCTGGAAGGTAAGCAAAATATGTGAAGTATGAAAAAGATAGAGAGCATTTTTTTATCTTTATTAGGCCCCATTCTTAAAAGAGTTTATTATTTTTATAAAAGTTTAAGCAATATATTTATTAAATGGTTAAAAGAAACAGTTGTGGCAGACCAAAGCACACTTTTACGTTCTCCAAGCTGGTTATCCAAGCACAGAAAATCAATCTTGAATAGTAACAGGCCAATCTGTTGCCTTTCCTAAATCCATTTACTCGTACCTAGTTACAGATTGTCTCTTGCAGTATTCATTTTAAATAATAACTCAGAGAAATAATTCTGAATTATAGAAAGAGCACAACATCAACTTAAAGAGAACAGATTTAACAAAGAGAGAGAGCAAAAATGGTTCTATACTAAATAAGCTACAATATTTTGGTCAATACAATATAAAAGGTAGAAAATACAAGGAAAATAGTATTAAATTTATTGTTTTGTCATTTACCTAGTCAAGGCCTCCTAAAACATTACAATCCCCAAATTACTCATCTGCCTGTTAGGCTTTTTAACTAGTTTTCTTTCACCATAACTGCAGGCTTTGTAACTCAACTATTAATGTTTTTTTAAAACAAAACAAAGTGTAGAGACACTACTTTCAGGAAGTATTTTAAGAGGTTCTTGGAAAATACTTTGATGTCCTTCATCTATTTACAGGAACAGAAGACAGAACTACGAAGTTAATCAAAGTGTATCTTCTTCAGCATGACCCAATTACTAGTGGTCTACATGGTGAACCTGGGTTCATCAATTCTGTCAGTACCACTTACTTTTCCCTGGAGGAAAAAGAAAATGGCTTTTTGGAAAACAAACAGTCTTTTATATCTTTTTTAGAAAGGATAGGGAAGTGAACAAATACAGGATAGCATCCTACAGGTGGGACTCCTTGGAAAGTAGCTAAAACTGGGCTGCCTTGATATGGCAATTTCATAAACTTGATTTGGTTTTGAGAGAATAAGACTACTCTTTAAATTTTAAAACAAAGGAACTTGTAGAGAACTATACCTCTAACTCCTCTTAAAAATTAAAGGACAAAAGTATGGGTCTAGGATACAGAGTTCTGACTGCAATCTAGAACACTCTCAATAGTTACTGCCCAAAGAGCCACAGAGCAGTCAACAAAGAGAGAGGCCACACTAGTTCAACAAACCATTAGTCTTTGAAATGAAGAAAAGTATAAGAAAAAAAAAAATCCATAAATGAAAAAAAGAGTAAGGTAGCAATAATTACTGTAAATAAGGAGATGAGAACTACAGATACTGGGTAAGAGAGTTCTTTAGCAAATTTAAAGATGGGTCAGTGCTGACTCTTTAGTGTTTTCAGGGAATGAAATCCATTCCTCAGGAGAAAAAAACTGCGATCATATTTATTCATTTGGTGATTCACTTCTTTGTATGAAACATAGTATTTATTATACAGAACAGTTAACTTCTGTCAAAATCCAATCCAGCAATCTTTATATAGGTATGTCACACAATAACGAGGGTTAAATTCTTTACTTTATAAAAGCAATACCTGAAAATGTTCCAAAGTTCAATTTTAAAATAACTGTATCCAAATAATTTGCATACAAAACTTTTTATAGTGCTGCCTGACAAGCTCTGCGCACCATTAACGTGGCTTTCCAGCAACTCTTAAAACACTGTCAGTTCCAGAACAGTGACAGAGAGGAAACGTGTTTCAGCTTTTAAAGATGGCAATTATAGACCTGTCATCTGGATGTCAATCACATTCAAAATAGTGGAATGGATGCTACAGGACTATAATTAAGAATTAAAGGAGGATAACATAATTAATGCCAGTCAACCCAGAATTGTAAAAAATATAATGCATCAAAGTAATTTGATTTCTTATTTAGAATAAGGTTACAAGGTAAGTTGACAACGGTGGTAGATAACACTCTCAAAATAGAACATGTAGATTTCTATATAGTATATGACTAAACAACATGCTATTTTTTATTATCAAATTGCAGCAAAATAACTTTTACACTGCACATCAAATACATTGGTGCACTTGTTAGGTCTCTAAGGTATGGTGAGAGGAAATGATCATCAAGAACTTCTGTTTCTAGTGAAAGTCTAGCAGAGTTTTTCCTTGCTTGTACACATTTTAAAAATTCTGTTTATTATATCTGGGAAAGTAATTTCTAAAAGAATTAAAAATAACATAAAGACTGAGGATTATTCAGATAACGAGGACAAGTCACTGATGAAAAGCAATCTGAATTGTATTATAAGTTGGGCATAATCAAACCTGGTATTTGTGATGGGGCCAAATCCAGTTACCCATCTAGGAATAAAGAAAGTGGTTTCTGCTTATATGGTGGCAGCATCAGCTTCAGAAATTTTGTGGCAACATAATTACCCTTGAACACACAAGTTGGTCAATAATGAAAAAGGGAAGGCCATGCTACTAGCCTTTTCTCATGAAAAAATTATTAGTAGAGAGCGATGTAAATATGATCAGCTAACTGGGAAATAAAGGAAAACAATTAAAAAATGTAGTTCCTTCAATCAAAACCTTAGGGAACTTAGTCTAATTTACATGGAAGATTTTAATGGGGAATTACTGATCAGGTAAGAACTTAGGGAGGAGAGAAACTTTCCTGGTGGTCTTTTCAGTCCTAGCAACAGGCAGTTGGTAATAGAGTAATGTAGAATAGATATAATTCCACTTTTTTAAAGATTTAAAACTAGGCAGCTGTTAGAGTAAGCATCCCATGTGACAAAGGATTCTGCATCACTGACAGCCTTCTAAATCAAGACTCCTGGGTTTTTATTAATAACTGTCTTCTAGTGCAAAGAAGAATTAAATCCAGAAAATACCAGAAACTTTATTGTGTACAGGTGAAACACGAAGGATCCTTTGCCTCCGACCCCTCGCGTCCTGTTTTGCCCACGGCCTGTGTGCCCCCCTCGGAGCTGCCAAGGACCGGGGAGCTCCGGCAAGGAGCTCTCCAGCAAGGCAGTCCCTGAGGAGCCGCACCCCACCTCTGCTGTTACGGAAACTGCCAGCACCTTGTGAGTTTTTCCCTTTTCTTCCTGCGTTTCCCCGCTATCCGCTGGACAGACCGGCATCCCGGCCCCTTGCTGGCTGCCGCTGTCGCGGCTGAGGGCGGTCTCGGACCAACCCCCCGGCACGGCCGAGGGCCGCCATCGCCCTCGTGGCAGCGCCCCCTGCCGGCCACCGCGGGGTAGCTGCAGGCGCTGCTCCTCCGGAGATCCAACAGCGCCCCCTGCCGGCCATGGTTAGAATTGCGCCGAAAGGCGAAAACAAGTGGTTTTGGGTGGGAATTTGGGTGCAGGATTGTTGTTTGTTTTTGTTCTTTTGGTGTCGCTACCTATACACATAAATCCTTTAATAAAGGGCTTTCTTCTTTCTCCACATTTCTTCGACTGGAGCCTCTTAATTTCGGATTCACAATTTCTTAGATGGGGAAGCCTGGTCTTCCTCATAACTCACCCTCCTTAGCAAACACTTCTGTCTCATTAAACTGAGACACCCTATAAAGCTAACTGGATAATACAAGGGTGAAGACACGTTTTTAAAATGCTGCATTTCTATGAAGAAGCAATTTCATTAGAAATAAAAAGCATTTTTCTCAAGATGCAGTTTATCAAAATAATGGAATCATAGAATAGTTTGGGTTGCAAGGGAACTTTGAAAAGTCATCTACTCCAAACCTCCTTCAATAAGCAGGGGCATGTTCAACTAGATTGAGTTGCTCAGAGTACTGCCCAAATTGACCTTGAATGTTCCTAGGGATAGGGCATCTACCACCTCTCTGGGCAACCTGTTCCAGTGTTTCACCATCCTCATTGTAAAAAACTTCTTCTTTATGTCTAATCTAAATCGACCCTTCTTCAGTTTAATACCACTACCCTGCTAAAAAGTTTTTCCCCATCTTTGTTATAGATCCCCTTCAAGTACTGAAAGGCTACAATGAGGTCCCCCTGGAGCCTTCTCTTCTCTACTCCAGGCTGAACGGCCCCAGCTTTCCCAGCCTTCCCTCATAGGAGAAGCAATCCAGCCATGTGATCATCTTCATAGCTTTTCTCTGGACCTGCTCCAACAGGTCCATGTCCTTCCTGTGCTGGGACCCCAGAGCTGAATGCAGCACTGCAGGTGGATTCTCACCAGAGTGGAGTAGAGGGGCAGAATCCCCTCCCTCACTCTGCTGGCTACGGTGCTTTTGATGCAGCCCAGGACACGATCGGCTTCCTGGGCTGCAAGTGCACGTTGCCAGATCATGTCCAGCCTCTCATCCACCAGCACCCCTAAGTCCTTCTTAGCTGGGCTAATGGCAGGGCTGATCTCAAAATGTTCATCCCCCATCTTGTAAAGACACCAAGGATGAACTTATTAAACATGTTCAAACTATTTTGTAAACACAAATCAAGCTAACAGGAACCCATCATTAGATGGGTTCATTCATTAAGCCTTCTCAAGAAAATCTTAAAATAGGCAATTTTCCATTAGACTGGTAAATTCATGCAAAGCACCTCACTCTGTATATTAAGAACATAATAAAGGGGATAGGAAGGGGAAGAAGCATTTTTAATCACTGCTTATTAAAATATGTTGGAACTATGAGCCCAAGGAAGTAAACACAATATAATTCTAAAATACTGTCTTTCTGGTAAGTAAAATATAAAAGATGAATGTCTTAACTGAAAAAGGGTTCCGGTATAAAGAAAAATAGCAATTATGCTGTTAAGTTACGTATTTCACTACATACTTTGTTTCTTCTATAGGCTATGGCCTAGAAACATGCAGTTTGGCATTATTTCTAGAAAAAAGGAAAAATCATTTTTTTCTCTTTATTAAAAAGACTTCAATAGTAACAGATGTTTCCTTTCAGAGACACTGGATCATTGTATTCATTATTAGTTCAGACCAGCTCAAATGTATGTGTGGGGGAAGGAACAGGTCAAATTTTACAACAATGGAGTTGAGCCCTGTTCCATACTCCAGCCCCTTAGAGCCTCCTTGGGCCACTCTGGAGCAGTTGTCAGTGACAGGACACCGGGAACAATGTCCCACACCCGAGTCCCTAATCTAGCCCCAGATGAGCCTGAGAGCAGGGGTATGTGCCCACAGCGGGGTCAAAGCAAATAAAAGCAGCAACATGTGGTCTCCATGTGTTTGTACCCTGACAACCGGACATTTGGAAGCTAGACTTTCACAGGACTCTGGGTGGTAGCTATAATTCTTTTTATCTTTCTTTCTTTACTTCTCCATCTCCTAATCTCATTTCTTAATATTTTGGGTAATTTGCAGCCAGATGGGTGGATTGTGCTAAGTTGTACGGGTTAGTATGTGCTAAGTCAGTGCTTTGTGGAATCCTTTATTTTGGTTGCCCTTTAAACTTTTGCCAACTTCCCTTATTTTATAAAGTTTGCCAGTTCAAAAATAACATTTTTGAACTCCTGGGAAATGTGCAGTGTCTTCTCCCTTGCACTCTCTCAAGGTATTAAAAGAACTGAAGGCCCTTTTAATAAATTTGGCAAATTTTTCGAGCCTTGTATATTTTTAAAGTAAAACCCCTTTAATGACCTCGTAGCTTGAGGTCTGTGGTCTTACATCAGTGTCAAGGAAAGATTCCAAAATGGAAATTTGCCTCAAGAGGCAAAATACTAACTTCAGTCACTGCTGTCCCTTTGTCCATCATAACTTTTGTTAAGAAAGGTCTAGAGCAGATACAATGACAAGTTTGGACATTGCACATGACATTTTTTGATGACAAAAGAAAGGAAGAAAGGAAGGAAAAGGATTTGCTAGTTTTTGTCCTCCCAAAACAACAAGGGCCTGTCAAACTCAAATAAATACCCTAAGGAAAACTGGGTGACTAATCTGGTTAAAAAACTGGCCCACCAGATTAGTTAATTCAGGTGTCTGGCCAGGCACCTCACTCTGACACATGGACATGTATTTAGAAGACAAGTGTTAGTGACCTGTCTGGTAATTGTTTAGTTTAGGACTTCCAAGGCTGAAATTCATTAGCCTTGCGTTTTTGTTTGTTTGTCGCTTTTGGTTTTGTTTGCTTGTTTGTTTTGTTTTGTTCTGTTCTTTTGTGTTGTACTAGTGGGTTTTTTTCAGGTAAACTTTGTCCTTTTAATTCAGTTCATTACTGTGCAATATAAAGTCTCTGAATTTGGCTTAGGAGAATGTATTTTACAGAAATTTCTGTCAACCTTATCTTTAAAGAAGTAATTCCCTTTTAGCACCTGCTGGCAAGAAAGTGACAAGAAAGGCTTTTGTCACGGCTATTTAATTTGCACAGTAACTACTTGGGGAGAATAGAAATCTGTGATTTCATTTAGCAAGCTTCTGCTACAGAAATCCTCACCATTGAAATAAAGAAGTAATCTTTCTCCTTTGTTTTTGTTTTTTTGTTTGTTTGTTTTCCCCCCTTCACTACTGCCAGGGAATACTGTTCTGGTTTTATTTCTACATTCCCATGGTCTCATGGTACTACCAAAGATTGCTTCCAAATGAGGTGCACTGCTGAGTGAGTAGTAAGTGGTGCATTCTCTGCTGTGTTTCATAGATACCACTGATTACACATCTGCTTGGCCTTCTCTGCATGCCTCTCTCTCTTTATATATATATATATGTATATATATATATTTCACTATCAGGGAAATGCTTCTTTACCTTTTATATTATTCACTGCATTACAGTGCACTATTTCATCCTGTGCGATTGTCACACTTACGGAAGTTTAGTAGATGACTCCTATACCTGACTGGGTAAATGCTTAATTTTGCAATTTTTTCACTTTAGGGGAAAATATACAACTCCTGTTAAAACTCAGGCTATGACACCATGTCAGTTAGGGAACATATTTGTTTCTATTGAACAGAATTTCCAGGAAATAACATGTAACACTGACTGATTTGCAGTTATGACAATCACATTTTTTCTTCAATTTAAATAATTATCGGTAGGACATTCAACACTGTATTTGTGTGTAGCTGTAATAAGACACTTGGGAATCAGCCAAGGAATTCATATTTTGTTTTTGCCTCATCAGTCATTAATCTGTTAATATCTGAATTTACCATTTATATGGCTGGCTTCAATGTTAGCTAGAGACAGGTACATTTACTCTATCTTCATTAAAACTAACAGCTTTGGAAGTTCAGGAAAGGTGTACATCCATCCATCACATTTTGACATGTAAATGGATGACTTGAAAATTCATCTTTCTTCTACTGGCTTGCTTTCCTCTAAATACTTAAATATTTATTATTCTGCTGAACTGTACATCTTTCCATAATAGTAGTGTGTTCTATAGCACATAGAGCTCAGAGCAAACTGATCAAAAATCTTAATATTTGCTTCATATATTTATCCAAGCTGAAAAGTGAAGCTAAAGACAGATGAACGCAATTTTTGTGCTCTTAGGCTTAGGGTGGACCATTGACCTGAACTTCAAGTTAATAGTACATGTAAGAATTTTGTTCGTATAACTAGGAGTCATTCTGGAAATGTAGATCCATTCCTGCTTTTCTTCATGTATTTCAGAACTCTAAAATACGTGCACCTGCAAATAGCTTTACATTAAGAACCGCCTTCTCTCTGGATGGACCAGCACTCCCTCCTCAGTGTTCATTCCACGCCAACAAGACAAGAACAAGTTCCAGCATGAAGATGTAGCACATAAGATCATTGTAACTTAAAATGGAGTATGAATTTTATACAATATCCTGAAATTAAACCACCTTTAAATGATTTTACCCTCAAAATATACACTGTCTTGGCACATCTCTAGATTGTGAATCTAATAAATATATTTGCAGTTTTCTAAGCTAAGTGGTCTGCTGGCATTTCCGAAATATTTTATGCAGCTACACCTGCAACCCTAATTAGATTGCACACATGAAAAAGGAAGAGCCAATATAAGTAAACAGAGAAGTGCCCCTAGGCCTGCGTATTTTACCAGGTCTGTGAAACCTTAACGCCAAATTTTCAAGAAAAAACACAAAGGAATATGCAAGCAGTAACAAAAGCTGAGGTAGGAAAAAATATAAGCTAGAAAAATATCTAGAAAAGACAATGTCAACCTCCAAATACTTCCCTGAAGAGTAACACCCAGAAAGCATATCTGAGAACACGACAACATTCTTCCGCCTCCAGAATTTTACAAGCACAACTCCGACGGCCTCAACAGCCCCGCGCTGGCAAACCGGCAGTCGTGCAAGCCAACGAATCCCTCCGTACGGCCATTAAAGCAGTCCCGGCCCCGCCCGGCAGGGCGCAGGGAGGTGCCGGAGCTCCGACCGCCCCCGTCCCCGCTCCCGCTCGGGGCGCTTCCGGCGCGTGAGCGGCAGGGCCGCCGCCGCTACC
>VZRE01014803.1:153283-187606 GCA_013396775.1 Cephalopterus ornatus
GGAGGGAGGGAGGGAGGGATGGGTCGGGCGCAGGATTTCGCCTGTCCGGAGTTGTCCTGCGGCGGGCCTGCGTGTAGCAGGCGGCCCTTCCAGGCACGCCGTGTTGATGTCCAGGTGTTGGAAAGATAAACTACTGGTTGGTAGAAGTGCCTTGTTGGGGTTTAGGACTTGACGTGCTTCAGTGATCTCAGACCTAGGGGCGAGTTTACGGGCCACAAGGACATTCGGCAGAACTCCCAAGATAAGGAAGAAACTAATAAAGCCAACTCAGCAAGTGTGCTGGGTAAGAGGTAATTCTGGTAAGGGGAGATCACGGCCACAGAGTCGTGACCACCCACCCATGAAATCCACCAGCTCAAGAGAAAGACTTCGGTTGGGGACTAACTAGCATAAGAAGTGAGGGAATCAGATCCCTATGTATATAAGAACATGTATGCATGTGCTTTCACACACTTTCTGATTATTCAAAGTGATAAATACATTCGTCTGTATGACTAAAGTGAAATGCTAGCGTTTTAAACAATGGTGACAAGTTTTTGTATCTCTATTCAACCTGTGCTGCTTCTAGAGAAAAGAATCAATTTTTTTAAAGGCCAGGTCATATTGTACATAGAGACTGTAATCATGATTTAGGAAAAGAAATTTCTGTTTTTCAGGAAAAATTAGATATGTCAACGTATCCGGTTGAAAGCATTAGAAACTTCAGTATTATAGCTCACGTCGATCATGGCAAAAGTACACTAGCAGACAGATTGTTGGAAATTACAGGTAGGTGTTCTCATTTTATACTACCTTTTCTTGATATGGAAGGTGATGTCTAAGTTTCTGTTGCTTTGATTATTACTAAAATTTCTAATAGCTTTTCTAATGCCAGGTTGCTTATACTTTTAGGCTCTCAGTTGTGTAGTGTTACAGATATGATGGACTCTGTGGTTGAGATCTGCCTACTTGCAGGGGTAAGGAAGTGTGTAATTCACTCAAGGAAGTGCATATTTTGGAAAGAGACTGAAAAGGAGTGTACTTCCTTGTTCAAGATGTTACTCCTGTCATTCCAACCAATCGTCCATTAGATCAGTACACAGCAAGTTTGTGATGTTTACTGCCAGTGTTTGGGGTGGACCGGGAAGGGGTGGACTGTCACAGCCTAGAGGTTCTGGACAGCAGTTTTCAAATGTGTCATTGAAAATGAGGGACTTCAGCTGCTTATAGTTAGATGAAAGTAATGGTGTGTCCTGTTGTGAGCAAACCATTCTTAACTGCCTTCCATGCTGCTGGAGTTCACTGGTACTCCAGCTGACATGATGCTGCATTGTAAGTTTTAGAAATGTGCAGCCCTATGTTGATTTAGATTCAGTGTGTACAATAGCTACCAGTAATTGAGTGTAAATTCCAGGGATTCTCAGCTCCTACATAGACTTGCTATTTTTGTTCACTCTAAATATTGGTGAAGTTGTGTTACTTTAATCTTCAGAGTCATTTATTTTCACTTCACCAGAGTGCTTCTTGGACTTCAGTGTTTTTATTTCTGTGTTATTGTTGAGGATAAGGAAAATGCCCCTTTTAAAAGGAAAGCAAGGAAAGAAGTGCCAAGGGATCTTCATAAGTGTCTCTGAAACTAGACTTTCCTTGGAAGAGGTAGACAGAGGTTGCCTTAGAGATGCTCTAAGGTAGGCTGTAAAGCAATTGCTCTGTCTCTGAAGAGGATACTAATTTCAGAGCAGAGCTTAAATTAGCTGCTCAGAAGTACTCTTTGAAAGAGTCTTGCTTTTCTCATTAAAGGGGTGAACAAAACCTGGGAGAGAAGCTTTTGATCAAAGTTATTTTTTTGTTATTACTTCCCATTTTTACCTGATGCCTGTGATAGAATGGAATTTTGAATTCAGGTCTGTCAGTCTCTATGATAGTGCTCTTCTTGACTTGAGATTGGTGCTACTTGGAGCTGTGGGCCATGGAGCTGCTCTTCAGTGATGGGAAGTGAAGTTTCCTTAAATATAAAAATTATTTAGCACTGAATAGAATTTTTGCTTCTCATCTCTGATTTAGACTTGAATGATGTTGTGTATCCTGCTTATTCAGCACAGTATTTTATATAACTTTATACGTAAAATCTATTTAGCAAATGTAAAGAGTTGAAGCACAGTTTTATTTTTGCTTAAAAATCTTAGTTTAGCTTAATCACATGGAAAAGCTTCATTTGCAGCTGGAAGTCTTGAGTTTTCTTGTTAATGGTGTTTTCAAGATTATTTATTTTGAGACCTAATGTAGTAAATAAGGTAATAAAGCTTTTTTTTTTTTCTTTTTTGTAGGAACAATTTCTAAAACTGACCGTAATAAACAAGTGCTGGATAAGCTGCAAGTGGAACGTGAAAGAGGAATTACAGTTAAAGCACAATCTGCATCTCTCTTTTACAATCATGAAGGCATAAACTACCTCTTAAATCTTATTGACACACCAGTAAGTTAAATATAAAGAGTGCTGAAATCACACAAAGCTAAATGTCTTTGTATTTAAAAGCGGGAGATTTCTGGCTTCTTGTGTTTATTCAGTTCCTCTTTTTTTTTTTTTTCTAAGAATGTGAACATATATATATACAAATCAAAACACAGTACAGAAATCTTTGCAAAAGACTCTAGAAATACCTGAAATTGTAAACATTTGTTTCCTCCACAGGGCCACGTAGATTTCAGCTATGAAGTATCACGGTCACTGTCTGCCTGTCAGGGTGTCATACTTGTAGTGGATGCAAATGAGGTAGTGTTCTTAATTCTTGTTTTTTATTTAGAATTTCAGTATTTCCTTAAGTAAGCTAGAGAGAAGGTTAGTGGTGTTTTTTTTTAGTTTTTCCACCACTGTTTTTGTCCCTCATCTGTCTCCATAAAAGTATTATGTTGCAGAAGTAGAACAATGGGAGTTTAGAAAAAATCTAGAGACAAATACTTTTATTGACAGATACCACAGCTCCATGACATAGCAATAATAGCAGGATTAGTTAGGAATTCAGAACCTGTTTTTTGGAGAGTATGAACTTTGCAAATGGCAGTCTGGAGAACCTCTAGCTATTATACTAATGCCCGTTTGAGTACCTTCAGTTAACAGACTAGAATATGAGGATTATGGAATCAGGATTTTAAATATGGGCACATTATCAACAAAATACGTTGTGAGAATTTTCTTTGTGGCATATTTATGATTGTATTGTACAAGGGTCACATGAATTCTAGTGTTTCCCATGTTTTATGAAAAAAACCAGGCCCGACTAACTAACTAACTAACAATGATTATGAACACTTACTTTTTCTTAGCTTGATGGGCAAATGGACTTTTTAAGTAAGCTTCAGTAATAAATATGTTCCCTACATGTGTCGATGTTTTTATATTTAATTTTTTAATGTCACATTTAAATATTACGTGATTATGTCGTGTTCTGTATTTGTCTTTCAGTCAGAATGCTTACAAACTCAACTTACTAATTACATTTTTCTAATAAGCATTCTTTGTTGCTTCTTTATATTGCCTAAAAAGTTAGGCCCATATATCCATAATGAATATCCCCATATAAGTAATCTTCCATTTGATCTGTTCTGAATAAGAGAAAGACAACAAGTAGATGTTTTTTAACTCCTTCTCTTCCCCCCATCCCCACTTCTCTCTCTGGTCTAGTTGTGATAATATTGCTTTATATCCTCATTCATTAGCATCTCTGTCTCTTTGCTTTCCCTGGTCTGGTACTTGGATCTGGAAGGGAATCTTCCTTTTCTTCTAATCAGAGCTGTTGTTTTGCTATCCTTATGAAAGAAATGTGAGGTATAAACTTTATCATTTGTTTTCCTATATGAAAGTAACTGTAAGGTAAGTTGAAGGTATATTCCTGATGCGTGGAGTAGTTAGAGTCTTAAAACCGTGATAAACATCCCCTTTTCTTTGTCAGAGTCTACTTGTAAATAGTTTGTTGAGAACAAAAAAATGTGTTCTTTGAGATACCCGTTATTTATTTCTGAATAGCCAAGATCATAACATACACAAAAATATGTACTTGGTGCATAATGTATGTTATGTTATCTATAATAATTCCATGAAAGTGGTCACACATACATTATTATTAGTTTGTCTACTTATATGCAGATTATGAGAAATTATAATTAGGAAAGTTAGTTTTTTTCTCAGCAATTGTATATAATCAATCATCTTTTACTTATTTTTCATCCCGGAAATAAAAGAGTGGATAGAATAGTGAAGTAATCTTAAATTGTATAGTATGCCTAAAAAAACCCAAACACAAACACACACCAAAACTCAGGAAGTTTCCGTGTTAAACTTTTATAATGCTTATTTTCCAGGGTATTCAGGCTCAGACGGTGGCAAACTTCTATCTTGCTTTTGAAGCACAGCTTTCAATAATTCCTGTCATAAATAAGGTACTAAAGGTTTTAGACTTTCCTGTTAAAGAGTTGAGTTGTTTAAGTGTGTAGAAGACTGATAAGAAATGTATCCTGAAATAGAAATATATAATGAAAGTATATAATGAAGTATATAATGAAAAAAATTGTTATAATATTTATAATACATATATAATAATACTAGAATGTAATAATAATTCTGTATTTGTTGTCTGGTTAACATTTTACAGTAATTGCTTGGATGTTAAGTTTTAATTTCATAAAGTACATGTAGATATTTAAAAAACGTAGCACTTAAGTACATGGCTTAGTGGTGGACTTTGCAGTGCCAGATTTATGGTTGGAATTGATGGTGTTAAAAGTCTGTGGATATTGAGGGGGCTAAAAGAGTAGCAGCTCAATATTTAAAAAGTGTAGCTGTAGTTTTAAATGAAATCCAAGTGTTTTATACAATTTTGAGGCCTGTGTTATTGGAATCACAAGATTAATTACTGCTCAGCTTATGTTAATTGCTTTTTGTAGATGTGTATTGTACTTAATGTTTGATCCTGTAAACAGTGTAGGTAGCACTTAATGATTTCAAATTACTTTGTAAACTAAAGATTTTTACCAACTCTTGGACAACGGTGTTTTGCCTAATGAAACAAGCCAAAAATAGACTAGTTACAGGGAGGATCCTTCCTGAAGTCAAGGAAGGAAGACTTTCTAAAATTAATCTTGATCATTTCTTGAAGACAGCCAGTATTTACTCATAAAGTCATGAAGGTTTCTTGTTGTACTTTTGGAAAAAGGTGCTGGATCATGTGAAAGAGTTATTGCTTGTATATGTAGCAGTTTGTTTTTTTTCAGATTGACTTGAAGAATGCAGACCCTGAAAGAGTTGAAAAACAAATTGAGAAGCTGTTTGATATTCCTACAGATGAATGCATAAGGGTAAGACTTCTTAAGTTTTATAACGTGGCTGATGGTATAACAGTATCTGCTTTGTAGCTAATGAAAGACATGTACATGTAGTTAATCAAAAGGGTACCATCTGTCTGCATGTCTTTGTCTGACAGATGAATTTATTTAAAGTTTGTCTCCTGTAAAAGAGTGGCGAAAATACTTTTCAGTTAAAAATTCTAGTATGTTTTGATGAATGGCATCAGAGATTTAAAATTTTCTCATTGTTGATCCATAAATTGTTTTAATTTCAATCATAACAATAATTGCCATTCACAAGAGAAAACATTTGACAGTATAATCTATGAGAAAAGAAATGTTTCATAGTAATAGCATTCTAAAGTGTCCTTCTGAGGGCTTTTATGGGTAGTGTTATCTATGGCCACCAAAACTGTCTAAGTAAAAGCGACACTATTTAATAGATATTTGAATGAGTGCAAGTTCTGTCTTACAAAATTGTTGGATTTGTTTTAGATATCTGCTAAACAAGGAACAAACGTTGAAAAAGTTCTTCAGAAGGTCATTGAGAAGATCCCACCGTAAGTCTGTATTTAATTATATATCTCATTAACCTTGTAAGGTTTATTAGCAAACCATGAGGGGCATTTATATGGTACTGGTAGTAGTTTTACACTTAATATACATCTGATTTAAAGAAGATAGTTTATAGAGAAATCTAATGTTTGAGCTGGGTAAGTCAGTTTCAAATTTCAAATGAGAAAAAATGACATTTCAGTTTGAGATGCCTTTAGAAAAATGAATGTGAATATCAGCAGAGAAGAATTCTTTATTCTTAAGAAGTGGGAAAGGAAAATTAATTCAGTCTGAAGTGAAAGATAAGACATGAGCCACTAAAGGTGATGCTTTCATGACTTTTTATAGCTTCCATGAAGTGTTTGCAGGTATGTGCTGTTGCCACCTTTGAATATTGCATTGTTAAAATGATAAAGGTAATTTAAATCTGCTGTGTTTAGAGTTTATATCCTGAACCCGACCTTTAAAATAGACTTCTGAGAACTTGACAAAGCTGCTAAATTACAATTCAGTTTCAGTCAGCATATTGCTTTTCATTCTTTTTGCCTACTATTAATTAATAATGGTGAGAGGGGGTCTACAGAAGGGCCACAAAGATGATCAAAGGACTGGGCAGCCTGCCCTGTGAGAAAAGGCTTGTTCAGCCTTGAGAAAAGAAGGCTTAGGAAGACCTTTTTGCTATATTCTGATATTTAAATGGTAGCTACAAAGAGGATGGAGACTTGGTTTTTACTAGAAGTCACATGGAAAAGATGAGGGTTAATGGGGTATAAGTTAGTCCTGAGGAGATTTCAGTTGGACACAAGAGGAAAATTTTTCACAATGGGAACAGTAAGCCATTAGAATAATCTCCCCAGAGAAGTGAGGAAGATTCCCCAGTATTGGACATTCTCAAGATTCATCTGGACAGGGTGTTGGGCCATCTTGTCTAGACCATGTTTTTGCCAAGAAAGGTTGGACCAGGTGATCCTTGAGATCTCTTACAACCTGGTATACTATGATTCTATGGAAGTTTTTGGTGTGAGTGTTCTTGCTCACTCAGTATTGAATGAAAACACAATGCATAATATGTTGGGGTTTTTTAATTGTTTTTTTTGTTGTTTTGTTTGTTTTTTGTGACAGACCCCAATGTAATACTGCCAATCCATTGAAAGCCTTAGTATTTGACTCCACCTTTGACCACTACCGAGGCGTTGTAGCTAATGTTGCACTCTTTGGTGGGGAGATTGCGAAAGGGAATAAAATTGTGTCTGCACATACAAAGAAAAGATACGAAGTCAGTGAAGTCGGAATTCTGACTCCAAATGAACAGCCAACACATAAGCTGTAAGTAAAAATTTCTTAAGGTGGAACAAATCACAAGATGGTGTAAACTACAAAATCCTGCGTTTGATTTTTGCTTTGAGTGGTAAAAGCTGGGAGATGTCTAGGTTTTTTGTTTTTGTTCTTTGGTGGGAGTTTTTTTAATATTATATATTATTTGTAATTTAATGCTGAGTGTGCATCTTTTTCATTTTGGGCATGCTGAGGCAGAAGGTTTTGGGGACTGCTGCTTTTTGGGTTTTACTGAGGGAGGAAGCCATTGTCATCTGTAGTACATGGGACATCTGGACAGCTATTTTTTTAAGACTAGCATTTGATATTCTTATTCAGCTGTCCAATTTATTTCTAGGAACTGCCTTGCTTGAGTGGAAGGGAATGGGGCTTCATCTTAGTTATTGCTGCAGTATATGTTGAGGGTGGAAAACTTAAAATCCATGAATACAACAGCTTCCAGAAACTGGCTTCTCATGGCAGCAGTGGGAAGAAAATCAGGTACTTAGAATTAGTGGAGAAGTTTTACCAGTTTGCATCCAAACGCGTTAATTGCTATTGGGGGATTCTCAGTGAGACTACATTACTGTGTCTGGCGGGTTGAGCCCAGCCAGCAACTAAGCACACAGCCACCCATTTGCTTCTTTTTTATTGTGAAGCATGAGGTTATATGTCATGGAGTATCTCTTTGATGAGTTTGGGTCTGCTGTCCTGGCTCTGTCACCTCCCAATCTCTTTCCCACCCTCAACATATTTGCTTGGGGTGGGGCAGAGCGAGAAACACAGAGGGCCTTCATGCTGTACAAGCAGTGTTCAGCAATAGCTAAAACATTGGTATGTTATCAAGACTGTTTAGTCACAAATCCCAAACACATACAGGGCTGCTCTGAAGATAGTTAACTCCATCCTAGCCAAAACCAGTACACTGTGTATTTTACTTGGTATCTACCATGGGTTCCCCTCCAGTTAGCATTGTATGCTGCTGGAAAGTGTTTGTCTCATTTCTTCCTCTTAGTATATGAAACTTGCTGTGTTGACAGCTGAGAACTGTTCTGGCTTCTGTGTCTTAGAAAGACCTTCTCAAGGGTCTAGCTCCATCTTTTAAACTGGGAATAATACAGAATTCAAAATCCAGGACCATAAATGTACTGTTTAGCTATAACAGAAATAGAACTGCTTGAGACAGTTTACATCGTGGAGGTGAAACAACTTAAATCTGGCTTCAGGACTATGGATATGGGCTTTTAGTCAGGTGATTTATTTGAATTTCTGTCTGGGCTAAATCAAATAGGAAGATATTGGAAATACTACTGATGCCAAGAAGCATGTCTATATAACAACAATTTTATTTAGATATGCAGGACAGGTGGGCTACCTGATTGCTGGAATGAAAGAAGTAACAGAAGCCCAAATAGGAGACACACTCTTTTTGTATAAACAGCCAGTGGAGCCTTTGCCTGGCTTTAAGTCAGCGAAGCCAATGGTTTTTGCAGGTGAGGAGTAAACCAATATAAAGTGGAATTACTTTTTTTTTCCCAATTACAAGAGTAAGAGAGCTTTTAGAAGAATTCATGTGTGTATTAAGAGTTGTGAGGATTAGAATTTTGGCAAAGAGGTGTGTCATTTACGTAGCTTTGTGTAATTTTCCTTGTAACTTTACAGACAGGTTTAATAATAGTTGCTGTTTTTATATGAATACAAGACTAACATGTATTTTTTGCCATGATTATTGTTTCTAATTCCAGTAAACTCTTAATAGCTGGAAAAGAAGGATTGAGACTTAAAAAAATTAAAAAAAAAAGTAATTTTGGGCGAATTCTTCGTATTGATAATCAGGTTTCCATAATTATTGTACTAATACAAATGCTACAGAAGGTGGCTTTAGAAGGAAATAACTTCTGTGTATCATTTTTGAGACTTGTGAAGCAATGTGTAAAAACTCACTTGAACTGTCTCATTGAGATTAGGCAGTCAGTGAATGTAGAAAAGTGTAATCTTGTAAATAATGTTTTTGTGCGACACATCTGTTGCTACTTGGTGTAGAGTAATCTACGTTTTCTGAAGATGCAGTGATGTGAAAAGTGATAAAGTAGAACCTATTTTGTGCAGTAATTATACAAACAGCTGTTTTTATTTATTTCAAAAAATACAGAAACATTTGCAACTTTCAAATGACACATTTTATTTTCCATTCAGTCTTACCTTTGAAGAAACATCCCAGTGAAATCTGTCCACTTTTTCATGCATGCTTAAGCTGTATGTTTACACTGCAGCCCTGCAAAACAGGGGTTATACTTAATTGTGCATTTTCCACAACTGTGAAGGATTCGAGTACAGTTATCCTACCATTATACTTTAAATGTTAATTCTGAGGTAATCTCAAACTTTATTATGTTTTGACTAATTTTTTTGAGGAAAAAGAATCCTTATACTGTTTTTCACGTTTAAAAACAATTGGAACACAAACTAAGCTATTTCTGATTTTATTACCGTGTTCACTGTAAGAGGCATATTTGAAAGCTAAGTACATTCTAGATAAAGCTCTCTATCACATCTCTTCTGCCTAATATATTTTGACAGGAATGTATCCTGTAGATCAAACAGAATATAATAATCTCAAAAGTGCTTTGGAAAGGCTGACGTTGAATGACTCCAGTGTAACTGTTCATCGTGACAGTAGTCTTGCCTTAGGAGCTGGATGGAGGTGAGGCTTTCATACTGCTTTCATTTTTGGAACTGTTCATAAATTGAGAATGCAGGTCTAAGTCAACTGAAGATAGAATTACAATGAATTCAAAATTAGAAGCTTTAATTCAAATTAATGATAGCTAAAGATCAAAAGCATTTAATTTTCTTACATTCTCTGTTTGCACAGAGTGAAATGTGTTCTCCAAGACACATATTATTCAACTTTAAGATTATTTTGGTCCTGTGGAGGTTGTTTGCTATGCTTGATATTGCCACACTAGCAGTGTAAATATGCTGGAGGGTGAAAAAAATTCACTGAAATTCTAGAGGATATACAAATACTTTTACCAACAGGATATTTCTTTTCCAGATTGGGTTTCCTTGGTCTTCTACATATGGAGGTTTTTAATCAACGTTTGGAACAAGAGTATAATATGTCTGTTATTTTGACTGCACCGACAGTTCCATATAAAGCTGTTCTTTCTTCAGCAAAGTTGATCAAGGTATGTTAAATTCATTACAAATTTATATAAATAGCAGATTAAAAGCCTCCTATAATAAACACCTACAGTCTGTGTTTAAATGTAGGCTAGCACTGTATTTCATAGGAAACATTAGAAACACCAGTAGTTAACTTAAAACTTGTTTTATTTTTTTTTTTTTTTAAAGGATGTTAACTATTCTTCCCCCATCCACTTCAAGCACTCTCTTTTTGTCTTACACTTGTTCTTGAAAATGGGAATATAGGACACATATCTTGCTCTATTCTTCTAAGTACATACTGAGTGGACTGTGTTAAAAGCAGGTGAAATAATCTTCCAGGCTTTATCAGTCAAAAAACATGAATGTTTTTACGAATAGCTTGTAATGCTATCATAGGCTGGCAGGGTCTTAGTAACTTAGAGGATAAGGAAGATCCTCACTTTACAGGTGAGAGAGAGACCTGGGAAGATGGATAGAAAGGCTTTTTGTATTTCTCTCATTTCCCAAGTAAAAAGTAAATCTGTAATATTTCCGTATAATAATATTTAAAGATATGCTCATAAGGGATGTGATGCAGAAATCTCTTCTGAAATTGTTCTTGTTTTACACTTGCGTTGCATAATGCACAAATGTTTTCAGGCAATTGAAACATTTTTTTAGCATTTTTTCAATGCTGTATTTGTCTCCTTTGCTATTTGGTCTATTTGTAAAATTATGGTATCTGGTTTATTTGTTTGTTTTTAGGAGTATGGAAAGGATGAGATTACTATTATCAACCCTGCTCAGTTTCCTGATAAACTTTCAGTATCAGAATACTTGGAGCCAACTGTTCTTGGTACTATTGTAACACCTCATGAATATATTGGGAAAATTATTGCTTTGTGTCAGGTTGGTATATAATTTTAGTTTTGTTTTTTGCATTTTTAAGCTCTTCACCTCATACTTGAAGATACTAGATAGTATGATAATAGATATTAGTACTTAAATAGTCTATCTTTGACAGTAGTTATTAAATACTTTTGAAAGAGAAAATTATTTTTAACTTATTATTTGTAAAATTCTGAACTACAGAATCCATATATTGAAAGTTAGTGATGAAGCTCAGTGACAATAAAGTGCTTGGTCTGTACTAGACTAACTCATAGCTTGTTCTGTTCTGAAAGAATGGAATCTGCAGCAGGGGAATAAGATGTATTGTTTTTTCAGAAGTATATGGAAGAAAATACAACTTCTGTCAACACTTTACTGTGTGCTCATGTATTTTTTTCTGTACTTCACCGAACTAAATTTACAATAGGGATGGCCAAACACATTTCCCCAAGTGTATTTGGAATGCTTCTAATTGAAAATGTTTTAACTGCCATGCATATTGTCTTTATATTATTTTTTCACAGTATTTTTCTTAGCTTTTAAAATTGCAGAATACATAATACAAAACAGTACAGTACTTTTATGTCAATACAGTGAAGAATAAAATCTATTAAAAAGAATTCCTAAAATAACTTTCAAGAACACCTTCCTGAGAGGAAAGAAGATGAGCCTACAAGCCCTAGTGTGTAATACTCCAGTTTGTGTGAAAATCTAATTTCAGCGGGACTTAATGGACAAATAATTATACATTTAAAAGGCAGCAGGAAGCAGAAATAGTTAAGGATTTCAGCAATTCATCATTTAGAGAGGATAGGCTTGAATCATATGTCCAGTTAAGTTACAACCACTTCATTTATTATTGTGCTGCTGTTGTCCTGGGACTTCGGTGAACCACCAATAAGAAGGTTACTTTGGGGCTTGCCATACAGGAATTCTCTTTTGTAGCTGGATAGCTGTTAATTTTAATTTGCTTTGTATTTTTTTGTAGAAAATGTCTGTCAAGGGGAACTGAAATGATTTTTATTTCTCTAGGATCGCAGGGCAGTCCAGAAGGATATGTTGTACATTGATGAAAACAGGGTTATGATAAAATACCTCTTTCCACTGAATGAAATTGTGTTGGATTTTTATGATGCTCTTAAGTCTCTGTCTTCTGGCTATGCAAGGTAACTACCTCCCCTGTTCCCCCTTCCTCCCTGAAGGGGGGTGTGGTGAAAAAAGATCTGAGGAACAGTTATGGAAGGGCACGAGTGAAGAATATTCCTTTATAATGGAAAATCTATGATGCAAATCTAGTCTCTCTTCACCTTTAGTGAATTAGATTTCCTGTGAAAATGGATGGAAATAAGTCTGAAAAATATCAAAAGTGCATCACTACCTTATAATCACTGTCTTTGGTCATGTGTATATTTTTCAAGTGCACCCTCTGGTGTGGCACTGGCTCATCTGTATGAGTTAGGTGGTGCTTACTTGTCTGAAGAGAGGCAAGGTAGAAGAAACAAGGGGATGGAGATTTTGAATTGTCTCTCCAGATCTAGCTCCCCAACTACATAAAACTCAACCTGTTTATCAGAAGCTATCTCATTAGCAGAATTATGCTGGTTTTCCTTTGATTCAGGTGTGATTGCAAACAATGTCACATTATGTTACCTTTTAATTTTTATTTCCTTATTGATTCCTTAATATAGCTTGTGTATTTAATGCTCTCAATAATCATTATTCTGTTATATAAACCTGTTCACACGACTATGATTTATTACGACAACTACAACAGGAGAACTTTGAAATAATCTCAAAGGATTTTCCCCTCTCTGTTCTGATATTTCAGATTTGACCAAATTATAATGGCATTGGTGATCCTCCACATTTGTACTTACGCACAAGATCTGTCTATCTGTCTGTCTATCTATCTAATCTTGCATACATTACCTCTGTAACTCTTGCATTTTAAATGCATTTTAAGAATTTTTGCAAACTGACAGCAAGTCCCGTACCTACCAAAGGAGAGTTTGGCAGTTAAGCAGAAAACTTAGTTGTCAGAGAGAATGATAATAGGGGTCATATAAATGAGAGGATTAAAAGAAAGCAGTCCAGGATTAGTGTTTTGATTCCTTTGTTATTCAGGACATTTACTGTTCAGAAGCTGTGTTGGAGGGTTCTGTTTCCTGGAGCTTGAAGGAACCTCCAGCTGATAGAAAATAAGTGTTTGAATAAACTCTTCAAAAAAACTGTATTAAGCATGTAGATCTCTGTTTGATTTATCTTGCTCAGTAGATTGGAAGGATATCCTGGAAGTCAGGATGACATCTTCGGCTGCATTGGAGGTGACATTATGTGCAGTACATTTCTAGTCTGGTTTTGCACTGGGGAGATGTACTGAGAGGCTATTAAAAGCCATACTCCCATATTATTAAAATGTTAAAGTGTTTTATTAAGAATTGTGCCTATAATTTAAAATTTATGGAACAAAGAATGCAGAATATAATTTTACAATATCATCACTAACTTCTGCACTGTCTTTTTTTTTTTAGTTTTGATTATGAGGATGCAGGATACCAAGCAGCAGACCTGATCAAAATGGATATTCTTCTAAATGGAAATCCAGTTGAAGAACTGTCTACTATCATACACAAGTAGGTTGACTAGATTCTTTATTCCAAAGAAATAAGACTTCCTATTAAATTCAGTGAAAACATTGTCTATTAATATGACTTGATGATCTTAAGGGACTTTCCTGACCTAAACAAATGTATGATTCTAAGTGATTCTAGGTATAGGTATTACTCTTATATATGACAAATATGTATGAGCACTGAGGATTTGCCACATCACCACTTTCATCACCACTGAAAAAGAGAGGTATTTTGTAATGTGAAAATTAAGGAATACATAGCAATTTCTACTTCTCTTTCTCAGTTGAAGTGCTGGATATCATATTTTTTGTGGCGTATGTAGGGCAGAGAGGTGAAGGAAAATGCATAATCTTCTAAGGGGCTGGAAAAATTTTAAGTGCAGACCAGTCAAGGAGCTAGATGCCAGATGAATGATTTATGGTATTTCGTACTGAAAAAAAGTTGTTTTTATTCTCCCAGTAATTCCTGTTCTATAGAAGTTTGTTGTTATCTTGGCTCCAGCCTTAGTACCAGGAAAATGTAAATATTTACTGGATGTAATTTCCTCAGAAATATTTTTTTATAAAATGATTCAATTTCCACGACTGTCTGAGCAATTACAGGTGAGGATAATGCCTTTCCCATTTCCAGCCTCTTCTCACAGTTTTTACAAGGTTCCCTTCTGTAACTTAAGCATCCCTTTCCAGTAATCCCAAGATCAACTTTTTGTGGATTGCTTATTTTTCCTTCTCAAAATACTAATTTATAGTTGCTAAATATTTGTAGATTTTCATATTTTTTTACATAACTGCAATATTGAAATCCTTGGAATTCTGTAACTCCAGAAGGTTGACACAGGAGAAGGAAACCTTGCCTTGTTCAGATGGGTTATGGGGCTGCAGTGATACAACTCTCTTGCGTATGATTGCTACTTAATGTGTTTTTCATTAATACGTGGTGTTTAACAATCTACCTGCATCTTACTCTGAAAAGATGCAAAGTGGAGTGGCTCACCTTGCAAAAGTTAGTTATTACTTTAAAATGTATTTCTTGATCAATGTAACTTGCACCCCTGAACTGTTTTGCTCACTACAACCGGTAGTCTTTCTTTTAGCTTTAAATTACAAATGAATTTTTTTTGAACTTGTAGTCAGCATTCATTCTGCTCCTGCTGCAGGTATTCTCAGTCTTCCCACTGTAAAAATTACATCTGTCTATATATAAAGAATTGTGCTGAATTAGATTTACAGAGATTACTGTAAGATAGTATTAAGCTAGTCATTATTTGTTCCAATTATAAAAATAAATATCTGTATCTCCTAAAACTGTAATGCTTAATGAACATTACTTAAGTATTTCATGCTTAATTGTGTGTTCTATACAGGTAGTAAGGAGTCACATTGTTGCTACTTGAAAATATGTAAAACTGATTTCAGCTGTATGTTGGTAAAAAATGTCTGCTACATAAGGATATTTTTAGAGAGAACAGAGACCCATTTCTTTTCAATGGCTTATGCAAATATGTTAGTAGCTTCTTTAGACCTCGTTTTTTTCTCTTTCCAGAATTTGTAGCACATGCAGATGCTGAATATAGTTGGATAATTTTTTTTAGGAGATGACAAGAGTACATGATTTTTTTTGTCTTGTTATATAAAGCCAGATATTTTTAAGGTATTTCTGTAATATGTGGATATTTTGACCTTTTGGGCCTTGACCTAGTTTAAAATTTCATTTGAAGCTGTAACAGTATTCAAAATGGCTTCAGTGTGATGGATAATCAGGGTGTTTATTATAAATATTTTAAGGCCTGCTGTTAATGCACTGGTAGTATGAAACAGGTGACATACAAAGACCACTCATTAGATGCAAAATTATGATCTGATCACCTTATCTTTTGAGCTAAAAAGAGGAAAACTTCTACTAAAATCCTTTTATCAAACAGTTTGGTCTATGGATATATTTTTGGTGTTGCGTTACTCTTTCTGAAAACACTGGTGACTTCCTTTTTCAGTGATAAGGCACATGCCGCTGGTAAACTCCTGTGTGAACGTTTAAAAGAGGCTATACCTAGACAGTTGTTTGAAATAGCCATCCAGGCTGCTATTGGCAAGAAAATCATTGCAAGAGAAACGTGAGTGAAGACCATCTGTTCCCTTTTTTTCCCTCCATAATTTAAGCTATGTAAAATACAGATTTTTAATGGCTCACCAAGTGTTACACATTACAGTACTTTGATTTTGGTATAAAGTTGTATTTTTTCTTGTATATGCTACCAGACATCTTGAAAAAAAGAAAAAAAAAAACCGGAACCAAATCTGAGCTGTGACTATCACTAAAGATTTTGAATTACATTTATACAAAGAAAATGTATTTTTAAATTGCTTGTGGTCAGCACTGCACTTAGCGGATGAAGCATAATGTGCAACACCTCTGTGTCCATTTCCACTTTGGCAGTGGAAGAAGTTTCTTCCTACTGAAAAAAATAAGCTAGTTGTGGAATAGTTTAATCTCTGTGAGAGTCAGCAAAAAAAAAAACCCTGATCTGTGGTGTTCCAAAGGAAATATGTTGCAAGCTGAACACACAACTTTTTCTTAAGCAGCACACACTTCTTTAGAGAAAACAGTTTCCTTGATGCTGTGTTTCTCATCACATTTTTCTGTTGCTGTTTAAATTGCGGTAAAATGATTATAGGTAGGAATTTAAGCCAAGGCGCTGTAAGAATTTGTGTTTATATCTATATACACATGGGTGTAACACTTCCTATGAGCCACAGCAGAAGTCCCAGATAAAAAGGCAAGATTGTCATTTTTTTATGTATACATCATACACCCTAAGGGGTATTTCTAGAATTAAGAACTGTGAATTGCATCTTCTGCTTCAAACTTCATCTCTTGTATACAAAACATGAAAATGTTATGATGCCGATGCATCTTAACATGCTAATTGTTTTTCTACTAATTTTGTAATAACTCAGTATTTAGCTTCACATATAGATGTTCTAATCTGTTAAAGGTATATATGTTATTTTATTTTACAGGCTGAAAGCTTATAGGAAAAATGTTGTGGCAAAATGTGTAGGTATTTTTGCTTCCCCTTTTTTTTTATTTTTAATGTTTCTGACATTTGTAAACCTGCTAAGATGATAAGCCCATCTTTTCCTAGAAACCCAGCAAAGACATGTTCTGCTTGCACTGCTAAGTATCAGTGGAATTTTAATAGATACTTTTAAGCTTTTATTTCAAAATTCAACTCTTAAAACGTGTAGCTGCAACTTGCAGAAAGAGGGGATCAGAAAAAGTAATGGCTTTTTCAAAGTTAAGTGCTTGAGAGAACTGACCATGTTCTAACAGTTGAAGACACAGAGTAAATGTATGTGTGTATACGGGCATATGTGCAACTTCACATTTCCTAAATTGTTTTTCAGATGATAAAATATAAATGTGCTTTATAATAAAACTTACAAATATTGAATAGTTGACGATTGACAAGACTCAACAAAGCTATAGGAAAAATGTGATACCTCTTACTCAGCCAATATTTAGCTCTCTGAAGCAAACAGTGGAAAATATTAACCAAGTGTCGCTTTCTCACAACTCTAACAGAATTCTTCTGCTACGCACAGATGTGGGATAGTGTTTGTTCAATGTTGTACAAGAGTTTAGTTCATTTTTCTAGATAAAAGCACCTCATGTTAGTCAGGATGCCTCAAGTGTATCTGAGCCGGCATCCTGCTGCTGTTCCAGGGAGATATGGATCTGATGGGTTGTCTAGTGTCAGCCAGGCTTATGTGAATGTGTATATTTAGGTAATGGAATTCAACCTTCAGGTGTCCAAATGAACATGCCTACTTGCTCCCTTGTTTTTAATGAGTGTCCTTTAGGCATAACTATTTAGAGTATAAAATAATCTTTTGTCATAATATAACCAACCTTCCTGGCTTTTTTTAAGCCCTTGAATTTAGCGTTGCTGAAATATACTGTAGTTGCATTTGTCGTTTAAGCTTACTAAAATATTTTTTCTTTTCACAGTATGGTGGAGACATTACAAGAAAAATGAAGCTTTTAAAGAGGCAGGCAGAAAGCAAGAAGTTGATGAGAAAAATTGGCAACGTGGAAGTACCAAGAGATGCCTTTATCCGGGTTCTAAAGAGAGAAACTGACAAGTAGAGATCAGTGACATTCTCTCAACTTTTTGCAGACAGTAACATAGTGAGCGAATATATGATTTATCACTGTGAGAGAACATACTTGACTTTTAATGGTGTAAATTAACTATATGTGGGAAGATGAATTGAAAGGACTATGTACTTAAAATGTACAGACACTTCTAGATTATGAAATTAAAGTTCACTTGAATGAATTTTCATTTTATCGTTTTCATTGTATTTCACTATTTTCATATTTTTAATACTTAAAACATGTTTTATTTTTGCATTGCAAGTCTACATATGAAAGAATAGGAACCATATGGCAAAAATGTTATGAACATAATTGAAAGGTATGTATAGACAAACAATGCTGTGTTGTTTTTTTCTTGTAAAGTTTTAGCTGTTGCCGTAACAATATCAAGCTGTTTCCTGTTTTACTTTTTCTAAAGTTGCTGTTGTCAGGAAATCATCATGATGCTGGGAAATCACATCAGGAAAAAAAAAAAAAAATCAAAACTTTTTTAATGTACCACACTGTGTATTTTAAACTTGTTGAAGGGTGTAAGTTTACCATTAGTACAGCCTAGCTAAATTCAGCTCCAGAGAAATCATAAGTTTTAATACATTAAAACACAGGATATGTAACTGCTCCACCAAAAGACAAATTCAGGCCTTAAAGAATTCCTTTGGCATGAAAGTTTGGTGAGAACATGTCTTTGTGTACTTGGTGAAGTTTCATTTCTAGCGAGTCCTCAGTTGAAAGCTGCAGTGCAGTGTGCTTAACATACTGTGTACACAAAGCAATCATAAATGCAAGTTAATGACCCTGCTATATACTGTGTTTAGAATTGCTTGTCCACTTCCAAAAGCTTTTAAGACAGACTCTTCCATGCTTTTGTAATTTCACAGAACCCCAGAACAGTCCAGGTTTGAAGGGACATTATAAGAGACCATCTGGTCCAACTCTTTATGCGATAGGTGAGCCTAGATGAGACTCTACCACATCCTGAAGAGATAAGGTGATTTGTAATTAAGGCTACCTGCCTATCATCTAGGTGAAGACTTAAATTCTTGAAGTTCTGCTTTGTTGCACTTTCTCTCAATGAGTATTTTACACAGTGACATGATCCCACTGCTCCCCCCCAAAAAGTCTAAATCAGTGAACTCTTATCTTCCTCCTTTGGTACCTAATTGCTCCCTGAAGTATTTTTGCATGACAGTTCATGTTAGAAATGAAACAATTTTGAAATTAGAGATTTATATTTAAGTTTTACTTATATTCAAAGTAGGAAATAACATTCCTTGTAACAGCTCAATGTTTATAGTAATACAATAAGAAAGTGATTAACAGTTGGCTTTAAATGACCATTAAATTTGCAGACATTATGTTCCTGTAACTTAACATCTTTTCAGGCATTTAATAGTAACATCAATTATTTAATTGAACAGGTACCTCCAGAAAGGAACATTTAGATTTTTCCTTATTTATAAAGCTTGATTACCAAAAATACAAAAATCCTAAAGTAACTCGAAATACATGAGAGGAAAAAGTGCTATGGCAGAAGTTTAATATTTTTAGCCGTGGAGTAAGTTATAACTTGCAAGAATTTGGTGCATTTTTAGGCACTGTTCTTGTATTTTCATTTGTCTGAACTATACAGCAGGTCTTGAGATGCCCAAAAACTGTTTAAGATAAATTTAAGGCAACCAAGTGCAAAAGCTCAGTGTGTATTAGATACATGTAAACAGAATGTTTCATAGTAGAAATTGTACAACTATTAGAAGTCCATAGTATTGACAAAGGCCAAAACCATTCTGCCTAGAGACACAAATGCAAAATGTAGTTACACTAATCAAGCCAAAAATTACAAATTCCGGGAAATAAAGTATCATCTTTTTTAACACAAGGCAGATGCATTACACTGCTGTGCTAGAGTAAGTGCTCTGCTTTTCTCCTCTCTACATAACATGCAGTCTCTCACAGGTTTGTTCTGATCCATTTAGTGATGTACCACCCAACAGCAGAGCTCCAAATGTTAAAGCAAAATGCACAACACAGCAAACAGATGGAATGTGAATGTACAGATATTGGACCTTTTAAAAAATACAGTACCTAGGATTCCCCATTTTAAACGGTTTTCAGCATATTGCATAGCAGTGAACTCATCTGCTACCTAAAACAGTTGCTGTTGACCCACATGGAGTTCCTCTTCAAGTCTTCTTCAGTTTTCTTTCATACTGTACAGTGGGTCCACAAGCTTATTGTGCACATGCATTAAACCTTGGGGGGAAAGCAACAATGCCAGCTTTACGTTACTTATAATTTTTCAACATGTCCTTCTATCCACATTTTTATTTGGAGTTTGCTTCAAAGTATACATTTTAAATAGTTCACTGAATAATGTCTATTTAAAGCAATTTAAAATCAGAGACAGCATATATATTCCTGTATCACTTGCATACTAATGATACCTGCAGTATAAACCGAGCAGGGATCAGACAGTTCTCTGATAACAGACCCAAAAAGCAGATCTGGAATGCTTCCAAATTCACTGAATACATCTTTTGTTCTGTATTAAAAACTGCGTAACAGCAACATCATGCCCTCACGCCATAATTTGTCATACACATAGTTATACTTTTACAGCTTGAATTCTTAAAGTGCAATGTTCTAGCATTGTGGTATTACCATCTTTATAATTTACAGTGTACTTCTGGTCCTAGACAGGCAAAAGCAAGCTAAAACTATCCAGACTGTTAATGCAGATTCAGAATTTCAGTAGTTCAACTGTTTTCTGTTATAGCTGGGCTTTTTTTTTTTTCTTTTACATACAAGTCATCCATAGCTATGACTAGGGGTGTTATTTTTTTTCCTACTCAACTACTTCAATTCTGGAAAATTAAAGAGCAATTAAGAAAAAAGATGCTTCCCTCTTTACTTTGTTATTACTTAGTAAAAATGTTACCTATATCTACCTATGTACGACACTGGGCCACTGGCAGGTTTTTAACCTCATTTCACCTTAAGGACTAATAACAGTAACTGATCAACAGTCACAATCTGCAAAGTATAAGACCATTTTAGCATCAAACTAAAGACTAACTTCTAAAATTAAAATACGCAACATTAAGAGTAATTTTCTTAAACACCATGAAAGAAATATGCAAGTAGTACATAAATACCTTGGCTACATGATGCACCTGGTGGCAACCTTAGTGTCACTGCAGCAACATGCAATAACTATACAATTTAAGGTCATTACTGTAGTGACCACAACAAAAGGCATTTTATGCAGCATCTATTACTAATCATTGTGTTGTCATTTAATATAAAATGCAGATATTAGATCAAGTATAATATTTTTCAGTTTAACAGAAAAATTAAGTATACATTTGACATAAAGTCATTTGTACTGAAAGAGTAACAGCTGCACACACTGCTCAAACTAGAAACATGTTTTGAGCTTCCTAACAGTGTTTTTCTCTTCTAAAAAGAGGAAGGAGATAATTACTCACTTCCTAGACACATGAAAAATGCTTACTAAGTATTGCCTCTGCCATACTTAATGAAGAGTATTTAAATCCTGTTAGTGAAATTCTTACAGGAAAATCAGTAAGAAACCAAAGTTTTTTTCAAAGGCATGCGTTCCACTGTATATTCAAGTATGCTTTGGATAAACAGATTTCTGCATACAGTTTTAAGAGGGGCATGCACAAGTATGCAAAAAAACTATCCTGAACTAACTCATCTGCAGAAAAATTAGTAAATTCAAAATTCATTTTGTTTCATTTTTCAAGAAAGTTATTTTCCATTTAACTGTAAGAACATTTAAGTACACTTCATAATTTTAGCCTATAATAGGTTTTCAGAAAGTTAGAAAAAAGTGGAGTAAGTTATTCTGTTTACCAGCCAGCATGGTACTTGATTATTTAAAAAAAAAAAAAAAGAAATTGCAGTTCCACATAGTACCTTGAGAATTTTTAAGTGGTGAAAAATCCCAGTAAACCACTACCATAAATAGCAGTATTAAGAACTACCTAGCTTCCGTAAGAAGTCTAACCTGAAGATCAAGATTCAGAAATAATTCCAAATCTGACCCACATTGATCTCTCCTCCATCTTAAAAGGGGAAAATCTCACTGATTTGAGAGTAGGTAAAATTAAGCAAGTTTACAGTAAACAGTCTTTTTAAGCATTCTATTGCTGTGTATTGCAGGGTTATTCAATACAGTGTGACACAACAGCACACATTCATAAATTGTAGCCCTTGATGTTTTTAAAGCAATGTTCAGTGTCATTCATACCTAGGAATTCTACATTATGTTTATCTTTCCCGCACAGCCTCTGTTTATATGAAATACAGGATAATGTTTAAAATTTATCCAAGCAGTTAAAGAAGCTTATCTTTGAAAACAACAATATCTAGCAGTGTGATAGAGCTAAAGACTAACCTCCCCCCTACCCTGCAAATACATAGCAGAGGACAGCATACTGAAAAAATCCAAAATGAACAAGTCGGCCACAAGTGATATCAGGATAAAAATCACAGTAATGTCCGAATTGCAGTCTAATACATATATTACCACTGCTGATATAATGCTTTAAAAAAGAATTTAATAAATTACAATCTTGATCTCTGATACCTCAACTACTATAGGTATCCATGCTAGTGAGAAAGACAACCATTTCACACAATTCCATGTGCTGTGCTAATACAGTCAGGAGAAAACTACTTTTCTCAGTTTCTACAGTCTCAGTGAAACAATTCAAATTAGGAAGTCTCAATGACTATCAAATATCCTGACTTCAATTTTGCCCCAATATACCTACTACAAATATGAAAAGCACAGTACAAGTGTGTGATGTGTTCAGAGTCAGTACAGATTGTTATGCTAATTGCACTGTATGGAAAATGTCCTCATGTGGCTTTAAAGTCTGTATCATACATTTCCAGTTTACTAGACAGCATGTTACAGCACACAGCAAAGGCAGCATGAAAATATATTAGGATTAATAAATGTATTGAGTTTTTCTAAGTGAAACTTTCCAGTATACTCAAGACCTGTATTCTGGAACTCTGCTGCTGTTTGAAGTGGAAGATTACTGAACTATTGTTTCAAACTAGAAGCAAAGGAAATATTTCTCCCAAGTAGATTTGTCAGGAATATAAGCAGCACAAGTTATGCCTCCTAGCAATTTTCCATACACAAGAAATAAGTTAACAGTATTTTGAATATATAACATTATACATTAGGTACTGTAAAGGCTTAGACTTAAATCAATATAATTTTAAATCTGCTGGGTTTGCATTTTTTAAAACACATGTAACCTCTAATTCAGTGCTCACCTTTAAAGTACTTCACAGTTTTAACTCTTAGTTCTAAAGTAGCATCTTCATCACATACAAAGATAGTGCGAGGGTGTTGTTGGAAAGCAGAAACTGTCCACATATGATTGACTCCTTCTTCAATTGCTTTGTACAGTGCAAAAGCCTTATGTGCACCTGTTATAAGAATCATCACCTGCAAAACAAAGGTCTCTTTACTTTCAATCCCAGTATCAATACCAACTAGTCTTGAAAACACACATGCAACTAGAACTAAATGAGTTCTTACTTCTCTAGCATCCATCACTGTACCCACACCAACTGTTAGCGCCATAGTTGGTACTTTAGATAAGTCTCCATCAAAGTATTTAGCATTTGCCAAAATGGTGTCCATTGCTAAAGTCTTTAATCTTGTTCTTGAAGACAAACTTGATCCGGGTTCATTGAATGCAATGTGGCCATCTGGACCAATGCCTTTTCAAAGTTAAGAAAAGTAAATCAGTCCAGACCTGAGAGTCGACAAATATCCTCAAACATCTTAAATGAATAAACAATTTTTAGGACTCATTCTTTCCCCATTTTCAATAAAAAACATTCAAAACTTACTTAAATTGAGCCATTAGAAACTTGGACACCAACTATTCTGTTTTGGTATTCATACTGATTCTTTGTTAGTCACAGAACTTTCTTGCACCGTAACCGAAAAGTCTGGGTTTAGCCAAGTTATGAAAATAATGATTAAAGAATCAGTGTACATGCTTGAATAGAAACTAACCATAGGGCATTTCCTCATACCTCCAACAAACAGATCAATCCCTCCCGCTTCTTCAATTTTCTTTTCAAATGCATCACATTCCGCCTGTAAGTCTGGAGCGTTCCCATCAAGGATATGAGCATTATTTGGATCTATGTCAATATGCTTAAAGAAGTTATTCCACATATAGGAATGATAGCTCTCTGGATGATTTCTGGGGAGCCCTGAAATCATTTAGAGTGAAATTAACATAAGATTTAACCAAATAACCTTAATTCTGGTTTATTTGTAACCGATCTGGGGCATGCAAGGCAAACCTGAGTCAGATAAAGCAAGTTTTGAAATTACATTGAGAAGAAAGTTTTCTTGTTGGCATGCACAAGGTAATTGGTTTGCATTTACTTCACATATGTCTTATCACAAAGAGTATAAAGTCTTCAACAGAAATGCAGTCACAGTATTATGTGACAATGTACTTTCTGTACTGAATTTAGCCCAGGATCCACCAGTTTATTTTTGCATTTTTCTAGATAAATTAATAGAGAAAAATGCTTAAGATCACCCCGTGGACATAAATTTAACATAAGAGTACAAACATACTACACTGATCTCATTCTTTGACAAAGTATTTAGTAGTTTTTATAAGGAGAAAAAAATACAGTGTGTTCTCAAATAATAGCGCATCTTACCTACATATTCATCCATGTTGAAAGTCTTTACATATTTGAAAGAGAGATCTCCATTTTTGTGATATTCTATCAGCTTTTTGTAGCATCCCAAAGGTGTACTACCTGTTAAATAAAGTTCTAGTTTTAATACTGTTCTATGTATCTGCACATTTTCAGTGTATTTAAATCTTTTCATATCAAATTTTGCTACAATACTTTTACACATATAAGCAATCTGCTATTTCTCATTTAGTATTTCTCAGCTTCTCAAACATCACAACTTTTCACACAAATCAAATCTACATTTTAAAAAGAAATATGTTGGAGTATCACCAAAAATAATACTTATGTTCTTTTAAATACTGTATCATCTGCTAGCAATGATACAAACATTGTTCTAGGTTTAGTTATTTACATAGACTTTGAATAAAACTTGCCTGTTGGTAGACCAAGCGTGAAATATCTTCCTTGACTTGGCTTGAACTGGATAATACGATTACAGATGTATTTTGCTGCCCATTCACTAGCCTGATCATAATCTTCAAGAATTACTAGCCTCATTATGGCAGTGAGGAACTTGTATTATAAAACAAACTTAAACCTGGAGAAAATTTAAAAATAAGCACCCTATGAATAGTTGTAGAACTCTTAGATTACAGCGGAGATAAAAAAGAACCTTTCATGCCGATAACGTGCATAAGCATAGCACATTCTTGCAGTCCTAGTTCATGCTGGACAATCAAAGCTATAGAATCCAAATGATAGATTCTAGTCAAAATATTTATTAAAATTCACAGACTAATTTAAAGTAACTTCTAGGAAAAAGCTAAACCAAAATATGAATAAGCCATTTTGAACTCCAGTATTTTAGTCAAGTATTACTGTTAGAAAAGAGGAAATATTCAAACGCCAAGATTAACTCCTGTTTCTTAGGACCAGCTGAAGGCCTAAAATTTAAAAAACATGGCCCAAAATAACCCCATGTTTCTCTATTTAAAATACCTAATTGGAAATAAATAATTAAAATTCCTTTCACTGCCATTCTAGCTCCATAACAATGCTTCAGTACGTTTATTAATCTGCAAAAAAAAAAGTTAAAGCATTAGGTATTTGAAATGTGACCTCATACGTATCTTTCCCTGTGAATTGTAAACCTTTTTTCTTCTCAACATAACTTTAAACAGAAGTTTAGAAAGCTTTATTTTGAGTGCAATTGTATCAACTTCTAAGATGAATATCCAGAAAAGAAGCTTGCTTGTTAGAAGTATACAAGCATCTCTTGCTTTTAAGTGAAACTCATTTTATCATGAGTTTCTGCTTCACAGAGACAGGTAATTACCAGAAAGACTGGGGCTCTTGAGCCAATTTGTGATGTATTACTGCTCTCTTCCCAGGTCTGAGTGTGCTTGGCATTAGCCAGAAAACACAGCTGCCAGAAGCCCAAGGCCAACTAAGTACCGATCACCTGTAGCGCACACTACTCTTAGCTGACTCAAAACGAGAGGCTGGTTTTAAAAACAAATATGAATTAAAGTACATTGGCATTTAACAGGGTGATATCTGCTTGTCCCACCAAAGAAGAAAGTGAACACCGCCGTGTGCTGCTTCCTCTCCACGGGCAGTTGAGCCGTGACAAGTCAAACTCACCTTTGCAGAGGAAGCGCTATTACACAGACACCAAAAAGAGCTCACACACATCCCCGAGAAGGACAGAAAAGCAGGCCAGTAGGAAGAGACCCCGGGGCTTTAAGGCGGCCTCATAAACCTCCAGTGATTTTGGCCTGGGAACACGGGGATGCTCTTCGACAGCAGCGACCCGCGGACCCCACCAGAAGGATCGTGGACTTTCGGCTGAGGGCACTTTCTTGGGGGGTGTTGGTAAACTCACGCTGTTAGTGAAAAAGACCCAGTGCCGGACCGCCGCCAGCGCAGCCCCGGGCCCGCGGCCTCCCCTCCCCACCGCCCGCGGGCCCTGCCCGCCCCGCTCACCCCCGGAGAGCCGCACCAGCACGGGGAGGACGAGCAGGAGCAGAATGGTGAGGAGGAGGAGGAGCAGGAGCAGAATGGTGAGCAGGAGGAGGACGGAGAGCACCGCCCGCTCCGCAGCTCCCGCCCCGCCGCCTCCAAGAGAGCCCGGCGCGACCCGGAAGCGCCTGGCGAGGACGGGAAAAGGGCTGGTTTTCCCATTTCCATTTCCGGGCGCTGCGGCTGGTGCAGGGCGGGCGTAAGAGAGTGAGAGAGTGCCGGTCCGCCCGCAGCCCTGGGGTCGGGAGCTGCGGGGGGCTTTGCCAAAGCACCGACGTGCTTCCCGCTCCAGTTGTTGTAAAATGTGGAATGTGTAAAATTGTCTTCAGAAAAGGATGTTCTTTGATTTTTATATACTTTCAAGCCGAAACAAGAAGAAAGAAAATTTAATCCGTGAAACAGAGAGCAGTTAACAAGCTTTAAGTGATGTCTACTTGTTGGTAGAATTGCCTTGTTAAAGTTTAGGGCTTGGCATGTTTCGATGATCTCAAACCTAGGGGGAGGTCAACAAAGCTTGGGAAGAAGGATGAACTACTGAGAGTGGACACAAAGAATGAAGAATTTGTGGGCCACAAGGACATTTGGCAGAACTTCCAAGATAATGAAGAAACTAATAAAGCCAGCTCAGCAATTGTGCTGAATCAGCCCCGACTGGGTAAAAGCTAATTCCGGCAGGGGGAAATCGTGACCACTGACTCATGGACCACTTACCCAGGAAACCCACTGACTCAAGAGAACGACCGAGCATGCAGACTAATCAGAATGAGAAGCGAGAGAGTCATTAACCAACAGAAGATAGAATACTAATTAATAAGAGAACCATGTAACTTGTAGCCAATGGACACTAATGCCTATGTTTGCTAAAATGTATAAATAGTGAAAAGTTTTGATAATTGTGTGCTAGCTTTGTGGATTTGCCACCCAGCGCCCCTTTCTGTGTGGATCTGTAAATAAATCTAACACCTTGATTCTGTGTGTGGATTGGCTTCTTGCACAGGTGACAGAACATATTTTGGCAACATAAGCTGGAGCAGTGCATAAACCCTTCTCTTGGAGTCCCTGTAATGTGGGAAGTAGGTGGCACCCTAAGATCCTAGTGGAAAAAGTTCACCTCTAACTTTAATGTTTACATGAAGCAGTAGCAAAAAGGCTGTTTGTAGTTACTGGAAAAAAAGAATAGGTAAAGCATCAAACTTTTGGTGGATGACAATTTGACCATAAGATGGCAGTGTGCCCTTGTGGCCAGGAGGCCCAGTGGTATCCTGGGCTGCACTGGGAAGAGTGTAGGCAGCAGGTTGAGGGAGGTGATCCTGCCCCTTAACCCTAGTGAGGCCACACCTGTGGCCAGTTCTGGACTCAGTACAAGAAAGACAAGGAGCTATTGGAGAGGGTTCAGCAAAGGGCCACGAAGATGATTAGGGGTTAGGAACATCTCTCTAATGAGGAAAGTCTGTGGGAGTTGGGCCTTTTTAGTCTAGAGAAAAGAAGACTGAAAGGGGATCTCGTTAATGCATATAAATATCTCAAAGGCGGGTGCCAAGAGGATGATGCCAGACTGGGAGTGCCCAGTAACAGGACAAGGAGCAATAGCTGTAAACTAACAGAAGTTCCACCTCAAAATGAAGAAGAACTTTACATTGAGGGTGTCAGAGCACTGGAACAGGCTGTCCATAGAGGTCGTGGACTCTCCCTGTCTGGAGACATTCAAAACCCACCTGGACTCATTCCTGTGTCACTTGCTCTAGCTGACCCTGCCTTGATGGGGGAAGGTGAGATCTGGATGGTTTCCAGAGATCACTTCCAACCCTAATGATTGTGTGGTTCTCTGATTCTGTGATTGTATCTCTTTTTGCTTTAAAAGCAGTCAAGTAATTTCATAGTCATAGCTAAGCTATAATTAAATAGCTATGGTGTGATGGGTCTTAGTCGCAGGGAAAGGGCTAACAGTCTGAAAGGGTGGTGCTTCAGAAAGGAGTGGGAAAACTGGAGCGGGGGGGTGAGCAAGTAACATAATTCTCAATATATGTGTATGCACATACTGTAGGCTTCATTGAGGCCTTACCATATTAGAAGACCAGGATAAATCTGTTTACTGGGCAGGAGCATAACTGGCTGTGGAAAAACATCATGACTGACAGGTAAAGGAAGGGAAGCTAATAAAGGGGACTGTGTGTTTCCAAAAAAAGAAAAAGAAAGAAATCTGGGGTCATACATGAGCACAGTGCTACATTTTCTGATAACCTGTCTAGCAAGATTTAAAAATATTGAGAAATACTTTGCCAAGGGCATGAAATATGTGTTTGCAAGCTTGTGAGGAAAAATATATCTTACTGAAGTCTTGGCCTTAGCATGCAACCAATAAAAATACCCTTTGTTTCAAAATCTACCTGTCATTTGAATTTAACTTTCTAATATAAGCAACTTGATTTTAGTTCATGCATGTTCTTCTGATAAAGTCTTTTTTTCTTCCTCAAAGCAATTTTGCCAGGTCTCTTACACCATTTCCTGAGTCATGCTCTGAGCCTCTGATGCTCTCATTGTTTCAGAGTACGCTTGCAATGGAAGTTATTTTCAAATCCTATGTAATAAATTAAGCCTAGTTAACATTTCTTTGTTATCACTACACGCATGGATGCCTATAGGCCTGATATCACACCCCTCCCCTGAATAGTAGGGGAGATTTTTCCCTTCCCTTGGTGAACCCTTATTCTCTGATATGTAAGCTTAATGTAAGAGATTACATTATTATTTTGCATGATCAGGTATTCAGTTGTGCTTCTCTTTCCAACAGCTCCCTGTTATACCGCTAGGACTGTCTGTTCACTTTCTTTGCATCCTTAGTGTTGCCAGCTTCTAAGTGACATTGCTTTACAGTGCCCCTGAAGCTGGCAGCAATGGGCTCTACCTTGCTAAAATCTTTACTAGCTACCTCTATCTCAAAATGGTCAATTGTTTCTGGGGATTTCTTCTCTAGTGTACACTTGCTACCTGCTACCTTGATACGGTAGGAATGGAGTATGCCCAAATGGATGGCACAGCAAGAAGTGCTGGTTTGTGTTATCTCTGTTTTTTTTGGCAGAAAGGCATCATTCAGCTTTCAGGCTTTCCATATCTGACCCCATTCTTAAATATACTCTGTATATATGACCCTACCATATATTCCTTTTCCTACCATAGTCCATTGGCTTTCATCATCACTCTGCTTATGAAGCTGTTATGGGAAACTTGAGATCTTTCACACAAGTTCTGTTGGTATCCACAACTTGAAAATAACGTTTTTTTTTTCCATCACTACAGAAAAACTCTTAAAATTCACTTAATAGGCTCCTTCATGTTACATATTCTCCAGGAGGTCATAGAATATGTGATGTACTGTTCTGCACTCGGTAGAACTTGCCCTTTTTCCTGCTGCCTCTAAATTCTGAACAACTTGTCTGTTGCCTTTTTAGCAAACTTGGCAATGTTATCAAGTTGGTTCTTTTAAACAGACAAATTGCCTGCCTTTTGTGAGCATATTCAATTCTGACTCTCCTTGTTAGTATGCTAATGCCTAGGGCATGATTTTTCCAAGTCATTCTTCAGATTTTCCTTTCTAATTAGAAGCAGATGGAAAATGCTCTATATGCACTGAATGTTGTTGCTAACAATTACTAATTAAGATTTTGCTAACAAAAAAAAAATCCTAATTTCTTACTACTTTTCATTGAGTAGCATGACTAGAGATTTCCTAAAATCTGACAGTTATAGTATTTAAAATCCCAGTATCTTTCTCTTGCTTCTGGAAACAGTCTGCGATAATTTTTTCCTTTTATTTTCTTAATGGCCCTTTCTGTTAAGTATTAATTCATTTACTCTCTTCATGGTGATCTGATTTTTATACATCTGCCATGATCAGGTGGCTTTTGTGCTTCTTTTTTTAAACCTTCATTTAAGTGACTATGAATTTAAACTGGGTGTACTGCAATAGTGACCAAGCTACATTGAATTTTACCTCAGGAGGGCCACCTCACAGCTGAATCCAGTCTTTAATAAGGTAGCTGTTCCTTCAGATTCACTCCTTTTTAGTTGGAAGAACAAAAGATCCTGCCCAAAGCTGGGACCTATGAAGGAAAATTACTAACAGGGATGTTGACATGCAGGAAAGACTCCGAGAAGAAAACAAAAAGGTTGCAGTGAAGATATTTGCCAAGGCACTAAATGTAGAGGTTGGGAGACCAGTGAAAAGACTTTAAAAAAAAACCCCAAAGAACAACCAAAAAAACTCGCTCTTATCACCTTTGTGAATTAATCTCCTGCATTGAGTCTGGCTGAGGTGGAGTTAAGCTTCCCCGGAGCGGCGCTCAGAGTGTTGTGCTTTGCATCAGTAGCTAGAAAGGTGTGGTTAACACCCCAGTGTTCTTGCTAGTGCTGAGTAGCACTCCTCAGCATCAGCATTGTCTCTCCAACATTCCCCATGGCCAGGAAACTGGGGGTGGGCAAGGTCTTGGAAGGGGACACAGCCAGGACAACTGACCCAAACTGATTAAACTGACAAATGATTATTGTCCATAATATATGACATCTGCTCAGATGTAAAAGTTAAGAGAGAGGGGGAGGGAGGGGCATACATTTTTATGTTTGTCTTCTGTAGCAACTGCTGCGTGTACTGAAGCCCCACTTCCCAGGCAGTGGCTGGACATCTCCTGCTGATGGGAAGTATAGAATAGATCTCGTGTTTTACTTTGCTTCCATGTGCAGCCTTTTCTTTATCAAACTGCCTTTATCTTGATCTATGAGGGATTTCTGTCCATCTTATTTTCTCTCACATTGTCCTGCTGAGGAGGGGAGTGATAGAGCAGCTTGGTCAGCACCTGGCATCCAGCTGGGGTCAACCCACCACAACTCAGCTGTGTAACAAGTGTACAATCAAGAATAAGGATGCAAAATAACATAGCAGCTGAGACCTTTCAGAGGGTAATAACTGTATGGGGAGAAGGAAGAAACATGCAGGAAAGATTTTTTTTTTCAGAACTCTGAAAGAATATGAAGATAGTTGTTGTTACCCCTTGTATTCCATTTAATGCCATGGGGTCAATAGCCTTCTGTTTTCCTGTGACGAAAGCATACAGACTTTCTAGTAACTTCATTTGTCTTCTGGACATAAGCCTGAGGGGACCAAATCCACTTGGCAGCTTTGCTTACTTTTCACAATGACTGAAGATAGTTTCACATGCGCATCGCATCCCTGTATTTGTCACAGCTTTCTCCAAAATGTCCTTGCTTAGATCTCACCACGTTTCTATCAGGTGGGAAGTACATGGCATGTGACATTCATTTGGGTTTATGTTTTATGCAACAATCTCGTTGCATAAAACCATTTTCCAGTGCAGTAGGAAACATCAGATTCTGTGATGCCAGGAGTATGTCAACAGAGACACAAATGAATCATCTAGCTAATATTTAGAACCATCTACATTTTCATAGGCAAGGCTTTGAGTCAGTTTGTGAAACCTTATACAGTAACAGAAAGCACCCTATGCTTTTGCTTTCCATTTCTGTTCTTGCCATGTGTTGGGGCTTCCTACATGGATTCCGGTAGAGTCTGTACCAAAACAGTTACTCAGTACCAGCTGGTTTTGAATGTCAGAGCCATTCACTACAGAGTAAGCAATAAAGGTGATGAATGGAGAGGTGTGTGACTTAAGTATTTATTGCACCAGGACGCTGTTACCTTTTTGCTGGTGAACTCTTTAGTTCTTCAGAGTAGGGGTTCACTGTGGGTTCAGTGTAGTTGTTACTACTTCATTTTGCCATGTAGAGGGAGCTGATGATGATCATTTTCCTGAAGTGCCAGGTTATTTCTCTGCAAGTATCTCTGCCAGAATAAGCAGGCTACATTCCTGCTACATTCCCTCCAGATCAGATCTTTCCCTTGTTACTGATGTGAGTTCAGCTGCCTGGTAGGTATGGTGCATGAATCAGTGCTTGGCTGTGCCCCTGCAGTGTGAGACATTCCTGATGTATGCAGGGATATTGAGAGAAATTTCTGATGGTGCTCTCATCTGCTGTTAAAGCCTGCTCCTTTCAGAGTGCACAGTTTCGATGTTTGCCATTTCTGTCCTTTCTTATCTCTCTCCCCTTTCCTAATCCACTCCTCCCCTGAGCTGAATGATTGAGCCTTTCCAGCCCTTCCAGGAATATGACTGGGCTGAAATGTGTATAACAGGTAGTCTGCTTGACTCATCTGGTGTCTTTTGTGAAGATGTTTCTAAAGCTAGAAATAAAAGTACAAAGCATGAGGTCCTTTGCAGGCTTAAGACAAAAGTTGTCCCTCTACTCAAGTGCTGTGTGATGAGGAGCCTTTTTTTTCCCTCTACAGGGAATCCCTCTCTGGTCCAGTGCTTCATGGAAGTGTTATCAGTGAAGAATTGTTTCTGAGGTCTTTTTGCACGGGGTGCTGTGGCAGCTGTTAAGGAGCAGAAGTGAATGACAAGGCATTTGGATATTCACTCAGTGTGTTGACTCTTGTCTGCCCAGTTAGGCAGTCTGATTAAAATATGGGTGAGCCGATTCACATCGTGTGCAGGACCATCACCAGTGCAGAGTGATGGGGGAATAAGACATCTGTCCTGGGTGGTTGAATTCCAGCTAATCTTAAGCATCTCCTTCAGAAAAAAAGTGAATAGCCTGAATATGGAGGTTTGTACATAATGAGTAAGTATGGAGTGAATATATGAATATAGAGTCAGATGAATTTCAGCCCAAGTGGCAATGTTTCAAAATTTAGCTGGCATAGGTCCTTTCATTTCAGAGTTATACATGGATAGACTTTCAGTTTTAACTACACGTGATGGGAAAATAAATATTATTTTTTCTCAGGAAGTCACAATGCAGGAAGACAGTATATCTGTAGCCCTGTGTCACAATATACTGTCAGCCAAATGACTGCTTGCATTTCTCTGCTTCCTCTACCATCATATTTTGAGAGGACAGGGAGGCCACGGTAAAGCACAAAGGAAGGGGAGGGACGGACCCTGATGTTGACTGCTGCACCTAGAATGGCATGTTGCCATGTGCTCAAAGGCAGTGAGAAAGAAGTGGAGGTAGTAGGTGTTTTTGTAGAGATATTATTGAGATTGGGTGCAGAAATATACTGGATGTGTTTAGTACTCTGTCCTGTTCCAGCCACACAAATGGGAAATAGGTTCTGAGGTTTTGCAGCCAGCAAACCTTTTACTACCTTATCCACAGGCCACCCTGTGCCAGCCAGCTGAGGTGCTTGTGCATGTTTCTGGGTATATGTTATTTATGAGTATCAAGAAACTAAGTCCCTGGTACTCATGAAAATATTCTCATTTCACAGTGTTTGTGCAAAACTAAACCAGCATTTGAAGTTTCATGCTAGGTACTCGAAGGCGATGGGAGATAACTTGAAAAGCCGTGTTTAGTGTTTTTATTAGCACTCGAGTAGAAAATAATGTTGCAGCCCGTTTAATGTTGGACAGTGCGGTAATTCGGGCAGGCTGACGGTGCGCGGGGCCTGCCCGGCGGGGCCGCGCCGAGGCCCGGGCGCTGAGGCGGC